>OZ010571.1:88800313-88855313 GCA_963932145.1 Acanthosepion lycidas | reverse complement strand
AAATAATTCTTCTCCAACACGGACTTAGAGACGGTTTGAACTATATCAAGAATAGAAAATAAGGACTTGGGCAGCTCCCACTGAAATATGGCAACAGTCCACAATTTTCGGCCTGATCTGGCCCTTAGAAAGGTATATTATAGCATAAGGAATATATATATATATATATATATATATGGAGAGAGCGAGAGAGAGAGAGAGAGAGAGAGAGAGAGAGTAATAGAGAGAAAATGTTATAATTGTTCCAACCAGAGAAAAATATATATTTAAAAAAAAAGAGATATATTTTATTCTTCATATTTCAGCTACACGTGTTTCCGGTCTCGGGAACTTCTTCAGGCAAATAAAATGAATACATTTTTAAAAGGATTAAATTTTACGTGCGTTCTTTTAATGTCATATTGTTCGTTTTCTGTATTTGTTAGTAAGCCTTGAACTCCTTTCTGGACCTTTGGCGTAACTGAATTTCTTCCTAAGTTTTAATAAAACCATTATCATACGTGTTTCTCTTAGACTGCATCCTCTCCCCATATATACATACTGTCTTATAATAAGGAACACACACACACACACACACACACACACACACACACACACATATATATATATATATATATATATATATATATATATATATATATATATATCGGAACATTTCATGAATTTTATATAATCTTTCCCTTTCATTTTGAAGTGTATGTAGTTGATGCATTTCTTTTATTTACAGTTCAATAATATTCAGTACTTTCTTTTTTATTTGCCGAAATATATATTTTATACTTAATCATCACAGATTATTGTTTTAATAACGGAGGGAATTATATTCGCTTCAATTAGATGCTATATATGATGAGTAATGGTTTAATCTGCAAAATATTATGATGCGGCAATTTACTTGCTTTGACTTTCCAAAAGAATTGTTCTAACGGGTATATCGTCTTCCTTAGCTGTCAAGTGTAAAACAAAGATGGCGGAATCTGGTGCGAAAAAGGCGAACAATTGCCGTGAGTGTCTACTATTATTTATCTGGGAAAGTCACTATATCAACAATCTATTAGATATTGAAATGGAACTGATGCAGAAACATTCTGTAGCCGGCTAGAATTTTTTTTTTTTTTTTTTTGTTTTCTTTTTTCTTTCGCACGGCTGCTACTAGGGGTAAGGAAACTGGGAATCAGACAGAAGATTAGGACAGAAGAAATAAAGAAAGTACTAAAGTTCATATGACAGTGGATGTTGAAGAATACATCATGCTATCAATGAATTTACGAATATGAAAAGAAAACCAAAAAGACTAATGGGAAAAAAGAAGCATGAACTTGTTTTAGCAAAAGCTGTGTCGAGAATGTGATGACACATTGTAGAGAAAAGAAGGAAAAATGGCAACGCAAAATCCAATGATGCGTGTCAGACGCAGAGCCTCTATATCAGAACGAAATTAAACAGGATTCCATTTTGGTGGACAATGGAAGGAAATGCTGGGATTTCTCTTTGTTTCATTTTTATTCCATTATTATTTTTTTTATTTTTTGCGTGTATTATGTTTATTCTTTCTCTAGCAAAAATCGATGTGAGATTACCATCGCCGAGATCGGATACGGCAGGTAGATCGCTACAGCGGGAAATTATTTCCACCATTTTTATGGAAACACAGTGGGCACCGCTAGGATAAGAGATGCAAGCAGAAATCGAGCGAGAATATTGCTAATCTGTTTTCTCCTTTTGCACAAAAATATCTAGCCATAAAAATAGTTGACGAATAAACGTATAGAAAGATAAAAATTAGAACACAATATTTGCCACATCAGAAATAGATTATATACTAAAAAAAAAATGTTATTGGCATCGCTAAAAATATGAAAAAAAAAAAAAAATTGTCAAACAAATCCCCGAAAGAAACAATCTAAATTACTTCCTTTTAGAATTCATATTAATCTGAATGTTGTTTCATCATGGAATCGTTTATCATTTCGGCTGATCAAACCGGTGCGTCTTCACAGATGATTCGGTCTTTCACAATGACATTTCTTTGAATAAAGATACTAAAATATGCAGTTTCCTTTCACGTCGAAAAAAAAAATGTTTTTTTGCTAGTTTTCGCTAGTTTTCGCTAGTTTTCGCTTGGCTTCCTTCATAGTTAATTTTTCCCCATTTTATGATGACATGCTATTTATAGCATTAAGATATTTCGCAGTTTTCAGGTAATATAATTTGACTATTTTTTTCCCTTTACAATCCTGTTTTTAATTATCCAATATAGAGATTCAAAATAAGAGAGCGTAACTCCAATATTTACAACTTATAATTCGAGGCAGTGGAATCGGCATGCCGAGTTCAAATTCTCTCTTAGAAGGTTACCATCAACTTCACATATGTCCCTATCGCAAAGGCATGAGTCCATCTGTTTGTTCGTTAACTATGGGCTAGATAGAACAGCAGGTTGGTCTCTGAGGGTTCAATGACAGCCATTCCCGGATATTTTTCAATAAAAACTAAATTAAAAAAAAACAAAAAACAATGAGAAAACTTCTTTTGCTCATTGCTTCATTGCTCTAATGTCATGGTTCCTCAGATTTTAATTGAAAACTTACTACAACTTTCTATATTTTGTAGGGTTAGTAATGATTGTTTCTTTTAAGCGTATCCCTGCCAAAGTTATACCATAGTGTTATACATGTTTGTATATAAGTCACGGTGGAGTAATGGATAGCGGCTCGGGTTGAGGAATCGAAGAGCTGAATTCAAATTCCATTACGTTACATTCACTTACATGTGAATCTTCTTCTTCTCAACCCCCTAGCTATGGGTAAATAGTAGGACAGACAGGGTTCTATAGTCTTGGATGAAAACAGAAAGAAATAGCAACCTACTGCGAGAAAAATATCAGCTTCGTATCTAAGCGTGTATCACGCATGGTACGTAACTGACTGATTGTATATAAACCGTTGTTTCCCTCAATCCGTCTTGCTCTCAGTTTGTGAAAAACAGGACTTTTTTCTTCTGATTCTGCATGCCAGAATTTCAACTGTTTCATTCTTATCATAAAACGATGTTCTTTCCTTTTCCAATTTCCATAAATCATCCCCGTTGCTCATATCTTCCATCTATGGCATCTTCAGCATTCTTGTGGTGAACCATGTCCCTGTTCCCTAAAGAAATGAAACTAGCGTCGAGCTATGAACATCCATGCCCTTCTGACACATGGCGATTTAAAAATAAATTAGCCGAAAGTTTATTTTAAAATTAAGCAAATTAATCTATATTATTTTTCATACTTTTATTGTTTTAGGAATTCAAATTTTCTTCGTATTTTTTTGTATAGAATTGTTTTCGATGTCATTTTCAAATAGTTTGTATTATTTGCTATGAAATTTAAATGTTAATTTGTGGATGCACTTCATTGAGTATACTGTCTGTTTTATTATTTTGTTAACAGTCTGCATTACGTATTCTGGTCTGCGCATTACAGTTAGTTAATAAGGGAAAAGGTTTTAACGTTGCTGTGCTGTAACGTTCTCTGTGGACGAACTGTCTAATGCTCACCATATCTGAAGGTGATCTCTACAAATGGGTACGAAGGTTCGCGCCTTGCTAGATGATTACATTACGTCTGTTGAATGTACATCACGGCAGAAGCAATAAACAGTGTTAAAATCAAATTAAAAAACTCGGGTCTTCCCAAAATAATTATGTACAAAATAACGTTAGAAATAATAGGACCTAATGTCGGATAAGAAATATTAATTCCTTGGAAATGATTTGGCTGCGTCCTCTTTCCTTGTATTTTTTTCCATTGCCTCTTTTTTCACTTTTTTGATCTTCTTAATATTTCTTTTATCACTGACTTTATCTTTTTATTTATTTTTCATTATATTATTTCGTCTGCTTTCCTGTACTTCCATGAGCTTCTAAATCTTAATAAAAGAAAAGAACTTCACAAATCTAGCCTCAGGATTTTCTATACTTAATACAATAGAAAAATGAATAGTTCTATTTCTGGATAATTCGATTAAGTATTAAAATAAAGGCGGTCCCCACAAAATGACAGAATTTAAAATATGAATATTCGGTATGTATTTGAACAATAAAATTATGCAGATTTTATAACTGATTTCACAAATATGCGCACCGCCCGTGACATGTTATACGTCAAACAGGTAGTCCAGATCCTGCCAAACAGGTTGTAACATGCGTAACATTCTTTGGTACCTCAGTGATTCTCTTTATAAGTTCCTTTAGGCTTTTAGGGAGAGTGCTATATAGATATGTCTTTTCACATAGCTCATTAAATTAATCATATTGTGTCAAGTCAGGTGAACGTGGTGGCCATTTCAAAGCAGATTATAATTATAACTGACATGATCTATTTTCCTGGTTGATTCACATGCATATGCGCTGAAGAATGTTAGGCAAAACATTTATCAACATGGCTGGCAGCGGTAGGACGACCGACTTGACGTGTGTTGCGCCATGAGTGGTGCGCGTGTTGAACATTTTTAAAGCTTTGTGAAATCGGTTATAAATATGCATCCGTTTGAATATCTTGTTCGAATAGATTCCGAAGTAGGCATCTACGCGGACGACTCTACAATTTACTCCTGCCTCAAAAACAAATCTAGTGTCGGTGACAAAACTAACCTGGCCGTTTTTCTAAAAAAGGGACATCCAATCGATTGTGGACTACGGCAGGAATTTGCTGGTTAACTTTAATGCCCGCGCCCCCCAAAAATTACTCACTATAGAGAACCATCCCTGCCTCAAATTAGAATGCATCACGCTCAACTCCAAGAGAGCACCTATTCGCAACAGCTCAGTTTAAAATTGTCTGCTGACCTGAGATGGAACGAACACATTAATAGCTTCGTCCACCGCAAAGAAAATTGGCTCCCTGTGCCGCGACAAGAATTTTTTTTTTTTTTTCTCGCCGGAGTCGATTCTTCAAATTTGTAAATCACCCATTCGCCCTTGCATGGGGTATTGCTGCCATATATGGCATGGATCCCCTTCTGTTTTTCTCAAGGTCTTTGATAATATCGAGAGTCGGATATGCAATGTAATTGGCCTGATCTGGCATCTCGTCAGCAATCGCTCTCTCACAGACGTGCTATCGCCTCCCCGTGTCTTATTTACAAACACTTTCAAGGTAACTGCTCTGATGAGCTGCTTTAGCTGGTTCCCAGATTTCATGAATGTAAGCGTTCAAATAGACTGGCATCTCGCTCTCACCCTTTCACTGTCGAAAATTTAATGTAGCCATCTCTTCTATTCCAATAGCTTTATGTCTCGCATCTCTCTCCTGTGGAACTCACCCCTTTTCCTGTTTCCCTGATAGCTATAATCTCCAACTCTTCAAAAGTAATGTCAATCGACATTTCCAAATGTCGTTGATCTATCCCCTATCCTTCTCTTCATCCTTTCTTCTATCGCTCCTCTTTGCTCTTGCTCCAACTTTCTGTAACCCCTTTCGTGCTAGTGGCTTCCCAACTTGCTTGGGGTGAAATGCTCAAAAATGAAAAATATTGATAAATAAATATTTTATTGTTCAACATCAAGCTGATTTAATTATGTTTGTGTGAGACATGTAGTTAATCGGATATTCACATTTTAAATGATCTCACTTTTGGGGACTCCCTGATATAAAGAATAAAACATATTAACGATAAATAACTTAAAAGGCTAACATATATATTTCGAAGATTTTAACAGGTTTCAAACGTCTGATTCGTGCTAAGAATTTTTACTTTTAATGAAAAAAATGTAAATGTTTACTTTTATTCTCATTTTTTTCCCTGCCGGCCGGAAACTTTGAAAATATGCTCCACGAAAAACACAGCTGGGAACGATCTCTGCCTAGGAACGCCGGCTGATCTCTTGCTTAGAAATAACATTACATTGACGTTATCTTTCCAGCTGTTTCCTATAGATATCTTTATTCTAACTGGGAAACACGATAAATAAATCTCCTGAGGTCGACTGTTGACGATAAAACTTACTTGTAAAAGATCTCATGAAATCGTTTGGTCTACTCTGCATTAATTTTCAATTTTTCTTCCAAAACGCATAATCCGAATCATTAAGTGAAGACGCACGCATGCGTCATACGACGGACTCCTTTTTGATTTCAGGGTTACATCAAATTCTTCCTTTAGATTACTTTCGAGGGAATGACTTTTATTTGGATTTTTCTATATAACATGATTTTTAGCTTAAGATCGCAAAATAAATTACATAACTTCAAATGTTTATATTGCTTGTATCGGCATGATTATGCAAATAGGTATATAGAAAGAAAATATATCTGACAAAATAAGTTATATACGGCCAGATTAAAATGCCTAATTCCATTAAGAGAGATTATAGGAGGAATACGAGTTTAATAGATAAATATTAATATAGGAATAATATTAATAGGAAATATGAATATAAGAATAAACAGAGAGAGAGAGAGAGAGTTATTAATAAACACGCTCACGTTACCCAAATAAAACATAAACACATACATATATACAAATATATATGCAGCCATATGTATGTATATATATATATATATATATATACACACACACATACGCATATATATATACATACATTTACATACATATATATGCACACATCTAGATGTATATATGCACACACACCCATATATATATATATATATATATATATATATATATATATATATATATATATATATATATATACGCATGTATATTCATATATGCACGCATAAATTCGACGAATAAGGGTCAAGCAGATCAGTTCCTGAGAACCGACAGCCCAACACCAGCACATGGGATTTGACTGGAGTGGGGAGATATAATGATGCAGAACAATTCACACAATGGGTACATAGACTTGGTGCCAAAACGTCCTTCCGTAGGTTTTGAATTCGCAGTTGTCCTTCTCCTAGACCATTCGACATCCAAGGCTATAGAAGGCTGGTGGAGAAGAAGCGAATGCATACCTTTCCGTAAATGAAGTAATGGTTTCAATTGGTATTCGAACTCGGCGCTGCGATTCCTGAATCCAAGGTATCCATTACTCCACCGTGCCCCATATATATATATATATATATATATATATATATATATATATATATATATATATTACAACGAATCATTTATACAAAATGCTACCTGGATTTACTAAAAACAAAATAATTTCCATCCCTGAGGATGACTGCAAGTACAGTTGAAAGTACTTGCAGATTAAAAAAGAAATTATGCAATGTGTAGTTACTAAAAACAAGTATCATAAAATTCATCGAGTGGTTCATAGGTTAATGCAGCTGTAAATCTTTGCTTGCGAAGAGTTTTCGCCATTTTATATCATTAAATTTACTAATCTAATTTTGTAGGAATGATTCGTTGTTATATAAATTGAACTGCACCACATATTTGATTTAAAAGAACTGATCCGATGTGCAAATTTTCGGGATGACAACTGAGACATTACTCTATTTATTGAACAATTTAGTTCATGTCACATTGACTGATAAACTCCTAAAACAACAAAAAAAAATAAGGTAAAAACCCACTCTCTTACATTTTCAAAAAATTCAACCTTGGCGTTGCGAACGCACGCTCCAAAAGTTTTTACGCGTTAACAATAATACATTTCTGAAAAAAAATATTTCGATTCGCATTTAATCTTTCGTCCCTAATGCTACCTGGATTTACTAAAAACAAATAATTTCCTTGTCTGAGGATGATTGTGTGTACAGTTGAAAGTATAGCGGATTAAAAAAAGGACCTTATGCAGTTGGTAGTTTCGAAAAAAAGAATAACATTCATCGAGTAGTTCGTAGGTTAATGCAAAAATTTTGTTTGCGAAGAGTTTTCGCCATTTTTTATCATTAACTTTACTAATCTACTTTTTGTAGGAATGATTCATTGTAATATATTAGGTTGGTGCAAAAACAATGTCTTCTTTTCTTTTGAAGTTGGACGTCAAAAAACGACATTATTTTTGCATCAACCTAATATATATGTGTGTATAAATATGTGTATGCGTATATTTGTATGCATATATATATATATATATATATATATATATATATATATATATATATATATATATATATATATATATATATATACAAACAAACAAACACTCAATATACAAATATTTATTTGTCTGTAAAAATGAATGATATAAATAATAATTTAATGTGATCAGTTTTTCATGTGATCTAATATTTGTTTTTGTTTTTTTCGGATGATGAAATCTAGCCGATTGTTCTTTTTATGGGAACGATTTCGGCTATACATTTGCCTATTTTCAAGATTGAAATATACTAACTGCTAACAAGAAATAGTTTGTTGTATGTACGTATTTATATAATGTTTTCATTTTCAAAACACGGTCAAGAAATTATGTCCGTGTTCATAGTTGATATTATTGAGTGTTGTTCTTCTTTGTATTTGATTAATAAGGCTTTCATTATGTTTAGCCGTTTTTACATATAGATGATGCTATTATATTTTTCTTATCAACAAATATGGGCCCGGTAGGTCTCCATGAATACTTAAATGAGGCCTAATTGAGCTATGGTCAGAAAGGTTTAGTGTGAACCTTCGTTATTATATATATATATATATATATATATATATATATATATATATATATATATATATATTATATTATATTATATTGAGTGAGCTAGCTAGAGAAAGGGAGACTGGGAGTAGAGATTGAGATATATAAAATTACTTGCCTAGAAAATTACATACAGGTTTCTGTTGATTTTGTTGAATAAGCGTCTTAATAAGCTGAAGATACGGCCATAAATTGTAACATTGTAGTTATTATTTAAGTAAGATAAAAATATTAATATTATTATTCATATAAAAAAAACAAAAATATAATATTAATATCTACTAGACACCACCCGTTGGCTCCTTTTTAAAATCAGTTCATGATACAAAATAACGGCGTGACAATATTATGAATTTTAATATTAACTACCCATATTTTTATTTTGTATTCGTCATAAGTGTTTTTGTAATAGATATTATTACACCCATTATAAAGTTCAAACGCAATAATAAATTAATAACAGTAATGTTTTCAGAATTTTTGAAACAGATTCTTGCTTTACATAATTCAACTAAATTCAGCCGGAAATTTAATAATAGATTCTAAATTACCAAACAATAGACTTTCCAAACAGAAAATAAATAAACAATACCAGAATGATATGTTTCTTTAATTATTCCAGGACTATAACCTAGATTTTATTTAAAACATTCTTTAATGTCATATCAAAAATAAAATAAAATGTCTACTAGAGAGGTTCCTATTTATTGAAATAACAAAGAATGAATGCCTTATTTATGTGCAGTTAGTTTTCAATGGGTGATTTTTTTTACAAAATAATAATCACATTTATATACTGTCTTCTTCATATTAATTACAAAAGACATAACAGCGGCTAATCAGGGTTCATCTCTTTATTTACATATAGATTGTATTATACACACATTAATATACAGATTAAGTTTTCCAGTGTCTCAATGACATAGCGTTTTCAACTATTAAGTACTTGCTAAAGATTTAAAGTATTTGTTTATATCAAAGATCTAATGTAATGCAGTGAGTTATTTAAATATATTTTCTGCCATGTATATGTAATTTTTATGTTGTTATAATATATTATTCATATTTATTAATTTTCACAGACATTATATTTGGAATATAATATGCAAATGTTTGTTTATATACGTGGCTTGAGATAAGAATGGGGATTAAAAACAAATGCTGAAATCCCTATTTAAAATGCCGTAAAAACAGAGAAACAGTTATAACTCAAGTAACACTTATATAATCTTAATGCATTTTGGCAATGCAATCAGGGAGGTTTCAATTTACAACATGGTCTTAAAAGTGTTGCCGTATTATGCATCGTTTAAGAAGGATCTAGTGAACACACATATATGCATACATTACACTGTTAGCATTACATATATATATATATATATATATATATATATATATATATATATATATATATATATATATATATATACACACACACACACATATATACATATAAATATATAGTTTCTTCTCGCATGAACTACAAGATAAATATATTTATATAAATAAATGCTCAATACCTAGATTGTAAAGCCATATTCGTTGAACGTAAAAAGATATATCAACAACTGCTATATTGTTTTCTGATATAAAATTGCGCAATGAATGAAATATGAAACAGAATGCCGCCACTTAGTGAAAAGAGAAGCCACAATTACCCTAGCAAAAATAAAATTAATTTTATCCTACACTAAATGTATTATATCTGATTCTATCGTTCATAACGACCTACCCCCACTAACTAATGTGTTGGAGAAAACTAACATTGTTTACAAATTGAAATTTCAACTGGGAGATAGTATCTTCTACGGAAAAAAAAACATGTTGGTCAAACTACGACCACGTTGTCTAGGTGGCTGAGTTTTCATTTGAATGAAGTGTCCAACATTTCTAATCATTTACAACAGCATACCTTCCCACAATCGCAATTCAGTTTTTTGTTGAAAATGCAGCTTTATTTTTTCATGAAAATAATAAATATAAACTCAACGTTCTCGAAGCTCTGTATATTAAAACATTGAAACCAAACCTTAAAAAAAAATTATGAATATTTCACAAATGTATTAAAATGTTTATAGTTTAAAATATCCAGGTTTGTACTAATAGTTTTAATACATATTTTTAAACTCTCAAGAACAACACACTCAGTTACCTCTCCTGAAGCTTTAAGTCAATTATAGTAGTCAACTCGACGGTTTTCACTTTACAAGTAAAAAAAAAAGTAACTTTTAGATGAGCACAGCAAAATGATGAATACTACAATATTTGTCTCGAAATAAACAACACATTAATAATAACATTGAGCTATGTGGAAAGTACTCGGAAGAAAATAATATGTATCAACGCTGTAAATTTCTCCTATCCGTTAATAATGACAACAAAAACTAGTCCTTCAATATGAAACGTTACAACTGCAAAAAGTAAAGAAATTTTGTCTAAAGTATTCAATGACAATATGTTTCAATGAAAACATGCTACCGATATATATATATACACACACACATATTATGAAATGGACAAAGTCCGACAATTATTTTAAAACGTTTGATGTTTATATATTCATTTTATACATACATATATTTAAGTAAATGCTCTGTTTATAATAAACAGTATTAAACAACATTTACTGGCTAAAATGGCCGAGAGATTTTCATAGAAAATATTCGTCCTCCGACAGGATTTGAACCTGTATCCAATACGGAACGGTCATGCAGCCTGTCGTGCCTTTTAACCGATTCGGCCACAAAGGAGCGCTCAGTCAGCACGGTCGAATTTACTGCTTTTAAACTTAAATCACCCATGAATCTCTCACGTACATTCATATCTGCTCATTTGATATGCCATGAGCAGATATAAATATGCGTGAGAGATTCAGGGATGATTTAAGATTTCATACATTCTTATTGACACCACATACACACTTAGAAGGTCATGCATCTCATCCAGTGACTATGGGAGGGTAGATAAATAAGAGCGGTATCTGCATAATCCTTACATTGATATCTATAATAACTAAAATATACATCATAGTAAGTATCAATGACAAAATTTAACATTTCGAGTAAATAGTAATCATACTTATTATAAAGCCCAGGTTGTGTGTGTGTGTGTGTGTGTCTGTTCGTTTATATATTGGATCGGATTTCCTACATTTTTCAACCGATTTCAACTAAACTTCACAGGACTACATAAAATTATCTTGCGGTGGTTCTGACAGCCACAAAAATTGGAAAAACAATTGTTTCTGCACGAAATCAATTTGAAAACACAATTAAGAGTCATCGCTGTCGCTAGAATGAAAAGGGGACAACTCATATACTTATTATAAAACCCAGGATGTTTGTTTGTGTGTGTTTGTGTGTGTGTTCGTTTATATATGGGATCGGATTTCCTACATTTTTCAAACGATTTCAACAATCTTCATTTTTTGGGGGGGAGGGGGCAGGTAGTGTTTCTTATTGTCTTGCAAAGTTTTTTCTTTATTTTTACATTCAGAATGCTTTAAAAATTCCATTTACAAGACAATTGTTTATAATAAAATTCTATTCAATCGGTAGACTCATAACGATTCAAAACATTGTTTCTGTTTGAGTTTCGGTTTGACCAATTCGTAAAAAAAAAAAAGAAAAAAAAATAATTAAGACATGCGTGTCCGTCAATCTTAAACAATAATCTTTGTCAATTTTATTTTTCAGTCTTTATGTTGGTCGATACTTGATCTGTCTCTTACTGTTACATCCCCGGGCAACGCCGGACTCTACTGCTAGTATTAAATATTTGGTAAAATATAATTCAATGTATTAAATGAAAGTGACGAAAAAAGAGTAGCCAATAATTAAAAGACAGGAAGCAAGAAGACATCCCAAGGTGGGAGCTACGAAATGGTTGTGTCAATATCAAACACGTGCAAAGATTTGTATATCTGGCTAATGTTTTAACATATAACACAGCGTAGTAGCAAAATTTGAAAGCGTAATAGAATAGTAAACGTTACGTTCCAAAAACTAAAGAAAGTATTAGGAATCTGGAACAAAGAATAGATTGCAAAATGCGATGCAAAATCAATCGTCACTTACAGCAGTGAATGCTGGACAATCTACTCACAGAAGGACCGGAGAATCGAGGCTACACAGAGGTGATTATACAGAAGAATACTGATTATGGCATATATAGAGCATGTAAGTATGCAAAAGGAAAACGGAAACAACAAAAAAGGATACTTAAATTTTGAATCGCCATGAGACTCAATGTCTCCGGGACACAAAAATAGAAAAGAGGGATTGTAAAATCTGTCACACACCAGATATAATAACAACATGAGAGACAAAAGGAAACAGAAAATGTGTGAATTGCTGGCAAAATCCATGACTTGAAGGGATAGTAAAAAGACAAATATTGCTAAGTGCTAGTAAGTATATGATGATATTGAGTGCCAAGAGTGACAAGGACGCCAACATCATCTACATCCTGAAAGGTAAGGAACACAGAAGAGGTAGGAGGTTAATAAAGTCAATTGCCTTTGAGTTATAAATGAATGAGTTTTTGTACTGATATTTAATATCAATGTTTCACAACAACCACCATTAAAAATACCTTAGATGTTAAAACAATCATCTTTAATGTCTAGATATTTCTTTGACAATTTAAATATTACTTCTATTTTCTGGTCGCTTCTGGGTAAATGGAATTCTATAATAATAATGATGTAATCTATTTCAAAGTCAGTATTTTCCATAATGTAAAATTAAAACCACTTTCATACTATGATCTACAACGCCCAACTGAGTAATTTTATATGCATCACCATTATATGAAAGCATATCTATATCTATAATTTGCATAATGTGTGTGTGTCTTTGTGTGTGTGTGTGTGTTTGTGTGTGTGTGTGTGGGGGGGGTATTTGTGTGTGAGGGGGTGCGTGCACGCGCGTATGTGTATGTGATCGGATGTTGTTTAATCATTTCCACAGATTTCATCAAATTTTGATGATTTTTGTTTTGTTTGATTGATAATACTTCAGTGCCGGATTTAAGTCCAAATTGTTGTCGAAAATGGCTCTTCACTACTTCCTGTCCATTTTAATTATCAACAATGTTATATTATTTACTATCTTTTCTTGGATATATATCTTTCATAAAAGAAAACTTTAATAAAAATAAATAGTTTAGATTATTACAATAATATTATTTATTATGGCACATTGCCATTTTCAGGGCCACCTCCTCATTCAAATTGTTAACCCCCCAGTTGGGGATGTGCCTCAGTTGCACCCAAATCTTGTTATTCTATTGATTTTGGGGTGGGCTGACTTTAAACTTAACCTGAACGGCAAAAATTCCCAGTATTATATTACATTAAATATATAATGCATCATATGATAACACACAATTGTCTAATATAAGATATACTTATATAATAAACTGCGTCATTGTTACAAACTGCAGTGCCAAGTACCGAACCTTTGAAATCTTTACGGATACAAAAAGGGCTTATCTCCCCTTGGTCAAGATGAACTCACGTGGGTCACGTGACAGTCGTTTAGTGAAATCACTTAATAGAGCATCGAAATGGGATAGTCAGTTATTTAGTTTCCCTGGGTCAAACTACGCAGTTGATTTTTTTTTTTTAGCTCTTGGTTACGGGCTGAGATTTTTTTTTTTTAGCTCTTGGTCACGGGCTGAGAATAAATCTGTCTTCCTCAGCAGCTTACAATGTTCCCGTTAGTAATATTAGCAGATTAATTTGTCCAACGCGAATATGGAATCCTAAATATGGCTTCTCCAGGAACACAGAAGAATCTCCGGCTGACGCGATTCATGTTGGGAATTATGATTAAGAACCTATCTTTTCGTCTTTTCACAATGTTTGTTGTGTAGACATGTGTTATAATTTCACTGCCTTTGAAAAAAGTAAATATTCATATAGAATTTTGTGTATGACTTAGCAACATAGAACTCTATCTGAGAACAAACCATGTTCGTCATTTCTTTTACTCGAGCTATTCCATTCAGTCTGTTAATTATGGTCTCGTTATGTTATGGTTACTACACTGCCCATAATGGGAAAATGTAGGCAGGGAGAATAAATCATTCTCCCTTATCTTACCCAGTAAACGAAAATTAAAATATGGCTAAATGTTATCAAAAGACGCATCATTTTTTTTTAATAAAAGGTGTCTGGAAATACCGTGTAACAATTCTATACTTAGTTAAGTCTCCCCAATGTTTATTTTATTTACATGCTAGGACATAATTTTTTTATCTCAAACGAACAAATCTCCAAGACAAATTCAAATTTATTGACGCTATATTGTGACTATATTTTTAGGTAAGGTATTATAGCCGTTTACACTATTACATTGTTTAGGCTGTTGTACTTATCGCTCCGGCCTCTTTACGTTTGAGGAAAACTGTAATAATTCCATAAATATTTGATAACTTAGTGTTACTGCCAAAGTTTTCTCCATTAGTAGCTACGAGATAGAGTTCTGATAAACTACATCCGGCAACAGGCCCTCTGATCGGAAGATGATTCGAGGTTTTGAGGCGAGTGGAACTACCTCTTAATTACTGTTGTTCCATGTTAATCTGGTGTTGTTAAACTTGTTATGGTCCCAGTTATCGGAAACAGAGGACACCCAAATAAAAACAAAACTCTTTGAAAGGTTACAGATTTATTTTCAAAGTAAAAATATGAACAATATATTTTATATTAAAAGAAAATTACCAAAAATGCCTATTTACACTATTTAAATTATTCGGACGGTTGTCCTCATCTTTATTTCTATATTAACAACGTTTCGACTGTGGTACTCTCCAACATTCTTCAGGAGATACATTTTGGAAATTCGAACGGGTGTAGATTGTTCTAATTTCATGTGTCATAATTTTCGGTATCTTAGTTTCAGTTAATTCCCCTGGATATCTCAACTCACCAAGGAATTTGTTCCCTCTGCTGTGGCCAGATATTGAACTCACAACACTTTGGATTAAATCAATTTTGGATCAATCAGCCAATGCGTGTATCCACCATGTGTCATTGGAAACCGGAGCGTACAATGGCCGAAACGTTGGGAATATGATAATAAAGACGAAGAAAACAGTTCGAATAACGTAAATACTATAAATAGTTACTTCATTGCAGAAATATAGGCAAATACCTATTTATTTTAAAATTACAGGAATATCTATTTGTAGCAAATTTACCAACAACAATTATTTATAGTAAAATTACCTATATCTCCGAAATGAAGCATTATGATTACTTGCATTATTTACATTACTCGGACTGTTATTTTCATCTTCATTACTATATTCACAAATTTACAGCCGCTGTACGTTTCGGCCGTCTTCAGGTGATTTCGAGCCGAACCATTTATTTCGTCCACCGGAGTAGACTGTTCTACTTCCACATTCCATGACTCTTCAGGAGTTCTCAGTTATTTCCCTTTAACTCAAATCTCCAAATTTTGGTATTGAACTCACAACTCGTTGAGTCTAGTCATTGGATTATCCAACGTCTTTATCCACTGGGCCATATCTACTTAGGACATATGTGTATGATTTTTTGGGACTTATACACCTAATGTCCCAGCAACTATTTTTACCAGTGCCCAACTACGCCTATTTTTTTTCTATTTTCTCTCGTGTTACCGTTTTACGATGTTCTTGTAGTTTTACCTTAAGGAAGTGGCTTATTACGCCTTTGTATTTAAAAGAAAAATAGAAAAATCAGCTGTAGCTAACCACGTATGGAGGGAAATCACAACCCACCCCGTGGGATGAGTTTGAAATAAAGGACAGAGAGTATCACTGGAAAATAGGAAAACTTAAGAAATCAGCATATATGCCTGGCTACAAAAATACTTTAATCGTTTTAGTGTAGTTCAGGCGGTAATGCCACTAGGACGCAGGAGATTACAATGAAGGAAAGAGAATGATAAAAGTTTAGTTATCAGAAGTGAGGAAAGGACAATAAAGAAACATGGTTCAGGAAGACGGAAGATCGTTATTGACGTTGCATTGAAGTCTTTGAAGATTCTAGGTGTCCCAGAGATCCGGAAATACTAAAAGAGAAACTGTTAGAATAGAAGTAGGCGTTGCGTCTAGCTTGTTCAACAGTAAAATAGTGAAACCTAATTGCCAATCTAGCAGCACACTTAAATTAACCTGGCTGAGAAAAATCACCAGCGAAAAAGCTCATCAGAACAGTTGCCTAGAAGCTATTAGGTTGGTGCAAAAATAATGACGGTTTTTGACGTATTTTTAACGTCAAAAAAATCTTGGCCTCCTAAGAGCAATAGTGTAACTACAGAATGTGCTATGAAGATAATTCCTGTAGAACTTTTTAATGCATTGGCATTAATGTGTGGTCTTTTTGATGAAGTTGAAATGAAGAATAGATTTATTACTGTGTCTGAGAAAAGAGAAAGCTACTTGCCATAGCACAAGATATTCTGAAACTTTCTCACAGAGGAAATTTGTTTTTACGAAAGCTTTATGCACTGGGAATGGCTGTTTGACACTGTACTGGTCAGTCAAAACTTATAGCCATTTTAAATGGGTTTGGGCACTCTATAAGCCACAGCACAGCTCTAGAACTGGATACGGCTTTGGCTGAACAACAACTATAAAAAAGTAACATTCCAGAGGGTTTTAAAAAGAAAACTTTTACACATTTAGCCTGGAATAATAATGACGTTGGAGAAGAAACTCTGAGTGGTAAGGGAACAACCCATAATACAAATGAGATCATAGTGCAGCAGCTAACTTCTGATCACGTATCACATATTGAAGATGTCGCAATAGAAAAAGACCAGCCCCAAATGATCAGGAGTAAGAAGCGCAGTGTGATGCTAAATGAAGCACCCATACCAGAATATTATGTGGCAAAAAGAGTAGGCCCTTTCCTACATTCAGTTTCAATTGACAGCATTCAAAATGCTTTATTTAAATCATTTTGTGAGACCAAAACAAGCATTACTGATTTGGCTATGACCATGATCAATATGCACTGTGAAAGTGACAACCAAAACACTACTCCAATTCCAGGTTGGACAGGTTTCAATATTCTTTTATTACAGGAACAAATACCTCCAAAAAGCAATATTGGATATTTTCCTGTGGTCAATGGTAACCCAACTCAACTAAGTACTGTGAATGCAGTATGTTTGAAAAGTCTTGCTATTGCTGATGAGCTTGAAACTGAAAGTATTGTATTAATATTTGATCTTGCATTTTATGCTAAAGCACAGCAAGTACGTTGGAATGATGCCGTGTATATGCAAAAACAGTTGTCAGACTTGGTGAGTTCCACACCTGCATGTCGTTTCTCAGTGTCATTGGAAAGCGCTTTGAAGATTCGGGGCTAGCTGATGTCCTACTTGAAGCTGGAACAGTGGCACAAGGATCACTACCTGGAGTCATGAAAGGCAGGCACTATAATCGAAGTGTCAGAGTCATAAAAATTATGTCTGAAGCCTTAAGGAGGAAACTCCTATCTACTTTTATTAAAACACAAAGTGAAGAAGAAAAAGCTAAATTCATTGCATTGTCTAAAAATTTATATTATGCTTTTCCCAAAACACAATTCAAAGATCGCTGCACATCAAATGATTTTAAAGAGTTTGAAAGCAAACTATCCTTATTTATTCAAGAGAGATGCAGCCAATTTCCAACTTTTGCATTTTGGATGAGTTACTTGAATATGGCAGATTTGTTTTTAAATTTTATTCGTGCTACACGAACAGGAGATTGGGCCCTTCACCTTAAACCAGCAGCAGAAATGGTACCTTGGTATTTTGCATATGACCATTTGAACTATGCTAGATATCTTCCTGTTTATATCTATGAGACGCTTGCTGTTCCCGATACCCACCCTGCAATGGCAAAGCATCTTGCTGCTGGGGATTTTGTAGTTCAGCAACAAAACCAGTACCCCTTTAGTCAGACGGCGATGGACCAGACGATTGAACAGACAATGAATAGAGATAGCAAGACTAGAGGTGGGCAGATTGGATTCTCAAATAATGCCAATGTTGTCCATCGTTGGATTTTATCTTTTAATCAACGTGCTCAAATCTCTAAAAACTGTACTGAAATGGCTGGAAATGGAGAGGGCTGCCATAATAAAAAAGACCTCAGTAGTTCTCGATATCAAAAGGATGAAGCAGATATTCATAGTGCCATGCAGACAATTGAAAAATAATTAATTAACATTGCATCTGGCCAAGTAGCATCTTCTGAAATTAAAGATGACATTTTGACAGCACATGAACAAGGCTGTAATATTTTTAATCAGTTTGTTCAACAACGACTAATTTTGAAAAATTTGGAGTTGAATGCACCATAAAAATCAATGAAGGTAAAAACTTTTAGTGATCTTCAGAAAAAGCATTCACAACAAAAGAGCAAGAAGGAAGCAGATTGCTTGAGAGCAGATAAAGACCTTCTCACTAGGCTTCTTATAGTAGCAAGAACCCGAAAAGTTGACCTGGAAGAAATTTTTTCACATTGCTTTTCAGTGTTCCCATCTAGCCTATGTAACATTGATGGTTCTTTGCAGCGTACCAACAAAGCTGTATTATTTCATTATTTACTTGTAAAGTTTACTGATATGAAAATTAACAATATTCAAAAAAATGCAGCACTGATATTAGATGGAATGGCAGTAATACAACAGCTTGCAGACCATGTTCCATCACAGTTTGGTGAGCTAAGTATTTATATTTTTAGATATGTAATCAAGCTTGCTTCTACTTATATGTCATCAAAAGTTGACTTTGTCTGTGATAAGTACAATCCATGGAGTATTAAAGACTCTGAAAGAAGGCGCCGTTTGATTAGCCATGCCACCTGTTACTTGCTCTGAATGAAAAACAGAAAACACCGGTACAATTTCGAAAATTCCTCATGTCTGGTGAAAATAAAGAATCCCTCATCTAATTTATGTTGATGCATTGGAAAAAATTGACAGCAAAAGGATTTCATGGAAAAACTGATTGCTTCATTTAAGCCAAAGATGTTTCATGCTGTGTCCTGATAGTGACACAAATGAAGTAATCACAGAAACTTTGCCAGAATTAACGACTGACCATGAAGAAGCCGATACCCTTCTTTTGCTTCATGCAAAGCATACATCAACTGCTTTCCCTTCCATTATCATTAAGACTCCAGATACGGATGTTTTTCTTCTTTGCCTTGCTCATCAAAATGAATTAAGCTGTGATTTATATATGGCTACTAATACCAACCGATCATCTTGTTTGATCTCTATTAAATCAGTTGCAAAGAAATGTGGACCTGCTCTTCCAAGTGCCTTACTTTATTTGTATGCATTCACTGGCTGTGATACTGTTAGCTGCTTTAAGGGAAAGGGTAAAATTAAACACTTTGAGTTAATGAAAGAAACAGAGGAATTTCTTCAAACTTTCACACTTTTAGTCTGCAACTGGCAACTGACAGATGATTTATTCCAGCAACTTTAAAAATTTGTGTGCTGTCTATTTGGACAGAGAAATGTTTCTTCTGTAAATACGGCTCGTTTTAATATTTTACATATGTCGGGAAAATTGGATAATACTCTACCACCTTGCCAAAATAGTTTACGGTTACATGCAGAAAGGGCAAATTACCAGGCTGTGATTTGGCAACAATGTCTTCACATTAATATTAATGCTCCTTCTGCAACAAATCATGGCTGGAAATGTGAAGATCAAAAACTCGTTGTTCATTGGAGCAGCCTTCCTAAAACTCCATCTACCTTGATGAACTAAGTAAAGTGTAACTGTAAGAAGAACAGGTGTAACTCCAGGCGTTGTTCTTGTGTTCGTCAAACACTGCCTTGTACCGACCTTTGGCAGTGTATAGATTGTTTTAATGTACTTAAAAAAATAATGAAGTGTAGCAGATTAATGAAATAGAAGATTCTGACTCCTCAGAGGGCGAATGATAAGATGAGCTTGCAGGATTAGAGGACAATCAATTATTTTTCAATTCCTTTTATAAATGTATTACTTGATAACAATTATTTCAACATAACTGAAAAAAACACTTATTACAATATTTTTATATATATATATATAGTCAAAGTTAATCTAAACATTAAGATTTCTATATCAGACAATGTGTATGTGTGACAAAATTACATCAAATAGTAAATGGCAGTCCAAAATGAAGAAAAGTCAATCACCAGAAGTATTTGAAAACAGTTCTTCCATCTATGATTTTTAGAAGGCACAAGATTTGGAAACATATATAAAGGTTTTTCATGTTTTTTTTTTTTTATCAAATTAATGTACATTGACATGTTTTACGAGGTTATTCGAATTTGAGAAGCTAACACGACAATAGAAAGTAACGTTTTCATTGTTATGGCTTTATGCAAGTCATTTTATTTGCTGAAAATTCCTGATTAAATAAATGAACACATAATATAAGAGCATAGATATATCAGCTTCTTGTTGATACACTTAAATGTGCTAAAAACCTTATTTAAAGTTCATTTTACATGAAGTAAACCATGAAAATGGACTTTTTCCGTAAATGACACACCCTGTATTATCTCCCATTTTCTGAAGCAGTGCGCACATTTAGCCTGGAGATCACATCAGATTTGAAATCAGCACGAAAAATACTCCTAGAAACACTTGAAATTTTCGCATATGAATAAAATGTCCACGAACTCAAAATCTAAGCCCTTTTTTTTGGCCTCTGGCCCATAGCCTAGTAGATTTAAAAATGTGCAAGATATTTTCTGACGAGTAAATAGTTTGACACGACAACGTGACCCAACATTTCTGGCAGTAGATATCGCAATTCATTAAATATAGTCACTCCACTTCATGTCAATATGATCCCAGGAAATTGTAAAGTGTTGCTCCCATGAACTTTTGCATCGGCCATGCTGACGGCTAGCAGAATATGTTCCCGTTGGGGAGTAAATGAAGGCATTTTTGTTTTGGAGACCTTCAAATTTGCAAACCTCAGTTTACCCCTAACTGGGGGTATTTATTTATTATTTAATAGTATAGAGAATTATTATTTGTTATCATGGCTGATGACAACATCGAGTAGAGTGACTTATTGAACCTCCTCGAAAATACATTTTCCACTGACATGAAGAGGGAAAGATTATATTGAATCAATTTCTAGGTCTGCTACTAGAAAAATAGTTCACTGTGCTAGACAATATTCCTCTATTCGATCATACATTTAATATTGTTATTACATCTCGTCTGGCACTTCTATATATCTGGAGATTCTTGAAAAAATCCAAAGACGAATACGCAATGTGTCTGTCGGGAACATACATCGCCGTATTCAATCAATTTCTAACCCCAATTACGTGACTATACTGTGTCTTTTCAAGAAATATTTTCATGTTAATTTCTCTGATGAGTTTTTTTTTTTTGTCTTTTGGTAACTCGATTTTACGAAATATAATTACAATACCAGTTAGACAATCGGTTCACACCATTTTACACCGAGATGTAACAGTATGTTCTGGGTTAATAGTTTATTTTCTTGAAAGTTTAGACAGCTTCTTGATTTCTAATCAAATTAGATCTTTAAAAAGTTAAATGCAATGTCAATCGTTAGATTCTGTCTTTTATTCCTTTTTTTTTTCATTAGGCTCTCTACTGAATGATGTTTTTTTTTCTGATATTCTTCACATTCAGTAGAACCCTGCATATTATTGGTTTAATCGACTTAACTAGGGCGAAATTATTTTTTTAAAAATCGGGTCAACTAGGCGAATATCATCAATATATATATATATATATATATATATATATATATATATATATATATATATATATATATATATATATATATATATATATATATATATATATATATATATATATATATATATAGCTAATAACGGATACATCAAAACATAGACAAAAAGAAGACGCAAACACCCCTGTCTAGTAGAAGTGAATTAATCTGTAACCTTGGAAACGTGAATTATGATTTTAACTGTGTTTTTTAAAACCGAGTAATTTAAAAAGTTACTCCAAAATTTGCTTGAGGATGAAATGAAACTAAATCCATTAATTTAATTACAAAATTAAATTCGGACCTTCCATTTTTGAAACATAGTTAGAACTGTTTAACGGAAAAACCATATTTTAAATCAATTAATTTATAATATATATATATATATATATATATATATATATATATATAGATATATATATATATATGTATGTATGTGTGTGTGTGTGTGTGTATGTGTGTGTCCTTAAATACTAAGACGCTAAAAGAATGCAACCATGATTTCAATCATAATAGGTATTATCAAGCAGCACCTCCAGCGTATTTTTCTGCTGACAACCTATAAACAGACAGTCACTACTTAGGAAGAAGAAGAGTATTGGGAAAAATGCCTAGCTCATAATTCTCAACTGGCTCATAATTCGCCAACATAAACTTTCTCAAGTTTCTGCATTTTGCTATTTCTTCCGAACTTTTCTTTTACCGTTATCAGCTTGAGTTGCGATAGCTAGATTCTGTTATTGACATATGTTCACGAACAACCTGTTACATTTTGGGCCCGCAATCGTCGTAGAAGCCTTCATCTTATTGTATTTTTCTTTAAACTTCTAATAATGGTCTGCCATCTTGTGCTGAATTGTTGATGTTGAGCCCTAAAATGATGAAGCTTTAATTTACCCTCTGCGCAACCAATATATTTCTTGAGTGTACCATTATCGCTTTCTACATCAGTGCAATACACTACACCTCGCTTACAACACATCCCGTTTAAAGGAAAATTTTCTTTACTTCTGCAGTTACACAAAGTTGTATTTCCAACCCCTAGTTCTTTTAATTCTGTATAGTCTTTTTCATTAACTTTTTTCAAAAGAAAATTAGAGTATTTTGCAATATATATATATATATATATATATATATATATATATATATATATATATATATATATTCCAACATTTGCATCAGTAAATCCTCCATTTCTATATTCCCCACAAAAAGTCAATACATCGTCTCCTGGACATTGACCTTTGTTTGTTCTGGGAAAGATAGAAAGCGATTACTTAAGAAAAATTTTCGACAGCTTTTGAATGCGTGCACCTAAAGAATAAACTTGAGAGAAGTGTCACCGGATGTCTTCTGGCGGCCAGACGTGTGAATCATTATAAACAAAAATAAAGACAAGTACAGTTCGGCGGATGCTGTTATTTTCAGAAGCGGCAAACCATATGCCGTTCGTTTTTAAACTTAGTGTCCCCACAGCCGGGCAGACAAACACCCGTTAAGATCGACGTGGTATCAATGATGCAATATTTTCGCTAAGAAAATCGGTCAGAAATGATTTTTTTTTTCTCGGTTTGTAAAATACTATAATTTTCTTTCTAAAAATGTTAAAAGTGATGTTATCTACATCTTTCTAAGTTTAAATTGCAATTTCAGGTAGTTATTCCTCTTACCGATTTTAGCTTGGCATCAAAATTCTATTAATACTGCTAAATTAACAAAGAAAAGCTTAAGTAAATCCCGTAAAGAAATTAATACAACGAAATATAACTTTCAAAGAAGTGATACATTTCATTTGTTCAATTATATATATATATATATATATATATATATATATATATATATATATATATATATATATAAATATAAATATATATATATATATATATATATATATATATATATATATATATATATATATATATATTGTAATATTATTAGATCATAATAAAAACATTTTACAACGCAACACAAAAGCTTTCAAGTTTCAATACTATGATTGTACTTCCTCAGGCGATGGTAGATACATTGTTATAAAAATGATTTATTAAGGAAATTTAAAAACAAATCATTACCTCTTTTCTGAAGTTAAAGTGGCGGGGGCATAAGGTCAGAACTGAATATATATATATATATATATATATATATATATATATATATATATATATATATATTCTCCTTGCTTTTTTTTTCTTTTTCTCTTTTTTCTTTTATTCTTTCCTCACCTTCTCCGTTGGTCACTGGATTATTGTTGACCATTTAAGTAAGGTTATAGTGGTTTTTTTGTGTGTGTATGTATGTTTTTGCAGGTGTGTTTTTATGTGCGTGCCCATGTATGAACACCCATACACATACACAACCATGTACACACACAGTCACTTGCATCTCTATGTTTGTGTATTCGTGTATGTGTGTTGGTGTTTGTGTTAATTATATTGTGCGAGTAATTTTGTGTTTGTGCGTGTGTCTGTGTTATCTGTATATGTATTTTTGGTGGGTTGTATTATTTATCATTACTTGGCTTTGTAATATATTTTAGTAGGTTTTATTATTTAAATTTACTTAGTGTTTTAACTTTACTTAGTTTTTGAGTTGTATGAAAGAACATTTTTTTTATTGCTGATGCTGCTAAACCAATGTTTTCTGTTATAATTTTCCATTGGTTTATGCTTAGTATGCCCGTTTGTGCATATTCTTTTTAGAATTTGCTTACCTTTTTTTTTCCAATGTTGATTTTACTTACTCTGCATGTCGGTTTATTTCGGAAATTGTCTCTGATTTCTTAGTTTATTAAATGATTCTTCTTTCGGTAATTATTTCATTCCATTAACTAGCTTTAATTTCGCGTCTATGATTTTTGTTTCTACATTTATATTGTTTTCCATTTCATTGTTGCGTTTTTTTTTTGTTTTGTTTTGTTTTGTTTTTTTTTATTTGTAGAATTTGGTTGCTTCTATTTTAATTTCTTTTTTTTATAGTATTTTTTTTTTCTATTTTATAGTTTTTTGTTTGGTTTGCTATTTTTTCTCATTGTTTTTTGGAATTTTTTCTTTGCGTTCCTTGTTTCTAGTTTGTTTATTATATTTGTTAGCTCATTTTGAATGAGATGAAATCGCTCTGTTGTGAAGACATTTTCGTTGACGTAAATCCGAAATTGTTTTGGTTGTTATTGTTAGTATTGTCATTATTGAGGAAGTAGAACATCTTATGCGTTTTAAGTAATTCGATATTTCCAGTGATTTTAATTCTATATCCGTGTATATCTAGTGTCGGTATGTTTTACAGTGAATAGATGTACTGTATTTGTTTTACGCTGATGTTATTTTTTTTTATTTTGTTGTTGTTGTAATGTATCAAAAGAGTTTGTCAGAACAGGAAGATTCAAAGACAGGTGTCTGCAAGAATGCTCAAATAGTTGGTAGTTGTTTTTTCTTAGAACCTTATGTAGTGCTAATTTGAAATACTGTTTTTGAAGCCCAAATTGCTGGTTTTTTTTTCAGTGGTTTGGTGATAAGGTGGCATTTAAGGACTCCAGGCTTTATCCTAGATTACTCAGTAACTAAGATATTGATAGAGTGTTAATGGAATTAATATGAATTTTGTCACTAACAATAATTAACTTTTCATACAATTAAAGACATGTATCAAACACTAAGTAAAGTTAAACCACTTTCAGGTGTTGATTTTTTTGTCTTTTTACTACTTCTCGATCTGGGATAGGTGTTACTAATTTCACTGTTTAAGTATAATAAAAATATAGGGATAGCAATTGAAACACTCGTACCCAACGCTAAAAAATAAAAGGATTTTTAATAAGAAAAAATATATTTATTATAAACTGTTATATTGGAACGTGTAAGTTACCACGATAAAAAGGCATATTTGTTTCAATTTATAATTAGATAATTCATTAACATTGGTGGTAATAAACGATTTTATTTTAAAATACAATTTATGAAACATCACTTCTTTAATATTCCATAGAAGGCAAAGAAACAAATTTATCATCGCATTTTACATTTGTAAATATATATATATATATATATATATATATATATATATATATATATGTATACATTTTACATTTATATAGATATATACATATATATATATATATATATATATATATATATATATATATATATATGTGTGTGTGTGTGTGTGTATAAAATCAGTTTGTTGATGTTGAGATGAAATTCAACAGTGAAAGCGCTGTAGATTTTTCCTACCCAAGAACGTTCGCTCTCTACCAAGATTTTTCACATACCTAAATTACAAAAATAAACTTATTGTAACTGTGAAGAAATATATATATATATATATATATATATATATATATATATATATATATATATATATATATATAGAGAGAGAGAGAGAGAGATAGATAGATAGATAGATAGATAGATAGATAGATATTCTTCATATGTGATTAGATTGTAATGTGTAAATGCATTACAATCTAATCGCATACACGAGTATCAATATTGCATAACAATCAGTATACATTTTTTAAAAAGAAATTTCCTAGTTTCTTAATACTTTGGTTAGTTTTGGAAGGCATATTTCCCTATTTTTACGCGCCTTTGGAATTCTGTGTCATATTTTCTCTCCTCTGTTAAAAGATATCTTGGATATTTAAATTTTTTAGATTGTTTGACTCTGCTGTCTCTAATTTATAGTTGGCATGTCTCTTCTTTTTTGCTGACATCCATATAGTCAATCTTCTTGGAAATGGAGATTTATTCCTTTCATTGTTTTACTAACTTTTAAGTTCGTGGCTTGAATTCCCTTCACTTGTCTTTTATCAACACTGTGTCATCTGCATATCTAATATTTTTTAAGACTATGGCCGCCAATAATGAATGTTGGTAGTATTTCTAGTTCTCTCAGTGTAAATGATAATCAAGACTGGTGATAATACCCAACTTTGTCATTCTATATTTTTCTATCCGTATGCAAACAGTTTCTTCGATGAAGATGTTATAGGTTCTAATATATTTCCCAATTACGGCCACATAACGTTGAAACTCTGGTTCCCGTACGATTAGCGAAGTTAAACAATGTCGATCTTGGTCATTACCTTGATCTCTATCCGCTTGGAAATATCAGGTACTGTATGTTTAAATTTACGGTTGGTGCAATGGATAATGTCTTAGAATTGTTAATCGGAGAACATAATCTTGCAAAATGTATGACCCCATCTCTTCTCCTCCAGCTATGTGTTAATTAGAAAGATTTGTATTACTAACGCATTATTATCGCTAAACATTGAATATAATAGAATAAAAATGCCTACAGATTGTTTCGATTACGGCATTTTTTATCTTATAGATGCTAAACATAAATCACTGTACCAACTAATATATTTCTAAAATAAATCTTCCTAAGCAGCTTAAACATTTCTTTATGTTGTACTTTTGCATTATCTATGAAACATAGGTATACATTACCCTTTCGTATATCATTCTCAGAATACCTGTCTTTCTTTGAAGTTCTCTGAATTATTTCTTGATTTTCGCTAACTTCAGTCTCGGCCAGTGTAATCAATTATCTCCCTTGAATACCGGATTTGTATTTAATTTATTTAGCATCAGAAGTATGTGTCGGTTGCTGCACGATAATCCAAGTAAGGTTATAACCATTCTATTCCAACAGGATTTTTATGTAATTCTTTTGAGGTTAGTGGTGATCACAGATTCTACAATTCTTCTCCAATTTTGTTTCTTGCTTCCCTTGTTATAAGAAACCTGTGTCCCTGGTTTCTTGGTTTGTCGTGAGAATTCCGATTGAGTAACAATTTATTACATTGGTGAGCATTTTTTTTTATTATTGTTAGATTTTGCATTACAAACAGCAGATAATCATATCTAGGTCAGCTTATTGCTGGGATAACAATTCAGGATAGTTTTATCCTGATAAACGGCATGTACATTTAGCCACACTTATTTTATCGCAAAAATATTTCTCTTAACATCTTGTTTGCTATGATATACTTTCCTATATTTTGGATTAGGGGATTTTTTATTAGGTGCTACAAGAGTGTGTACCGGTGAGTGGACTTCTTAACTTAAATCTCAAATTGCTTGCATTAAACCCGGCTTTTACATCGAACTTCAGTTCCAGTATAAAATATGCAACCGTTTCTGTCGGTTTAAGAAAACTATTTTACTGATTTGATAATGGATGTGAACTTAGAGGAAAGGTTTGCAACTCGGAACGAGAAAGCGGACAACCGATTTTTAATTTTGGGTAAGTCCGGTATATACTTTTTAGCAAAAATAACCCAGGGAACAGAATGACTCCATTTCTTCTGCTGCAAACAGACCGATCTCCTTAAGAATATATGACAGCCCCTATAGAAGAAATACATCCATGAATTCAAAACCATTCAGCTGAAGCTGTACAAAGATAATCATTGGGTGTAAATACTGATCTTATATCAGAAAAAAAAAGACGATACATTTCAACCGCTAAGGATGATCTCGCTATCCAGAATGTTGGTGCTTTCAATGGCCACTGGGCCCAAGGAAGGATTGAGAAATTAACTATGTTTGTAATAATCTAAAAAAGAAGAAGCATAGAATCAGAACATATTTTTGAGTTTCGAACTCGTGACAAAAAAGGTAATTACTTTACCATTTAGGCTAACGACCCATCGAGCTAAGGAGCCTCCATGCTATGTTCTATCATTCAAACTTTTTTTTCTTTTTGCTATACGACATTTTGGCATTTTGAGTTTTTCTCACATTCCGATAGAAATAACTCGCCAGTTTTGTTTGGCTGATTCAACAAATGACACGCGAATTACAGAATATGTTTTAACTGAGAAACGAAGAAAATAGATTTTCGTTAGTAAACAGCAAATTCCAAATTAATTTACAACTCCTCAGTATACTTCTATAAATGCGTATGATGTTGGCAACTTTACTCAAAATCAGTTTATGTTACGTGCAATGTGCCAATTTATTGACCAGCAATAAATGCTGATGTGCGTGAGTCTAATCGAAATTCACTTGTACTAAGCAGAGTCAGAACCTTTTGATCGAGGAACTGTAGATAAACCTTAAATACGTTTGGTGCCTTTAGTGCAGACTGTGAATTTTAATTGGCAGATTCAAAGACGAAATTGTGTAACATCGTGTAATGATTCTCTCAGTCAAAGAGTGCAAGAGAGCAGTTAAGATATGCCAACATTGCATGCGAATGAGTTGGAGAGTGAAAACGAATTAATAACTTTTTGTGTTTAGCTGGATTGAAACCATTTACTTTCAGTCGCTGTTTCCCCTGTTTATTGCCGATGCAGTTTTAGCGGTAATTGATCTTCCACTACTTTTCATAAAGATAGAAATTTCTACAAATTAACTGCTTTTCTCATGTTTTCGAGCATTTAGCACAAATGAATTATAAATATTTTCGAACGTGGATCTTACTTTGTGATTAGAAAAAGGGCATCATCCTCATGAGAGATGTTGCTACTGGAAGGCACACTGCAAATCAGCTTGATTTCTCAATTTCATTATGGCTGCTCATTTCTGAGCATTCCCAAATTCTCGGCCCTATTTGTGTTTCCATAAAACTCACAGAGCTAACCTATGATTTATACTGAAACTAGGTTGATTTGATCTAAGTAACAGTTCAAATATTTGAACATTCACGTACACATAAGATATGGAATGACCAGTAATCAAAAAATTCAAATGGTTATTTGTTGCACCAATGTGTCAATTCTTATTGTTCTTTAGACTTAGAAATACAGTGATGTTATCAACTGAGATATTATCTGTGAAATCCTTAAGCAGGCTTATACAATAGAAATAATCTCAAGTTCGATTACAATAAAAAAGATTCTTCTTCTTCTACTACCACTACTACTACTACTACTACTGCTATTGCTTCTTCCTCTTCTTCTTCTTCTTCTACTACTATTTCTTCTTCTACTTCTTCTTCCTCTTCTTTTTCTTCTTCTTCATCTTCTTCTTCTTCTGTGTCTTTTTCCTTTAGCAATCAGGACTTTCCTGCACTTTCCGGTTCTTTGTAGTGCTTAGTATTTTTTTCGATGTCTTTTTAAAACCCAGTTCGATCAAATATTTATACAAGCTCGCTAGATATATTATGCACAGTTTCCTTCTGAACCTCTTTCTTTCAATACACCTGGCAGTTTCTATTTTCTAAGACATCTTTCCGCATAAAATGCCATAAAAATTGTCCATTTTGTTTCCATTAAAACTTCTTATTTTCTCACATGTTCAGTCTTTGGAATTCTCATCATCCTTCTGCAGAACCACATTTGTGCTGCTTCAAGTCCCTCCTTCATATGTGAGATTGCCCAACACTCACTGCCATATAGAATGACCGATATTATATAACAATGATGTACTGCTTTGATTGTTTCTAACATTTTCCTCTTTCCTAATACTTTGCTTAACCATTAGAAGGCATCTTTTGCTATTAAGGAAAGAAAATGATATGCTTTGCCTAAGATTTAGTGGAGTAATTTTATTCGAAGCTCTCTGCTTAGTCTGTCACTTGTCAAAACAAATTGCATCGGAAATGTTACTTGTAAATAGATTCCAAATAGGTTGTCCTACTTCTCTTAAAATCTCTCTTTCTATTTAATTGCAAACATAACCACGGGCGTTGGTGTCAAGTAATCTTTTAAAGACTAACAACCAATTAACGGACTTTAGATTAGCCTTACAGAAAGCCGCAATGAAGTAACAAAAACCACCAGCCACATCTCACTTGTTAATTATTTTGATAGAAAGAGTCGCTAAAATAGGCACTACAACGAATGCTCTGTTCTGGTTAATATAAATTATGATTCATTCTATATCATGTCAGGCTACCAGTGTCATTGTTACAATATAAGCCATCACGGTTTGCCGCACGGTTACGTCATCGACGACTAAAAATTTTCCCCACCCGTCATTTTTGGGGTGGATAATGACTACAGACCTCTCAGAATTAAAAAAAATATATTTTTAAAGGAAGTGTGAACATTCATTCCGTGCAGTGTTTGATATTGTTGGCGCTAGTTCCCCCTTGTGGGCCCTTTTATGCTGAAAGGGGACACTGGGAGTGTTTATTTCATTTGAAGGGATGAACATACTCAGGATGCAGTGTGCATTTATCCATTTAAAAAAAAATCAATAATTATTCAATATTGGCTACAAAACGAAATATCTGAGAGGCATCGAATGCTGTGGAAAGCTATTAAACTACTCTTCATTGCTTTTCCAAATTCCTATGTGACTGTGATTTCAACACAGTAACACATCTTCTTACTAAACAAAGAAACCGCCTGCAAATTACAAAACAATGAGAACAATGATTAATTCTAAGCAGTATGGAACCTTGCGTAAGAGACTTAGCCAATAAACACCAAAGTTAACCATTGAAAATATTGAGATAAACTATCAAATAATTATTTTTAGCATTTTAATCCTTGGTATTTATAGCAGAAATAATAGCAATATTAAAATTATTATTGCACTGATATGTGAAGTCTTATTTTGTAAGGAATGTTCAATTCAATGTAATATTTGAAATTTCATTTGACAGGGGTGGGGGCGTTGACAAATATTGTTTGCGTCCATAGGAGGCTCTTGTTGAAAAAACTGTTAATTCGATTAAAAAAAAATCGTAGTTATTTACAACTAACTTTATTGATACCCATTTGGTTTTTTTATTTAAGGAAATTGTCTGACACTGGCTCCTGGAAAAAAATAAGTAAGAAAATAAATCTGCATCAATCGGCAGGGCTCGAAATTCATTATAAATATTGAAGTTACAGAATATCAGTTAATTTTTCAAAATACAGTGTTACAGAATAAGAGCTAAGTATTACAGTTTATAAGGATATTTCAGGAAGATAACGGTTACTGCTAGACTTAAGACTCTACGCAACGGGAAAGAATCCTCTAAGAATAACCGTATTAATCGATAAGCAGAGCAAAAGAACAAATTTTATTTTCCAGTTTGAGTAAAAACATTAGCCTTATGTTAAGAAGTACATCAGAGAAAAACTGTTGTGATTTGAATAAATAAATCGCACAAAGTTGTCAATCGCATCAAAACAAAAGAAAAATACGAAAATTTCTAAATGCTGCCTTTTTTGTCATTTATTGATTGTTTTCTATTTTCTTGATTTTTTTTTTTTTTTCGCCAGGGCATTTTACAGTTATAATTCAGTTTGGATTCTTCAGCAAAGTTTATTCCTGGCCGAGGCGCGTAAAGCACGTCAGATCTAACGACGGTTTATTTTTCTGTCCAGGGGGACGCATGTACGAATCTTACTAGAGAGTGCATATTAATCTTAAATAAGATTTCTCGAATATTAAGACCAGTAGACGAACATAATTATACTCTTTACTAAATAAACTGAACGTAATCCGAAATAAGGGTATCTACTAAAAATAACGTCCAATGTGATAAGAAATCGCATTAATAAAAAAAAAGATCCAACATGTCTTTAGATATGTCTTTAGATATTGCTTTGCTTACGTTTGAACACTAAACTTAGCAGATATGAAATTTCGAGAGCCTATAACGAGAAGCACTCCGATTATATTCCCTTATTTCCATAGAATTTGCACAGTTTTAGCGATGAAACTTAAAATGTTTTTACGCCAGCACATTCATTAAACAATAATAGATAGATAAACAATGAATATAAATTACACACGTTTATATTTATTTAACGCACTATGTTAAATTGTATCATAAAAAGCAATATTTTCACAATATTTTTTTTTACTAAACTGCTGATGATTGTGTTAGGTTGGTGCAAAAATAGTGACGTAATAATGTCGTTTTTGACGTATTTTTAACGTCAAAAAACGACATTATTACGTCATTATTTTTTGCACCAAACTAATAAGATATCAAAGCATATTTATATGAGTAAATTAACTTGCTTGTTTCAACGTATATTTTTGCCATGTTCCTTAAGATGCTAGGTGATGAATATTTCTCTGATTCATCCGAGAGTTGTGATGATTTCTTGAGAAATATTTTGTGTAGTCTTCTTGTTTCCTACTCGGAGTTTGCATCCAGATAATTCTATCAATTAACCTTGGCTACGATTAGAATTTAGAGCTCAATATCTAAACACTATCTAGCTAAGAAAGAATGAATAGAGTTTTCACGTTGTTTCTCAACAGATTTCTCCAGGATTTAAAATCAGCCACTGATTCTACTCGCCCCATCGGCAATCGTTAGGTTATACGTATGTTTGTTTTATAAAATATAGATAACAATATATTTTGGGGGTGTCAGGATTTATCATACAAAGTACAAATTCATTTTATACTCATAAATAAATCCAAAAGATGTATATCTGATAGACGTAAATTTGATTAATAAAATATCCCATATATCTTTCTAATTTCTTCCCAGAAGAGATATTCAATGTGTGAATATAATATCCCATTCTCATATATATCTTTTCCTCTGGTGAAATGCACTTTTTTTGTCTATGTGCAGATGCTAGGAGATATTCAGTTCATTGTTTTTCACACATTAACTTACTGAAGAATTGACGAATTTGCTAGAAATGGGCATTTGTAATCTGAAAATACGTTTAAGCTTATAGCTTCTTGCATTGAGATGTACTAATAAAATAATGTTGTAAAAAGACTTACGATAATTCTTTGTATCTATCTTGACAACTTTATCAAACTCGAAGGGTTAATGCTCACATAAAAAAAAAATACGCCTACACATTTTTGTTGTAATTTAAGTAACGTTGTTTAAGCATTTCTGTGAAATAACCAAACTCTAATCTAGTCATCAGATCAAACCATCGTCGTTCTAAATCTATCACCAAATTTACATGAGAAACACGATGTATGTAATACTTTCTCAAAGTTAAACTTTATTTATTTCTCTTTCATGTAATTATGGGCAATAATGGCAACCCAAATTTCTATAAAGGGAGGTAATCTTTAGGAAACTCTTACGTTCATTTCTTTTTCACTCTGAGAATGGCAACAAATCCCTTTTATAACGTATCAAAAAGAATTGAAACATTTTGTTAATTTAATAGAAAACATTTATTTATTATGACATTTCCAGATTGAAAATCTCTTCATGCTTCTTTTAAGAAGTATGACTTTTTTTTTACTCTAGTGTCATCGTCTGTACTATGGCTTCTTGACCACATTTGAACTTAATCGCTGCAGTCTTAAGATAAAATAGAAGATATATCAAATCTATGGCTAGAACACTTGACACACTTTTAACTTAAAGACAATTTCTTTTGTCAGATTAAATTATGTTAATCCCAGAAAACCCTTTTTCAGTTTTCGTACAACTTACAACAATGGTATTAATTATATTTTTATCTTTTTTATATAGGCTATTAATATGCAATATTATTTTTAAACAATCCAACAACCACTTTAATTTTGAGAATTAGTTCTCACGAACAGGTGCGAACTGTCAAGGTGCAACCATTCAATATGGGTGTTATATAATTCTTTATCAATTATTATTAATTATCCATATTTTTCTCTTTATTTACATTCGCTTAAACACTTCCAGAAACATTTTCTTCATATTTATCTTTTGCTATTTTGTTGGTACATTTGTACATCGTATTTTCTTTTTTTTACACATGACAATATCTTTTTTTTTTTTGCGTTTCGAAGATATCTTCTCCACCATAAGATAATAATTTCGCCTCACCTTTACTTTTCTTTTATAGTTAAATATTTTATGAAAAAAAATATTATAGTTAAATATTTTATGAAAAAAATTGATTTATATGATAAATATCGCCATTGCGGAAACTGACAGATAAGTCATTGTAATTTTTTGACTTTCTGGTTCAATTTACCCAAGTTTAAACGGACACGTAATCTAGCTAAATTACCATAAACGATCATACATACAAATGGACAGATAATATCATGACAATAAGGGTATATTACTAATACAAACATACACACAAACCATAACTTTTTGCCTGAATACTTACTTAACTTAAAATAGATATTTTGAATTGTTTTCTCATAGTTTTAAGGTTGATTATCTTTCTTGGTATATAGGTCTACAGCCTCACAACACTAGCTATTGCATCTGTGGCTTTCGTAGGAAATATCACTAAAGATGTCTTCCAAAAGTTAGGTAAAGTATAAAACAACAGAAAAAAATCGTTAGAAACTAACACCATACATTATTTTCCGCTACTTGCACGACGAGAGTGAAATAATGTCTTGCATTACATATAAGAGATAGAGGTGGGCTAGCTAAAGGAGTAAATGTTTTCTTATAATATCCTGTGCTTGTTATATGGGAGACAGAATTGGTAATTTTAACAATCAGCGAGTTTAACAAATCTCTTCGCTTTTATTTACGATACATTATATAATGAAATATTCATGAAATTTAAATAAAAGCAAAACATGTTAAATTCGTAAACGATTTCTTATTTGTTTCTTTCCCTACCATATATATATATATATATATATATATATATATATATATATATATATATATATATATATATATATATATATAAAGACAGACTGTTTCAATGTATCACAGCTCATCAGTATGACTAGACAGCCGCTTGCTTCAAGCGGGGATCGAATCTCGACCGATTTGGCAACAGTCGGATATTCTACCTCAAGCTATAGTCGCACGGCAGAAAGAAGGGGAATTTCTAATGTTTTTACTATGCGAAAGACGTCAACAGCTAGGAGATTTTTACTCGAGTAGAAGAGCATTGTATTAGAAGCAGCAGCCACTGTTTTTAAAATCACGTCTTCCCATCCGAGAGCGCAATCGAATTATTTCGTGAGCATAAATAGTTAGCCACAGATTGTTTCGCTGTATCACGGCGCATCATATATATATATATATATATATATATATATATATATATATATAATAAAAAAGGCTTAAACACTAATATTCCATGGTCATAATTTATTCCATTGGAATCATAAATACGATCCCATTCATCAGACCTACAAATTCAAAAAGAAAACCGAAAAAAACAACTCCGGGAATAAAAAACAAAATTTAGTGAGAGTGTATGTATGAGAGTGTGGGACGAATGTTAGAGGAAAATGAAAGTATTGGGAGGGATAACAAGCGAGAGAAGAACAGGAAGGTCTAAAGATGAAGGGGGGATTTAACATAGGGAAGTTTTAGATAGGGGAGTCAAAGACTTTTTAAATGAGAGAAATATGAATATTCTCGGATGTTTAATACATTAAAGATATACCGGAATAGATACATTTTGTGGTAACATGCACACACAATAGACGATTTATTCTTAAAGATAAGAACCTGAGAGTGGGAGAGGAAAAGAAAAGAAAAAAGAAGAAAAATGGGTGGCGAGAGAGAGATGGGATGGGGGGAAACTAAAACCGAACGGCATTTATAAAAAAGCCGCTGTGTAATCAAGAAAATTTAACAAAAGTAATATCGACTACAAGTTACAAATCAAATATAAACATATAAAAAACATACATAACGATTATCTAATCTAGCAAGGACCTATATGTCTATGTTCAAAAACACATGCGTATGCACACATACACAACAAAATATTTATATTTACACGTACATATATACATATAGGCGTGTATACCGATATATATATATATATACATACATACATATACACACATATACACATACATCCATACCCATCCACTCCTACATATATATATATATATATATATATATATATATATATATATATATATACATACGGACAGACACATACATGTACATAAACATATATACATAAAAACTTGCATCTCCATACAAGTATATACACCCATCTAAACAAATAAACAATGTATCCATTTATCTATTCGTCTAACAATTCATACATACATACATATAATCCCATATACACACACACACACACACACACATATATATATATATATATATATATATATATATATATATATATGTATACATACATACCTAAACATACACACACACATAAACATATCTACATGCATATCTACCTACATATACATACATCCATATACATATATATATATATATATATATATATATATATATATATATACACATATTCTTACATATATACACATATACAAACATACACACACGTGTACGCACATATACATATCTATATATAAATCGAAACGTGAAATTTAAAAAGATTGTCCCAAAATCAAAATTAAATACATAGCTCATCACATCTAAATCTTCGTAGTGATATATTTTCTAAATGTAGACATAAGAAACGGTTCAAAACATAAACACCGTTTATTAATGTCTTGTCACTTATGTCAGTTTCATCTTGGTTCAATAACATCGGGCATGACATTTTAATGCAATGGCTATTATGATTATCTATATGTATCATTGTGTATGTTTATGTAAATGTTGTTAATACTATTTATTATAAACAGAGCTTTTACTTAAATATTTGTATATATAAAAAGAACCTTTAAACATAAAAATAATAGACACTGAAGACATTGTCTTACCGGGTGCAGGCTCTTTGTTCCTTATATAATATCCCTGAAATCAAGTTATTGGAATCTTAAAATATCTTTTAGTTTTCGAGAGTCGTTTACTAATCACAAAATGTACTTCTTTAAATATTCCATTAAATAAATTAATGTTTTGTCTCCATCAAAATAGAAAGAAAGGAATCAATAACTGAAGATGCATAAATAAAATGATAAAATCTGCATCAATCAACAGATTTCGAATCTCATTGTAAATATTGAAGTTCTAGTCCATTAATTTTTTATTTATTTATTTATTTTTTTTGACAATACATGAGATACAGAGTTTAGAGGTAAGTGACACTGTTTATAACGATTTGCGTGAGGATAATGCTTAGTCTTAAACTTAAGATTGTATGGATCGGCGATGAATCCTCTTGGAATAAGCGTATAATAAATAATGAGAAAGCAAGAACATATTTTAAAACCCAGTTTTGTCAGTAAAAACAAAGGTCTTTTATTTTTTTACAAAGTACATTATAGCAAATCTGTCATGATTTGCATAAGTTGATCGTACAATGTTTTTAGTGATATGAAAGAGAAATACGTTCAAACTGTTGTTTTTTAGTCATCCATTAAAAAAGTGTATTCACTCAAGTTATTCTCCTATCTCGTATATTATTACTTGCAAATATATTTCACCGGGTGACTTGAACAGTTATAATTCAGCCATGCTTAATCGGCAGAGTTTCTTCGTGGCCGTGTCGGTTAAGTTACGTCGAATGCAGTCAGGGGAAAGTAGGTTCGAATCATACCAGAGAGAACATATCTTTCTTTAATAATATTTCTTAAACATTCCGACCGGAAGACATGAATAAATATACTGTTTAATAAATAAACAGAGCGTCTACTGAAATATGGATATCCATTAAAATAACGGCTAACGTAATACAATCCGTCGTATTATTAAATAAAAATCTATTAATTCCTTAGAAAATACTTCATTTAATTTTGGATTCGAAACTAAGCTGATATGAAATTTCGAGAGTCTGTGACGTGAAGGATGGCTTAATGTTGTTATTTAACATTATACTTTTAATTATACATTTACTATGTTTATGTGGACATCATTTCTAAAGCGGTGGTATCTGTTTTATGTTGACGTTATATTTTGAAATACATTTTGATTTCTTTAAGAAATTATTGGATATTATATGGATTAACGACATGAAAGTACTTTCATGTTGGTCATTTTTTTAGTTGATTTTATTTAGCGACATATCAACATCTATGTTTTATTTAATGTTAAAATCTAAATATTTTGAATACAACATTATGGATGCAACGACAGATATTTTGAACACATACCATCGTTTCAATTACAGATAAAATATTTAGTTGGGGATTCTACTATAAAAATGCATTATTCGTCAATTTATTATATATAGGTACTGTTGATAATTTTATTATAAAAATATATTTTTATACATTTACCTTGCTTTTTATTTGTTTGGGGATTAAATATCTGCTGATAGATGGGACCCTAGCAGGTGCTACTACACCGTATCATGTTGCACCTGGGAACAACAGTTAATAGATGGTTCAATGGTCCTCAATACATCCATTCGCCCGAACACAGGTCACATTACCAATTTTTCTTCCTGCTTTGCTTCTAAATCTGTTCATTATACAGGGACATATGTATGGATATAATGTTGTTAAGATAATTCCCTACAATAATAAGTACTATTATGCCACATACTTCCTGTATTATTTTCACTCTATTGAACAATAATACATAATTCATATTACAACTTCCTCCTTGGTCAAAGGTGTAGGATTAAGTGACAGTTTGAGTTCAAATTAATTTAAAATAATTATACAAATAATTGAGTTAAATAATCGAGCATTGGTAAGTGTGGGTAGCAATATTATTTGTAAATTATTAATGTTTATTCGCTGGATTAGGTCACGTCGTCCTCAAAATGAACTGATGAAAAGGGTCAAAAAGTGGTTATTGAAGTAATTTGAATGGGGTGGTATTGGGAAGTGTAAAGGAATGTACAGAGAAACAGAGAAAGACATGTCTTTAGGTTTGCTGCTAAGAACCAATTGAAAATGTCGGCTAAAATCTTGCCTTAAATACGATCTCATACGATCAAAGGCTTGCTCGGAAAAAATGGACAGTGATTGGCTATAAAATCCATTTGGTTTCTGGAGTCTTGCTAAGCCAGAAGCGAGGAGATTTTCAGATTCATTCTTGTGAAGGTAAAGGAAAGTCCTAGATGAGAGCAGTTATTGGAAAACTCAAACGCCTTCAATTAAGAACCGGCGGAAAGAAGTTAAGAGTTGATCCACAATATTTTCGATCATCATTGAATGTATTTTTATATATTATTTCATTTATATTTTAAATAGATTTTTTATACGTTTATAGCTGTGGGCTTTTGCTCCAGAAAAAAACTTTAACCTGTTCAAGTCTAGGGATAACTGTTCTTTTAGACAGATATCACAATGAACCATGACTCTTACCTATCCCTGTGTTACTCTCTACCTCGTGTATATATTGGCCTTGCACACGTTGAAAATTATCATTAAGAACAAAATCAAATAAAATCTGTGCGGCCACATCTGAATTGAAAAGCCTCCTCTAAATCCATTGATGAACTGGGAAAAATGAATTGGAATTGGAAAAAAAATCTTCCTATCCAAGATTTAGTACAGTTGATTATTTTATTTCAATCTATCTAATAATTATTTTTTTTTTATGTGACCTGTTCTGGAAGTATCTGGGTGAAAATGGCTCTCCACAACTCACTCTCCATTGAGACAATTAGTAAATCTATTTATTTTTCATCCTCCCTTCTATCCTTGTTCAGACAACCATTTTTAAACGGTCGTTAATATAGGCTAGTCGCGTTTAAACTTCTTGTCTTCAGTGAGTAGCGAAATTTGCAAGATTTCATTTTCATTGTGCCCTCGAAATTTCAGCTGTCTCTTGCAGATCTTAGGAATATGAAACAACCACCCACCACACATACACACACACACACACACACACACACACATATATATATATATATATATATATATATATATATATATATATATATATATATATATATATATGGTGTAGCAGTAAAATTTGTCAAATCGTGTAACAGCAAAATTGGTCAATTGTTGGATTAAGCTTTGAACCGTTATATCTTAGAAATGATTAAATATATATTACTGGAATTCTGCGGGATTTTTATAACGCTATTGAACTCTAGTTTAAACGATAAGTATGTATTTAGCTCTAAGTTGAAATTTGATCCCCTTGTTGATGTGACTTCCTGATACAGTTTTCCGCTATACAGTTCCATATTTTTTAAAATTATTCATTGTTCTTGAATAGATTGTGAAGATGTTGTTACCATTACTGAAGGCCTGAATGGTGTTATTCCTCTCACTACTGCTTAGTTCGGAAGATATAATGGGACTGACACAAAACTATTTAAACCTGTTCTTTTTCTAGCTGAATAATTGAAATTGTTTTTCAGGGATTCTTACGATAAAAGTTGTTAAGATGGAAAAACGTCTTACCTGAACCCCGGAAAAAAGAAACAGAATTAGTTTCTCTCACTCTCTCTCTCTCTCTCTCTATCTCTCTCTCCTTATATATATATATATATATATATATATATATATATATATATATATATTATTACGTGCTAATACCTTTTGGACAGTTATTAATCCCCTTCTTCTTGATCCAGCTATGGACTGGGTTCTATAGCCTTGGATGGCAACTGGACTATGAGAATTACAACTCTGAATTCAAAACCTTCGAAGGGTTGTTTGGGAATTTTGTGGCACGTAATGAATCAGGTCACTGTATTTGGCCCTTCAAATGCTGTGCTTAGTTTTTCACAAAGCCTTCACCACTATAATCATATATGCTGGTGTCTGGCTGTCGGTTCGTAGGAACTTAACTGCTTGACCCTCATCCGCCGATTACAACTGGATAGTCTACTATATATATATATATAAGAGGGGAACTGCTGCTCGCGAGCCACATGTGGCTTTTTGACCTTTAATACGATGTTCATGAAAATTTCTTGTTTGAACTTTTTTTCAACACACTTAATATAATAGTTAAATAATAAATGATACAAGCTATATAATTATTTACTGAGTATGAATTAAGACGCCATTTGATTAAAATGTATGTTTAATGTGTATGTAACAAAGACGTATGTGCAAATTATCTTCATGTCTTACGACTTTCAATCATCTGAACTTTATCATATGTGGCTTTTACATTAAGCAAGTTTGACCAAGCCTGATATATATGATCAGCTTTCTTTCTTATAGATATAATGTCGTATAATTCCCCGATGCCTTCCCCAGTGTTTGATATTCAGAATTTTGCTTCTCTTAAAGTAATTGCTTATCAAGTTTTGAGAGTTCTGCAAACTTGCTACTTAACCCCTAGTGGGGGGAAGAAAATTGTAGATTTTTACCTTTCTCAAAGGCATTCGAACGCAAATGGAGACAGCAGACAAAGCCGGAATTTGAACTAGGCTCACTAATTTCAGTTTATTTATTTAAAGCAACTAATCTAGCCGCCACTATTTCTGGTATGGACTTTAAATTCAAAAAGACTAACCCAGCGATAGTTTATTAAAAAAAAAAAACTGACATATATGTTTTTTCCGTATAAGCGGAAATGTCAAATTATTTGCTTAATTAATTTCCGTTTTCTGAAATGACTTAAAGCAGCTAAAAATATATGTGAAAACAGTCAATATTTCACTCAAAATTTCATTTTTGGATACGAATTCTACTCGATTTCATTATCCTGCCTTTCGATACTTGCTAAATGGTGTCTTTTAAATCCAAGGAAAGATCGGGTTATACACAGCAACCGAAATTAATCATTTTCTTTCTATTTTTTTTTTTTCATATTACTATATATAAAGGATACCAGGTAACATTTTTTTAAAGATTTTTTTAAAAGTAAATAGCAAGTTGTTAGGTAAACGTCATTGTAAATTGGTCTGCCTTTCAAAGTCAAACAATATACATTACAAGCAAAACGTATGGGTCCACCTTCGATTTCTTAAAAATACCTTTAATCGAGTTATTATTGTATTTTTTTAAGTAAAAGATAAAATGTCAGTAATTGCAGCGTATTTGCATTTATTTGGACAAAAAATAAGTCCATAAAAATATATATCATACAACAGCATCATATTTTTTTTTCTTCAATAAAAACACCATCTGGCTTAATTACTGCTTTACAATTTTTTGGAATTCTTTCCGGCAGTTTTTAGAAAAAGTAGATAGTAAACCTTACCAAAAATTCTTCATGCACTGAAAAAGCTCACTCTCATATTTTAGATATTTTCACCGAACTCTCCTATCCAATGCGACCTATATGAATTCAAGGGGTCAGAGGTTAGGAGATTGATGCGGCTAAGTCGTAATTTCTAAATCTATGTTGTTTTTTTGTCTTTGTTTTTTGACACGAGGTAAATTTAACATAATTTAGAAGCCTGTTTTTTATTGTTGTCTTGTTAAAATGTGGTTTATTTTTGCAATTATACGCAGACCAGCCTGCATTTGCAAAATGGGATGATGTTTGTTTTGTTTTGTTTTTAAATTTGAATGTTTTGATGGTATGAAGTATCTGGTGGGAAAGAATGAATAATAAAACCAAAAACCTTTTATAGCTTCATCTCTTACTTTGAAATATACAAAAATATCTAGTTTGAAGGTGTTTTGTTTTTTAAAGAACTGCAGGGTTGCCCCAATTTTTTGCCTGTAGTATATACTCATGCAACTTGATTTCTTCAAATATAAAAAAAGTATAAAATTCATAATCTGTATTGTTTAATATTCAGTAATGTATAAAAAAATAACTTCTGATTACGAACTTCAATTTTTATTTACATTACATTACGAAGAATGCGTAGATTTTGAGTGATTTTCGTAGAGTGATGAATTTACAATGACTTTTCATAGTGAACTTTTTAAAATTTAATAAGAATAATTGATTTTCTCTTCTATAGTAACATGAAAAATGAAAAATAATTAAAAAAAAATATTATTTCTGGTCACAGTGCCTATTATAAAACGCCTCTTTAAAAAACATGGCGGAAAAACTAAATAACTCTAGTTTCCATACCCTAATATATTTAAGCATTCATTAGTCCCACTAGCACCGCGATCAGACACAATGCCCCTCAGGAACTGACTTTTTGTTTGAATGCCACTTTCTTTGACTTAAGCAATGTTTGAATCTTGCTCTTTTGGAATCCAGTAAAACTAGAAAATGTCATATTAAGGACATTGTCCATTTTCCAGGAGATAAAAAAAAAAACGATTATTCACGCTCAATACCGAAACCCATAACCTATTTTCTGATGCCTCAGGCGAACAGGTTAATCGTCCTCCATCGGGTACCACCCATTCTGCCAACAGTCTTGCCATACCTAATTACTCGTAATATTCGATGTGTAAAATTTCCGGAAAATTTTTTTATATACTGTCTGGTTTTGCTTAAAGGTTAATGAGGTGATACAGATTGGAAATTGGGCAAAAAGTAGTTGGTTGCACATTCTTAATTGTTCCCATATGCTGTAACTTAGGATACTAAGTAGACTTGGAGCTTGAATGGACTCAGATTCAGGAGACTTAAGTGTTTCCTTACATATCATAACCCTTAACTGGTTTTCATTAATAGTCCGAAAAGGAAAGATTTCTATATAGTCGTTTTGTTGGAAGTTTACAAATTGGCGGCAAATGTCTCGAAAATACTGTGGACACTTGAAAGGTAATTAACAATAGTTAATATTTTTAATTATTGAGAAACATCTTCTTTTTTCTTCTTCTCGTCATTGCTCAAACTTGCTTCACGTCCATGTTGCATAATAAATGCTAGAAAGCAATTAATATACACAAAATATTCTTTATATTTACTATTGCGCAGAACTAAATGTTTTTAGATAAAACTACACAGGTATTTTAATAATTTTAATATTGTGGCCGAGACAAGTTTAGATATGTGTAATGAGTAAGAAGATATGCAAGTGATTTATATGAAAGGACGAATCTCACTAAAGATAACATTTTGCAATAAATCTGTGTGAATAGATGTACCTAGTGACAGAAAAAGTTTGTATCATTCAATATAACATTGTCTGTTAAATACGTGATGACGGAAGAAACTTTTTCTACTTTAATTTCGCTTTTAATCTCGAAGAATTTGTCCCTCATTCCTCATCACTGAGAAAGTACAAAATGATTGAAAACACTTCTAATGGGATTCATACGATAAAAAAAAAAGTTTCCTTTTTCGTATATTGTAAATGTACAAATCAAATTTGTTTTGATCATGAAATCACTTGATGACAGCCTTTGTTTGAATGTAGATTTCCTAACCGTTGGACCAAAGTAGAAATCGATAAACCTGATATTACTCTTTTCACTCTAAGCCTTATTTCCTTTTCACGCTGAAAACAGGCATCGTCATTGTGTAAGAACCACATGCCATTAATACCATCCATGCATTTTGACTGAAGGCTGCCATCTCATTTCTGATTTTGCAAGTTCGATAATTCAACCAGCTGAAGCTTACCGTTGGCAGCTGAAGCAATATTAGGCCCGCAGAGCGACACTTACATTCAGGTTGGAAAGGAGCCGTCAAACATATTTCCGGTCAGACCGGAAGGTGGCAACATTATTCTCGATAGTGTTATGGGCCATTTGCTACCTTACGCCAATCGAACGGAAAGTCTTCCGGCTGTTGATTGTACAATGAATCCGATTGAAGGTTTTACCGATATGCTATAAAGCAAGTAAGATATATTCTCGGTGAATTTTGCTTTAGTCTTATAATATTACAAGGGTCTGTCTTTCCGGTCGTTTTTAGTCGATGGAAAAACAGAATGTTGGTAGCGAATGTTGCTAGGGCCAATGTTCTGAAGGTAGTTCTTCATGAAAGAGATTTCATAATATTTGTGACACTATTTACGTCGCTAGAAATAAAGAAGAAAAAAAAGAAAGGCGATAATTAAATTTAGGTGATAAGAAGCCATCACAAAAAAGACACTAAGCGGTGTTATTTTTCTGACAGGGAAAGTGGTAAGATTTTTATTTCCATTGTCGAGAAGGTGAAACACAGAATTTAATCTGATTTATGTTACGAGGCGGCGAGTAAGATATATCCTATCTGCCCATAGTAATGATGAAAAAAGATTTTTTTTCAAGTTGGACAAGAGACCTCCCGCAGGGTGCTGGGAGATAAAAATTAATTAGGTCAAGCTTGACCGAAACCAAAATGTCCGTGAAACCACCTCCATGTCATTTGGGAAAAAACACCTGTTTATCGTCAGGTAAATATATGATAGCGAAATTATTTTATCAGAACAGTTAATTAACAACAGAATGCAAATACGTCCAATTGACCACCCACTTGTTTGGCGAAGGCCCCGGGTGATAAAGTCCAAGTGACATTTGATTATGATAAGAGTCTATGGTTTGTTGTCGGGCAGAAGGAAAGAAAGAGAAAGAAAAGAAAAAGAAAAAAAAGAAAAAGGAAGATATTTTTTTTTTCTTTGAGCAATATTTTTTAAACCGTGGCTAATCTGGCACACCCACGCTGCTGAGCACCCATTGGCTGGATGGTGGCATGAGCGTTAGCCGGAGGTAATCATGTGACGAAGGAGGGGAGGCCTGTTGCGCCCCCCTGAAGAGATAGGTGTGAGATGCCACTCTGAGAGAGAGAGAGGAAACCCGTTGACACCCTCTGAGGGCATGGTGAGATACCAATATGAGAAGGTGGGAAGACGAAAGACTTCCAAAAATGGAAAATAATAAAATTTAGAAGTGGATTGTGGGTTTAGAATTATCAAGGAAACTCAAACCCCAACAAGCCCTCCCCGGTTTTGGTCGGCGTCCATATAAGCAGAGTCGCAGCGAGTGAAAACCAGTTCGAGTTCGAGTTCCAGTTCCAGTTAAGTTCGAAGTGAAGTTCGCAGCTGACTTGAATTGAGTTGGGCCTGCCTCGCAAAGAGTTGACCGAAAGATTCACGCAAATCATGACCTCAACTTCTAGCCAAGAACAATTTATTTTTGAAGAACGACTTAGACTTAGACCACCAAAACAAATTTTACGAATATCACCTGAAGATACACCAAGAATCAGTTTCTTAAAGAGCAAACAACTTAGGATGTTAAGACTCGCCTAACAAACACAAAGTGTCACGAATCCATATAGCGGGTTGGGAAGAAAACGCAGCCCTGTATTCAGCAACCAGATATAAAATATTGTTATCTTTTTTTTTAACACATTTGAACTTTTCGAGTTATTATTTTCTCTTCTTTTACATATACTTGTGCGGTGTTACCCTTGATCGAACTCGGCTTGCATTACGGCCGGGCGACCGATTGATTTCGTCTGCCTACGATCAATTCACAACCTGGGTAGGTTAGATTGGAAATCCAAACAGTTACTTCGGTAACCAGACATTAGAGGCGAGCTGGGAACGACAAGGCTGATACCGAATCTAACTAGATTCCCATCCAAATCACCAAAAGGTTAGAACGTCACATTTGGTGACGCGACCAATACCAAGCCAGTTGGTCGTCACAGGACAGGATAGCACAACGGACGTGGCTAGGCAGACGTCACATTTGGCGCATCGACACCGGGGGGACGTCACATATTGGTGCACCCCGAAAGGCTTGTTCGATGGATATGTTCGATTGTGAAATAAGCTGGCAACGCTTTGGTGCATTTTTTTTTTTAATTTAAGATTGGATCGCTTCTCAACTGATTTAATTTTCTGCAACTGTTAAAAATGTATTGATGACAAACTCATAAAAATCAAGTTAATTGATAGATTCCCAACACTTTAAATACCCTAGTTATAAAAGATATAACACTCAGGGAAGCTTGCGTTAAGTTTATTCTTTCCAATATAAATCCTCTAGTAAGGTATTGAATGGACAGTCACATCTCAGACAAAGAAGAGACTTGAGGCAACAGTAAAGTGGATCAACAGGAGGATGCTGAGAATCCCCTAGTCGGAACATGTAAACAATGACAATGTTTTAAATACAATTAAAACTAAATGTAGACTTATAATTAGCATCAGAATGACACAACTGAATTGTCCAGTGCACATAATGAGGAAAGCTGGCTTGGAAAACTTAACATACACAGGACATATTTAATGCAAGAGAGACAGAAGAGTAAGACGCTCATGGCTTAACTAGCGAGCTATGGTAAATATTTGACAGAACAGCAATTATGATAGATAGCAAGACTAAGCATCTACAAAACCCAAATATTAACCTGAAAATTTGCATGATGTTCTTCACTAGCATTGTAATTTCGAGATTTCATATTGATCTCATGCATGGTATCCGACTCATTCCGAGATATTTAAAGTGCCATCTGCATGAAACTTCTTCAAGTCAATGTTTAAATTTAATCTATACGTTGGAAATTAAAGCGTTGAAAATAAAAAAGAAATGAATTTAAAAATTATCAAACAGCATATATTTTAAACACCGACACAAGCTTATCAAAATAATCTTTGCCTATACAGTTATAATAGAAGATAAGGCTATAACCAAGCTTTTTTTTCCACATTACCGAAGAATTTTGGAAAGAAATTCTCATAATTTTTCGAAAGCGCGAAAAATGCAGTGGACGTGATTAAATGATTTTATAAATCGACTGCATTAATGGTACAGTTGAACATTTTCTGTATGGAAACGGCTATTCTTACTATTGGCATTATTTCATAATAATAATGTTTTTCTTCATTTTCAAACTAAAGCTCGTGTATAATTCTTCGTATAGATGATTAAGAAAATAAAGAAATAATGTTGTTTTTCTTTCGTGCGCTAAAAGAAATTAAAATATTGCTTATTGACTTATTCAATCTTTTAGGTATTTTCTACGTGGTCTAATTAAATTGTTTTAAGCAAGACTGTTAAATATGACGATAAGTCTTTTAGTTTTTCTGAACATTTGAGAATTTGGCGCTTGCTAAAAAGATCTTGGCCTAACAAAATTTTTTCCAAATAAAAATCTGAAGTTTGGCCAGATTGTGCGATGTGAATAGCGCCGTGAACTACTCGGGATTCTCTTGTGTAGACAGAGAAATAACTGCCAGAACTGATGGATGATGAAGGATGAATCGGCAGTTCTATCGTGGATAATGTATGAAAGTAACAAAGTTAATATCATAAATGGGCCTCATACTGTCCACTCACACATGTAATGTGACAGAAGAGACACGTTTTAAATCAGTTACTTACTGATATATGTTCACGTAATATATGAATAAAAAAAAAATAATTAATAATGAGTGCGTCAGGTATTTGAGAACATGTGATGCGCGTCTGTAATTAATCAATGAATGCGCTTTTATCGTTTTAATACATCAATGGAGAACTCTCAACTAATTACATGAGATGAGACGACATGCTTTAATTGTTGCAATACACGAAAAGCACAATGATGTTGAGACTTCACTTTTGGGGCAGGGGGGAATAGCCAGCACGTTTGTGCACAAAATTCGGAAAGAGCTGGAATCCCCCAGCGGAGACGTTTCACTTGTAGCGAAGCACAAATAATGCATTCGCATCTTTCGGAGAGTATCCGGACACGATATGTACAGCGGGTGCAGAAGTATACTCGAAGCGAATCTAGGAACGTCCATGAGGGCCTTTGTCAGAGATCTCCCGGTGTGCGACGGCACATCCCGCAATGTGGTACAGACTGGCGTTCGATACAAATCGGAGGTAACGAGAAAAGGGGAGTTGCTCTGAGCAAAATGATTACTGAACAAGTTGAAACATCCAAAACAACCTGACGTACATTGGCTTTTTTTTTTTCAGACTAAAATACATTTTACCAGGATCAAAATCGGAACCGGAGAACTGATAAGTGGTTATATACGGACCCTTCTCATGTACCGGATGTTATGCACACAATGTTACGGGCTTCTGTAAACTCTAAAGTTGTAAGTACTGAAGGACACGTCGTGTTACCCCATTTCTTTCAAGACGGCCGTCTCTTGAATGCTGCTGGAACACTGGGGTACCACAAATGTGAATCCCTGGATTGTTCTTGTATGGCATAGAACGTTGCATATGTTCAGAAGCATTCTACTTCTGCTCACAAAACTGCGGTGACCCAGAATTAGGTGGCAGCCAATGTGAACAACTGCATCAGAACAAAATGTAGCCACCTAACTAGCCAGGACGAAGTACCATTGACTGTTATATATGGGGCTTTTTGAAACGGAGACGAATCAACTTCCCCACAATAAGACTGATTCCTGACAAAACAGTCATTAGCCGAGTAATGCCCAATATTAATACAGACACGTTATGCGTGCATGACAACGATTCGGGTCCAGTAATGAAGCCGTCATTGCGAGTGAAGGCGGTTACATTGAATAAACATGTAATCCAACCATTACTTCCTCTGTGTCCAAAGATTTGTATCAATAATTTTAATTGATTTTATGATGCGGTTGGTTCTCTTAAGGTCTCCAATGTGCCCTCAAATATATTACGCACCCTGTATAGTGCCATTTCAGCTAAATTCCGCCTTCATTTGTTGACAGTTCTGCTATTATTACAAATATGCATAAGATCGTGAAGCTTTTACATCTTTATATAAAGTTATTTATATGTCTATGCCTCTGAGATGAGGTATTCTTATTATTTATCCTATATACGTTGTTCGGAATGTTGTCCTCATCTTTGTTGCCATATTCACGGCGTTTCGACCTTTATAGGCTCCAGCCTTCTTCAGGTGATTGGAATTTCGAATCGAACCCTTTATTTGGTCCTCCGTGGTAGATTGTTCTAGTTCCATGTGCCATGCCTCTCGGGGATATATCAGTATATATATATATATATATATATATATATATATATATATATATATTATTACCGTTTAACTCAAATCTCCAATTTTTTTGTTCCTCCCTGCTGTGGACGGTTATTAAACTCACAACTCTTTCGAAAAAGTCACTGGGTTACTTCAAGCAACGCTTTTATCCACTGTTGAATATAGCAACAAAGCTGAAGACAACAGTCCAAACAAAGCAAATAGTGTAAATAAATGCACTTTTTTCAAATATTTTATGCTATTTTTTACACAATAAATGACCCAAGCGACACTCAAGCTAGAGAGGTACTGAATTGGTTTAATATATGTATATGAAATATAGATTGTGCAGTTATGTCGGATAGATAACGTCTGACCAAAAAAATAAATAAATTAATATTCCTGTGGTTGGGTAAGTATCCTCTCAGGAGACAATTCCACAAAGCAACTCCTCTTGTGAAGAAGCTGTCGGAATGGGACTTCCTTTCTACCAATGTTATACGAAGAGAATAGGAATGATTCGACTTTGTGTACGTGGCATAGGGTATCTTAGCTGTAAAATATTTACTTTGTGGAAATAAGGAATGTAGCTCCGCAATCCATTTTCCATAGAATAACGATAGTGTAGCGATGAACCCGTCACGCTTCTGCAGCATGAAAGTGGTAACAGGGAGGAAAATAATTCATTACCCACAAGGCCCCGTCAAAGCTTGCGTGTATTGTAGCAGAGAAATATATATGTGAATATTTAATATGGTGCTATTTTAAAGTCAGCATTTATTATTTGTGTAATATGTATCAAGCTGTAACGCTGAGATCCGAAGACGGATTGGGATGGCAAGGATCCATTCGAGAGGATATCTCTAGTAACAAAGAAAAGATTACTGAGCTGCTACGTGAAATATGTCTTCCTACAGCGAATGTTGGACGGTATCCTCAAGGATGAATAAGAGACTCGAGACGCGGAGATGTGGTCCTACAGAAAGATGCTGTGGATAGCATGGACCGAGCAACGATGAGGTCTTGGAAGAGGATGCAAACAAGGAGGAAGCTTATAATTAATATAAAGTAGAGGCAGATGAAATTTCTGGTACACGTGATGAGAAAGGAGTGCTGGGATAATTTGATACTCACGGGGCGAATAAAGGAGAAAAGAAAGGGTAAAACAGCGCACGACATACGTGGCGGGTTTGGGCAAGTAGAGGGCGGGGCGTGTTCTTGGGAGTTGGCAGAAACACAAAACCTGTTGAGAGCTACTAGGGAGAAGTGGAGGGCCATGATCGCCTACATCCTGAAAGGACATGGCGCATAAAAAGAAGAAGGAAACCTTTTTGTGGTGTTTAGTAATTGTGGATGTTCAGGTGGTGTAATAGCCTGTCTGAATGAGAAATCGAAGAGCTGTGGTCGTATCCCGCTTTAAATCTGTTACCTTCAACCGCGCAAATACCCTTGGGGAAGATATGAATCTATATCTGCTGCCACCAGCTATGTGTTAAATAGCAAGCCTGATGGGAATCTCTAGCCTGGATTGGCAAGAAGTCTACGAGAATTAATAATACTGAATTCAAGACTGTAATTACCAAATCAGATATTGCCCCTTAGTAATCATCTCTCGTCAGGGTTACAATGGAGATATCGTCAATGGTTGAATCTAACAGGCCATGTTGCTGGCGTTGAATTACAATGATGTCATGTAAAAGATCCTTCATACTCGACAATGGATAAGTTATAATTATTCCAAGTCAAATTGAATCTGAGTATATGTCAAACCAAAATCTGTACAATGTTACACGTAAAAATCATTAGGAAGAAGCATGTGGCTGCTGTGAGACATTCAGTCTTTTAATAGATATATTTCTCACGTTTATACACGCACACTAGTAAAAGCATAGGCATTGACAAGCAGAATTGGCAGTGGAATATCTACGCTGGATTCTTTCATCAATGATTTATGTTTACTTTTCTTGTTCCAGTCAATCTTTTCGAAGCGCCTATAAAAAGAAAAATTGTCAGTGTTCTTCCAGTTATATCATATTTAATGCCTTTGATATTTGAATCGCTCTCAGGATAAGCCAACACAAATATGCAAGCAATTCTTGGAATATTTATTTTTTTAATTTCATCTTTCTATTTTAATTTTTTTTTACTTTAATACATTTTTTTTTTTTATTTTGGGTTTTCTTTCCGTCATTTTATTTTTTTGCCATATTCGAATGTTATTCCACGCGCTATTAGTAATTATATGTTAATTTCTTATTTCGTTATATTTTTCTTACATTTGATCTGCAAACATTCGCTCTCTTCCTAACGCATTAATTATTCTTAAATTTCTTTCAGCACATTTTCCGTAAGAGTTTTATATTTCATCTGCTAATATATATCTTTCTAATTTCCATAGATTTTCTTAAAATTGTACTTTTTTTTTCTTTTTGTTTAATTTATTTTCATTTTTTGTCTCTATGTTTCATTTTTTATGTCTTTATTTTATTGGGAATTTACTTATTGATTTTAATATAACTGTACATATTTCTTCTTCTTCTTTTTCCTCCTACTCCTCCTCTTCTTTTTCAGAATATCACTTTTTTCTCTTCCTTCTTTTTCTTCTTCTCTGTTTCATTCTAATTTCCGGACCTCTTTATCGCTATTTCACTTTTTTCACCATTTTCGTTCTTTCTTTCTTTCTTTCTTTCTTTCTTTCTTTCTTTCTTCTTTCTTTCTTTCTTTCTTTCTTTCTTTCTTTCACTTTTTCGTTAAGTTATTTGTCGCCGTTTATCAAACTTTCATGGTAATTTTAAAACCGAAATATATTTTTCATCATTTTACTTCAATGAATATAGAGTTATAAATTTCCAGCATTAATTATTATTTATTTCCGTACACTTTTTCTACTATTTATCCTATAGGTGGTGGGGGGGCGGATCAATATTCATAAATTTCACAAGTATATCTGCACATAATTGAATGTAACGAACGTACATTAAAAAAATCACGATTCTGGTACACAACAAAACATTGTACAGGTATGAATTATCGAAAAACACATTATTCCGACTTATAAAATAAATCTATAATCATGTTATATAAAATAATACATTGATAGTTATATATTCGATATATACATACAATTTAATTATCAAAGATTAGAATTTCAAAATTACATTTCATTTTGAAACATTTTATAAATGTTTATATGTCAATTTTTTTTAAAAAATTGTCTCCTGCAATTTGTCTGAATATTTAACTAGATTATTGTTTCTCAAGTGTGGGAATATCAGTGATGAAGATAAAATACGAGAATGTTCTCAGATTTTCACTGACGCCAGGAAATTACAAGAAACTTTGTTAATCAATGACAACAACTATCGCCTTTCATCTGATAATATCAAAGCTCAAGTCAGAGAGATGTGACGGAGAGAATCAATTGAAGAAAGACCAGAAAAGTAAGTGTAAACAGAGAAAGGTGTTTTTTTGCTTTTTTTCATAACCACAATTTCCGGCTGATTGATTCTAACATATTCTGATGCACTCATCGATAAGACACAAGTATCATAAATCAAAAAGACCAACCAATGATATTATCATAAAAAATTTTCAGAAATGCACTTATGTTCGTTTATCAACTTAAAAGTACTACCCACATTGCACAGAGGTACATAGACATACTAATATACATATATATATATATATATATATATATATATATATATATATATATGTATATATATATATATATATATATATATATATATATATATATATATATATATTATAGCAAGGAATAAGCGGAATGGAAAGGACATAATTATGAAAACTAAGAACTTAAACAAACAACAGGTTTCGTACCGGTACTCCTTAGGTTTGATACACTGGGATTATTTATTCATAAACTTAAAAACAAAAATCTATTCAATGAGGGGGTGAGGGCAAGAAAAAAATATATGATAGAAAGAACCAGAGCCCAATCACATTCAAACCCAACAAGCAATCTCTCTGCTTACAGAGAGACGGCCTGCGGGATTTGATGTAAATGGACTCAAGAACCTTCAAATGATATGCGGAGTGTGACTTCGCAAGAATGGAAAAACAGTCAACACTCAAACCAGCAACACATTACCTGCTTGTTATAGCGTGTTCCGTTATAGATGACCCGGATATATTCACTAGTTGGCTTTTGTTAGCGGCCGGATTTAAAATTCTGGGGGGTAAATGTTGTTTAATTCTAAAATCCAAACGCTGAGACGTTCTGCCTATGTAGTCACATCCGCAA
>OZ010571.1:88772813-88792813 GCA_963932145.1 Acanthosepion lycidas | reverse complement strand
GTATTGGTTTTTTACACAAACGTTACTTAAAAGTATTCATTGTAATCTTAATATATATTTTAGTAACACTTGGATTTTCTATTGATGAAATTGAAACCATATACACAAGGGAGTTTTTTAAGCACTTAAGCACGTGTTAGATAAAGGATATTAGTCAGGATGTCTACAACTCCATAGGTAAGCTATACGAGGCAAATTAAGATCAGCACTAGCCTTACAGTTATTATTGTTATACTTTGCAGTTTTATAATGTTTTTTCTTATATTTTAGTTGTACTGCTTTTTACTATATATCTTGCTATTTGTAAGTTTAATCTGGATTTAATATAATTTTATGTTAATTTTCTGATAGTATTGACAATATCTTGTAGATATGTATTGGTATTTGGTTCTATTTTGACATTTTACATTGATTGGTTAGTGTTCTTAACATTTTATATGAGTGAACTTTATTTAACAGTTGCATATTAATTTACCAAACAATTCTATAGAAATATTTTTATTTACTTACTAGTTTCATAATGAAGCAATTAATTTATTAATTACAAAAAATATAGGCGGTTAATTCACAAAGCATATAACTTGTTTAGCATTTTGTTAAATTACCTCTCCACACTAATTTTATTTCTTAGGAAACTGCATTGTCTGATTTGTATAATTTATATAACACCATATGTATCCTCTTAACTTCTGTCTGGATGCCGTTAGCTGCTAATCTACGAGTCATGGGTCATTTATAAAAAAATAATTGTAATTTTTGCTTCTTTGCTTAATTTAAATTTAACGTAGGCCATATTTGATTGGTTGATCAGAGTAAATTACACAAACCTCATAATCCCCTTTTTTCATTTTTTCGCAAAAGAAATTGTATTTTGCTTTTAAAACTAAATAAATCGTTCAATTGCCAGTAATTTACAATCGGCTGATGAGACGCCTCGATAAACATTAAAACACGGCTACAACTGTAGAGCAAATTATACATGTTTTCGGTGTAAGATTCTAAAATAAATAATAATGTTCTACTCTGTATTGAGCCATCTTTTAAACTGAATTTTAAATTAAATGTTGGAATTATATTCTATTCTTTCTCATCGTACCTGGATATATATATATATACACACATATACCTCCCCATAAATATATATATATATATATATATATATATATATATATATATATATATATATATATATATATATATATATATATGGGGTGGTGTATGTGTGTATGTATGTGTGATAATACAGAAGCGCAACTGAATAAGAATAGTGTGTATGTGTGTATACATACACACTATATATATATGTGTGTGTGTGTGTGTGTGTAAGAGAAAGAGAGAGTGAGTGTGTGTGTGTTGGTTCAACCAACGGAAATTCTTCAAGAAAACAAACAATGGATAAGCCAAAAGCCAAGAAAAACGTGAAAAAAATAAACTAGAAAAAAGACCAAAAGACAGACACATAATGAAACACTAAAAAACAGAAAGACAGATCAAATTGATTTCATAGCGTCACGACACAGAAAGAGACAAATTACGAACCGCTATATATAAGGTGCTATGGATAAATTGTCTAAATTACACAAAGATGAATATAACACCGATATATGATTTTAATAGATATATTTACTGAAATTATACAAAGTCTCTTGAAGTAGTAAGGGGTAAATTTTATTCAATAACATCGATATTGACATCAACCACGGCCTCCAGACGTCTTCGGAATCTCCTGCAAGCATTCTGGACGATCTTCTTTTTTTAAGTTGATGAATGCTGCTATAATCTTTGCATTCATTTCTTCTTTGATATTACAAGGAGTTTTGTTGGTCTCTCGCTGAACTGCTCCCTACACATAATGAAGAGTGACTGCAGTCTTGAGAGTTAGGTAGCCTGATGTAAAGGGTGATGTGATCGCAGAAGTTGTCTGGCAGTTATGTCTGGCTTCTCCTGCTTGGGCGGTGTGGCGCAGATTCCCGTTGCAAGACATAAGGGTCTTCCAGAAGACACAATCTTGACCCAAGGCAGCACAGCTTCCTCGAGGCACTTGATGTATGCCTAGGTGTTGAGTCTGAAGCCCTGCGGGAAAAGGATTGTAAGCATAACGTCGCCATCACTTCCGATAACTCCAAACACATTCATGATCACTATTATGATCATACAACACTTTCCGAATTCTATGAACTGTCCTAAGATTTCCACGCATACACTATGAAATGGTAATATTGAAGCTTCCGGCGCAAATGCCAAGCCGTACACTATGCCGTTTCCAAATTTCTGGCGGAGGAAATGGCGTCATTGCGTTCTTCTTCTCACAACTGACCCTAAAATAATGTGCAGTCAACAAAATAAAAAAAAACAAAAAAAACAAAAAAATCATAGCGCCTGCGGGAAATTAAAACTATAAAATGGTGACAATTTACTCACGGCTCACTCTATGTTAATGATAATGGTAGTATTAGCCGTTTCCCTAGGAGGAAATGTTCGGCATTAGTTGTAGATTTGTCACATTCGCAATAGTCTAATTTGTACGCCCTGTACATTACACACACACACACACACACTTACAAATATATATATATATATATATATATAGAGAGAGAGAGAGAGATAGACATAGATATATTTAGACATATGTATATATATATATATGTGCGTGTGTGTGTGTGTGCGTTGGTGTGTATATCCCATTCAAAATAGTCTAATTTGTACTCCCTGCATATTACACGCGCGTGCGCACACCCACACACCCACACATACATATATATATATATATATATATATATATATATATATATATATATATATATATATATATATATATATATAGGGAGGATATGTGGGTTAGGGGTGGCTGTGTATATCCCATTCAAAATAGTCTAATTTGTACTCCCTGTATATTACACACACACACACGCACGCAGACACAGACAAACTCTCTCACACACACACATACACACACAAACTCTCTCACATACACACACAGACACAGACACACACACACATATATATATTTATGGGGGCTGTGTGGGTTGGGGGTGGCTGTGTATATCCCATTCACAATAGTCTAATTTGTACTCCATGTACATTACGCACAGAGGCGCCCCCCTATATATATATATATATATATATATATATATATATATATATATATATATATATATATATATGTGTGTGTGTGTGCGTGTGTGTGTGTGTGTTTTGTGTGTTTGTGTCTGTGTGTCATGTACATGGAATAAAATTATAATATTGAGAATGGGTCAAATCCACTTTCTACGCGGTGTTTTAGGCATTCTTTTTATGCTATTTATATTTTTATTCTTTCTTGATGAAAATTTTCACATGATTACGCCTGCGATATAATTTTCTATTCATCTTTACATTTTTCTTAATAAAATCCGTAAAGTTACATTTTCCATACCAAAACGATACATATGAGAAACAGTTACAATGTCCTCGCTGCTCCAATACATTTTTCTCATACAAATATTCTGATCTATGGTGTGTATCTCGTGTGTATTCGTTCAAAACACACTTGCTCAAGAAGAGACATCTATATTTTACAAGTCGTGCTCAGCTTTGGTGTTTCGAGAGACAGACTTGCGAACTTATGCTCATCACCCTGACATTCTTGCTAGAATAATTGATGTGCAGTTCTAGGCGTTTATTCCACTACTGCTCCCCGAGAAAGATATTCATCATCTAGCCGAGTTGATTTTCTAAGCGTAGCTTAGATGAGACACAAGGCCGAAAGTATGGAGCAGCCAGTGCGGATAGAACTCACTACTCACTCGTAATTGTTCTCGCGAGAAAAAGTCTGCTGACCATTATACAACGTCGACGTGCCCTCGCTGGGTCGATATGATTCCTAGACATGTCCACCATTGAACCTGTAATGGATAAATTGTAATGGCGGCTGACTTTCTCGGTTTGCGTATCCAAAATGTTTTCTGTATTGCATGAGCAAGGATAGAATAAAATCGCAGACAATCGTATTTAACAGCTTCAGACAAGGATACGTCTTCTAACCTTAACATTAATTAGAGTTTTTATTATTGATAGATACAATCATCATACCGTAAAATGCGCATACGTCGTTTCAGATGTCCGACGTAGAAAGAAAACCACATGATCTCCTAGAATAGGTAATGTATGTAAGCGGGAAAAAGTATTATCAATTATAAGAAGACATACGAAGATGGGCTGAAAAGTACATGATCAGACTATGAAGGATTGATGCTAGATCTGTGAAATCTTGTATGGATTAATTTTAACTATCTTTTTAATAACTGTATTGTTTTAATCCAGGTAAAGTGATATTTGCTGTTCAAAGAAGACTTCAAAATCACTAGTAACGATTTCTCTTGAAAATGGACAAAATTTGTTATCGTGTTGTTATCAAGTACCTGCGGAAAGAAGGCTTAGCCTCCAATGGTATTCTTATTGATACGGTTGATAAATAAGGGGTTTGACCCTCCAGCTTTATCAACAGTGCATAAGTGGGCAGCTGAATCTAGGAGGGGAAAGAAGAGTCGTGAAGTCAAAAAGTTTGGACATCATGCAACCTGTCACCACCAAGGAAAACATTAACCATTTTCAACACATGGTAATGGATGATAGGCTATTGACTATAAATCAAATATCCAATGCTATTAGCATATCTCGTGAGAGAGTTGAGTCAATTCTTCATAAGGAACTTGAAATGATGAAGGTTTCACTTCGGTGGCAGTCACGTCTCCTAACAACTGATCTAAAACACACCAGTTCTGATCACATCACAAAAAGATCTGACATCAATCTGGTTTCATTGAACGTTTCATAAACCACGAGGAGTGTTGGATTCATCACTTTGAGCCAGAGAAAAAGAGACACACAGGCAGTGGATACACCCCTTGTTCCAGACGTAGTCAAAGTAGTTGCATTTGCTGGGAATGTTATGGCCTCGGTGTTTTGTATTCGAAAGGCATTGTGATTATTGACCATCTTCAAAAGCGCCACACCATCACTGGAGAGTAATATGTTAGTATTCTAAGGCATTTGCTAAAAGCTAATAGCTAAAAACTAGAAATAACTGATGAAATGGGTTTTGCTTTATCAAAACACGGCGCCAGCAGACAAGTCTTTGGATTCACTGGTTTATGTTCGTGACTGTGGGTTTAAACTGGCTGATCAATCACCCTATTCTCCTGATTTGTCCAGCTCTGAATCTGCTGTGGAGTTATTTCGCAGTGTAGGCTTGTATTTGTACTAAATCGGTTCTAAAATAGGTCGACGTACAAAACGTTAGGAACTTGATATAATAGGTATTACGCAGAGTAATCTTGTTGTGGTCGCTGACTACTTTCGTATTCGACTAACTGTCGTCCGACATCGACTGCTCCTCGTTTTCCTTACTACTCCTACTTATATTAGGTGTGATAGTCTATTTACTATAGAATAGGTGTGTTTCACCATAACAGAATCTGTTCCCCAACATGATGAAAAACTTGGCTGGGAACCAAAATCACAATGATGACGATGTAATATCTGCTGTTGGTGACATTGTTGACCAACATAATGAAATCTTCGCCATTGGAATCCAATGGAATAAGTTTGTGAACGGCAAGGTGTCGGTGGGAGGTTGAAAAATAAGCGTCATTTGCTTACTTCTCTGCCGAATTCTCGTAACGCATATGCATTAGCAAAAGGACATGATCAAGATACTAGCTGTCGAATAGAAACGTCAATATCAATATGCCAATAAATTTAAATAGTGAAGAATTGTTTTAACATACGACAAAAATATGATTCTAGAGATACTGTGTACACCATGTTTGATCGCATCACAGGAAGATCTGACATATGTATGGTTGTAGAGATATCCCAGGAATATCGGACATGGATGGTTTTAGAAACGCTGAGTATACTAACAATGGAAATGATGAACAATGAGTTGTGTGCTAAGAAAAATGTGAATAAAAAATACAACATTGATTCAAGAGGCGACAACTGAGATTTATGGAATATATAATAAGGAAAGATTGCTTGAAGAATTTAACACTCACTTGATTTATTAAAGAATTAAGAAGGACAGAGGGATCTCTACATGCCCACTTGTGTAAATGGACAGCAGAAAATGGGCTGTGAGGGATAATAAATAGAGAAATATTGGTCAGAACTACAAAGGATAGGACGTTGTGAAGGGTCATGTTCCCCACGTCCTTAATGGGTACATGAAAGAAGAAACAGAATGTTATGTGGTTCTGAACAGTCCAAGAAAGATGTCCTGCTTTCTTTTTTCATTTTAGGAAGTGTTTTCTTTCACCTCCTGTTTTTGAAATCAGTGCACGTTGTGATCTCTGTATGTATGCATTTACTGTAATCTAACTATATTAACTGTAACTTTCATCTTGAGTAAATTGAAACACGCGTTCAGTGCGTCATAATTGTATTTTCAATCCATATATATATATATATATATATATATATATATATATATATATATATATATATATGTTCACATACAGATAACTGCTAAATCGTTGGGAACGAAGATCATATCGATGGAGTTATACTTGCTAGCACAATTGATTGATTCCCATTTCGCAGGTATTTATCTTGCCGTAAAACATCAAAGTTACGTGTCTTTATAATTTCCTTAATACAAGAAAATTTGCTTTCCTTACTTTCTCCTAAACTCACATTTCCAGATACCCATAATACATGTAACATGTATCGATTCAATATTTGACAAATCGAGAAGCAGGTGTTTGCATTTTTTCGCGTTAGGTAATTGGCAAGGACTTAGCATGGCTTCGATTCTATAATGATAGTGAAATTATTATCGCTAATAAAGCAACTGGAATAAATAATAGATTTGCGTTGCGGAGGGCCAAACAAGCTTACGAAAAGGGGAAAACATGTTGCACTATATAGCCGTTGACTTGATTCCATCTTATCTGGGTGCAATTGTGTTCAGTGTTCTAACCAGGATAAAATACATTATTTCGAAAGCTGATTTTTGAGGTTGGCTAATTCATTCTTCCTTTTTTAGCAGATTTTGAAGGCAATAATTTTGTCCTCGCCTACCACAATAAAAAGGAATCAGTAAACTTTTTCTGAAGGAAAAATTATTTATAAATTCCCAGACCAACACAAACTACTAAATAAACTATCAGATCTAATATCAAGAGCAGGCACAAATTAAAAATTTTAATACGTGATTTAAAAATCTAAAACTGAAAAAAAGGGAAGGGTAAAAGAAATAAAATAAAATAAATATACAAAAAGAAGTGTAATAAATTAATCCAAACATTAAGTAAGCAAATATACTAAATAAATAATAAAGTAATTAAGGAATTACGAAAGCAGAGATAAATACAAAAAAAAAACTAGTAATTAAAACCAACAATAAAATAACAAACAATAAATGTTAACTAACAAAATTGTGAATAGCAAAAATTATCAATCGGATATTCAATTATTTCCACGCAAGAACCCCTAGAATAATTTGAAATACAACCGTTTCCGCCCACAAAAATAACTGTTAGAATGATAAATTAGACTTCACACAATGCAATACACTGACCTGTATATTCAAATAGACATCCAAAACACAACGCACAAATCCTGAGGATTGCATTTAGCATGAAACAGAGTCCGGTCGTTTACTTCAATATCCACTTCAATAAATATATATATATATATATATATATATATATATATATATATATATATATATATATATATATATATATATATATATATATATAATGTTTATGCGAAACTTAAGGTAGCAATTATAGATATAGAGATGTTCCTACAAGAAATGTTCTTTTCTGAAGTAGATAATTCACAACATAATCTGTGAGGCTCATTTTAGAATTCAACCTGGTAACAGCACACATTGATTAAAACAATGTATGCCTCATGGAAAAAAGTGATGCATGTTCGATTTCTAACGGAAGCAAAACTTTTCTTTAATAGGACTTCACAATTTGCTGTTTATTATTAATTTCATTGTTAAAAAAAACAGCGATTGCAATTCGAATACGTGTAACCATTAAACGTTTATAGTAATATATATATATATATATATATATATATATATATATATATATATATATATATATATATATAGATAGATATATATATAGATATATATATATATATATAGAGAGAGAGAGAGAGATTCGCTACTCAAGTTTTACGATCTTGGAATCTTCGAGATATATATATATATCGAAGATTCCAAGATCGTAAAACTTGAGTAGCGAATCAAATTTTTCTTTGTTGAATGTTGACGTTGACAAGCGTTTTTGGTATGTATAAATATTTTACGCTTTGAACCCATTAATTTTCTCCGTAGGTCTATTTTCTTACTTTTTTCTTTCTTGGTCTGGATTTTTTCTTTATATTATTAGGTCTTTGGAAATGTTGTTTGTTGATCATACCAACAGTGTTAGTTTTGTTTTTTTCCCTATTGTATATACATGCGCTTTTATTTTTACTTATATTTGTCATTCGTATGTAATTAACATTAGGAAAAACGAGATGGCCTTAATCGAATATATTGTCAATAAATATCGGGTTCAATTCAGAAGATATCAAAAGATATTTTCACTTAGTGTCACACCAGAACCACCGAGAATCCAGTGTCGTCAGCGGGTTGACATGGAAGATATCCTCATCCCTACCAGATTCAGATGACTAATATAGCGTGTCTGTGATCGATTAATTTGATTTGTCTGTTTAATGGAATATCAACTTTTTATGTGCCTTTTAATGCCGAAATTTATTTATTTATTTATTTATTTTTTGGAATCTTGTTATTCTGCCTTCACCATTGATTCCATGGTAGATGATACTCAGCTTTTATTAATATACATGTTTTTTGCGGACATGATTAGAAGCGATGACGTGCGTTTTATATTGAAGTTTCTTAAAATTATATTTTAGAATAGAGTTTGATGTAAGAAATTGTAGGATATTGTATGGTTTAATGTCATGAAACTTCTTTCATGTTGGTTGTTTGGTAATGATAAACGGATTTGGTTGAAGTAGATACAATTTGTTAGTATAGGTTTATTGTTGATTATTTTTATACAAAAATGTTCTACTGGTATTTTTACTATAAAATGTATTTTTATATTTTCATGGTATCTTGCTTCTATTTGAGGGTTCACTATTTGCTCATGGATGAGACACCTGACAGATGCTACCACACCGGGTCATGGTGAACTTGAAACAACAGAAAATAAGGGGTGGTTCTCGTTATACCCAGGGCTAGCATGTAATCATATGACCGAATCATGTTATGCTGAGGTTTCTCCAATACAAGGCTACAGAGTCACTCAAAGTAGAAGCTTACAGAATAAGATGTGTGATATAACTATAAAGGGTGGATCTATGATGTGAATCTTATGCGGGTACGCAGGATATAAAAAGATTAACGATCCTGAAAAGTTTAAGTGTATCGTGTTCTAGAAAGGCTCCACGTGAGAGTCTGTTCTGTAGATTAGCTTTCTTTATGAAGAAAATTTCAGTGTAACATCTTTCTTACCAATAGAATAGGTTGAGAAGGAGTATAATTGAAACCTGTGGACACGACAAGGCGAGTCTTGTCTGTAAAATTCTTAATTGATGCAACTATGGGCATATGTATGGAGAGACATACAGAGGTTGACTGGAGTTTTCTATAGAGGATATTCGGCCAAGTGTCTAGAAATAAGTCTCTGGGTCATCATCTTTCTCTTTGCAACTTCGTGACTTGTAAACAAAAGACGCAAGTGTTATTCGCCTTTAGTTCGTCGATCTGCTCAGAAGACCAAATCATTATGCATTTTTCTATGCAAAGTCTCCTGAAATCAATAACGGTCGACGCACATTATGAAAACAGAACAAAAAATGAAAGGAATTAATGAAAAAGAGAAAAAAAGAAATAATAAACATTTCAAGTATTTTAAATCAGGTCTTTTTGATTTGATATAATTATGAAGCAAATTTCATTCTTTGCTGACCGTAACTCAGGCTTGAACAGATTCAAAAGTAAAGAAATAGAAGATAAGCTGATTTTATTAGTATGACTACAGTATCATTATTCCAATTACAATATCATCATTCGAAATCATTTCTCTTGTGATCAAACAGATAACACGTCTTTTGTTAATAGTGTTTATAATCTATATTTTGGGGCCTTTTTATATATGTACCTAACCTCGGGACGAAAGTTGAATCGGTGTATCCAGTTCTCGTTTTTACGAACACTATTTTGTTCACCTTGCACTTTAGAACGTTGGTCAATGCATAAATCCGTCTCCTTACACCGTTATGAAAAAACTCTAGGGCCGACTGTCTCTTCATTATAGTAACAGCCAATCAAGTAGAATTAAAATTGAATTCAATCATCGTATAAAAGTGGACAGACTGGACACTACAGACTTAATAGGTCGACCAGAAGAAAAGTCATACTCAATGTCAAACAATTTTGTTTAAAACAATTGCAGTACATATGATGTCTTAACAAACAAAAGGCAATACATTTCTTATGTTCCTGTATAATTCCGATGACTTTTCTAAGCATATTTCCACGCAACTGCTCGAATTAATTTTCCTGTATAATAACTCATGTTTTCAGAACAGATTGGAAACTAGATCTCAAATTCCTAGACAAAATTATTGCAACTGCGATAAAATGTGCATTCCGTTGTGATGGTGAATTTTAAAAACGCACTTGAACGCGCTCTGTAATTATTTTAAAATTTTAAATTTGTCCATTGTATTTACAGATTCTTTTGAAAAATAAGTGATTCATTATAAGGGAGCTGATCGAAGATTAGTAGAAATGTAAATTAATTGACATTAATTTTCCTTTGTAATTTACCCTTGAAAATGATCCTGGTAAAGATTGAATGTACTTGGGATAAGAAAAACTACGGCGCCTTCCTTGATGAATTTCATCTTAACATCAAGAAAATGATTAGACAATGGGAAAAGTTCAGTATAAAATAATAGATACTATATGACTATATTATTCAATAAATCATGTTTTAAGGAAGATATGCTGAATATATATATATATATATATATATATATATATATATATATATATATATATGAAAGGTTGGTGCAAAATAATGACGTAATGATGTCGTTTTTTGACGTTAAAAATACGTCAAAAAACGACATTATTACGTCATTATTTTTGCACCGACCTAATATATACATATGCACACACATATAGAAAGAGTATATATTAATAGATATACATATTATTCTTCACCGGTAGAACGACTCAGAGTTCATGCAAAGCACAATCTTCAGGTAGCTGATTAGTGACTAACCCTTAAATACTTTAAATTGTCATAAAGCATCTGGTTAGTGCAATACTTGCGCAGTCCTTATATTATAAGATTACTGTTTTTTTTAACGATATTAACATCACCACACAATATGTATCTTGCATATATATATATATATATATATATATATATATATATATATATATATATATATATATATTGTACAAACTGTCATCTAAAAGTTTATATTTTAGATGTACTCTGAATTAGGAGTCAGTAATTTCAGAAAGTTTGAAAATGAAAAAGAAATACATTGAAATTAACACTTAACGGTTTTTAAACAAATTTTCATGTATCCGGACAAAGATTCTGTATTCTATGAAAAGTACACTTTCTCATCCTTGACAATGTGATAGCGTGATGATTGGACCGGATACTGTCCAGACTGAAAGCATTCTTTGATCTCTCTGAGATACGGCAGAAAAAAAGAAAAGTCTTAATGCCTACTTTTCGTTCACACATGTAAAAATCCATATTTGGAAGTCATGCGTCACGTGCCAAACTGGGGGAGCGAAAATAAAAGATCGCTACCAGGTCAGTCCCTCTTCAGAATTCAAATTGAATGATCTGCTATAATTTTAGGTGTTCGGAATTGAGAGAAATCTGTTAAGGTTTCTGAGCTGAAAAAAACTTGTATAACATGTTGATTCAAAGAAATCAAACTCCCGCGTGCTAAAAGAAGCAGATAAAATGAAACAAAAATATACATTATCATGACACCCAAGGAAAAAAAAGATTCAACTTATTCTTCATTCAACCCCTCGACAAGACGAAAAAGAAAAAAGGAAAGCAAAAAGAAATCCATTTTACAACAAGGAGAAGAGAAACGATAAATGATAAAAGATAAAAGAAATATAAAATAAAAGAGAATAAGAGACACAAAAAGAAAAGGAAGAGAAAAAGAAAAAGAAAGATTTTTTTCAAAATAACAGATAAGTCATTTGATAATATTGCTCGTTTTATCTTTGCTCATTTTGCCTTTTCGTCATTTGTAATATAAGGCAAAGTTGGCACAAGAACGTTGTTAATACAATATTTACCTTACTGAAAAGATAAGAGTCCCCACATTATTTTGTCCCGTAAGATTTATGTTTTCTCTCATTGTTTTGTTTGTATTAAAAACATGACATTTTAACCCGAAAGGATATTGAGCAAAAAACCAGTGTGTAAAAAAAAACGATGCATCATCTTTTACCATTCTCCAACCTATCTAATCTCCATTTGTATATTTTAGTAATAAAATGGTTATTTGTTATCCCTGTGTATTTGCCTTCTCTTGTTTATCACCTACCATTCGTTCATTAATTGATTCCATTGAGCTCAGCTGTGTTTGATCAATCAGGAAAGGACCATTGGTAAAAGAATTCGTGATTTTATATAAATTTTCCTAGCCCTACTACCATAACAGTAAAAGAGGTTGGTACGTAATATACATACATTCCGCTGTCATTTTACTGGATTCAGATTTCATTCTTTCAATATTTCTTGGGCGCACTTCATAAAGAACTAATTTCAAATGTCCTCATAGAAAAAAAAAATATTCAAGCGTGTGACGTCTGGTTAACATATTTTTGTGCTACCTATTGTTAGCGACTTTTGTCTCACCATATATATATATATATATATATATATATATATATATATATATATATATATATATATATATATATATATATATATATGTGTGTGTGTATATATATATATATATATATATATATATCTATATATATATGTATATATATATATATATATATATATATATATATATGTATATATATATATATATATATATATATATATATATATATATATATATATATATATATATATATATATATATTAAAAATATGGTCACATCCCTAAACTGGAGTTACGATGTTTCAAAAACAGAACCTAAATCCCTAAATTTAGTTTTGAAATTAAATTAAAATCCTTACTACTGTTACATTTTCAAGCGATTTTTTTAATAACTTATATTATAATTTACTGAGTTTATAAGCACATACATTCCTGAAATTATTTGCTCAGCTTACGAGGAAATGCAATCATTTTGACAAAGATTGGTAGGATATTCATCTTCACTGACAACCTGTGTATCAAAATATGAGTTACTTTATGAATGAGGTTAAGTTAAGTTAGAGTAGCGGTGCCTATTCAATAAATTATGATGATGGTAATTCCTGTGAAACGATGGAACCATAATTTTAAATTACAAAATTTATAATATTTAAGCTCTGCAGTAATGTATTGAGCACTGTTTTTAAATAAATATAATTAATAGGAACCTCATATTATAAATCTTAGTGTTCTTTCTCATTATTTACATATCTATCTCTCTAACTATATATGTATACATATATAACGATTATATAAATATATATGTATATATATAATCGTTATATATATATATATATATATATATATATATATACATACATATATATATATAACGGTTATATATATATATGTGTATATATATATATATGTATATATATAATCGTTATATATATATACACACATACATATATATATAACGATTATATATATATATATAACCATTATATATATATATATATGTGTGTGTGTAATCGTTATATATATAATCGTTATATATATATATATATATATATGTGTGTGTATATATATATATATATATATATATATATATATATATATATATATATAACGGTTATATATATATATATATATGTATATATATATATATATGTATATATATAATCGTTATATATATATACACACATACATATATATATAACGATTATATATATATACATATATAACGATTATATATATATATATATATGTAATCGTTATATATATATAATCGTTATATATATATATGTGTATATATATATGTAATCGTTATATATATATATAATCGTTATATATATATATATATATGTATATATATATATATATATAATCGTTATATATATAAATATATATACATATATGTATATATATATATATATATAATCGTGATATATATATATATATATATATATATATATATATATATATATATATATATATATATATATATAACGATTGACACTACATTTAAATTTTTGAACATCAGTCTTGCCTGGAAAGCAAGCAACCGGAATACATTTGCCCTAGCTGAAATTTTACTCGATACTGGACATCATTCATAGCCATTTTCATCTCTAAGTGATGCTCTATAACCTGAATTCCGTTACATTTATATTTTTAGTTTTTCAATACTATTTATGATTCGTTGATTACTCCTAGTTTTACACAACTCGCTTGTTGCTCAATATCCTTTTGGCTCAAAAATGTTGTTTTTAATACAACAGCGAAATGAAAATGTTTCTATGAAGAATAAGTTTAACAACAGAACGACAAATACGCCGGCCACATACACTATTTCAGCAAAAGGATACTTAATAAACAAAATATCGGAAATCTTCTCGTGAAAGGCTAGAGAAATAAGGCTGCAATCTAAAAATTACAAAGATTTAAGGAACTGATCAATTAATCGATTCATTTTGCTTGGGGTCTTATTTCGTCAAAAGCAGATAAATATTTTATTTTTGTAGATTATTAAAATGATTAAAGCAATTACACATAAATTATCGAACATAAGTTGCTTTGCCTCCAGCTACTGATGGGACAGACACTTTATTAATAATTAGACAGGGAATAAATATTGATGATTATTATAATGTTTGATTCTTGTAATGCGATCTCTCGCACTTCAGTATGGCAGCCAGGTGACATGCGAACACTGAATCTAACTTACAAAGGATTGTGAACGTGCATATTTTTAACCTACGTAGATGTTGAAATGTTTAAGCGCAGATTTTGTTTTAACTTTGATCTACATTGAATTATATAATTGAGTCTGTTTGTATACTAGAGTAAATATTTAGGTTTTTTCAAACGAAAACTCACAGGAAATTTCTCACGTCAATAACTCATTTTCTTAATTTAGCAAATTAAACTAACATACTAATGTCATACGATCGACTGCAGTTCAAATGCAGTATATCGATATCAAATGATATTGATGGCTGATGCAATTAAATTAGGAATATTTATCAACAGTTAAAATGAGGTTTAATTTGATATTAATGCATGGGCATTTGCAAGTTTGCACACACACACACACACACACACACACACACACACACATATATATATATATATATATATATATATATATATATATATATATACACACACAAATCCCTTTCATAAAGAGATATAATCCCTTTCATAAAGAGATATAATAAAAGAATAAAATAAAAATAAATCTCCGTAGACGCTCAAGCCAGACTATGCGAAAACTTCCTCCGTCGTAAATTTAGCCACCCCCACCTTACCGTGACCCGGCATCTATGAAAGTAACTCTATACTGATACAAATTATTAACACCCCACCCCTGCCGATTCTAAACAATCCGCCCTTGATGTTACCATGGAAATTTTTTATTTCAATTCTGACCATACTATTAAAACTCGTAAATTTCAGAAATAAGTCATTCCCAAAAAATTTCGCTTGAAGATGGAACAGAGCCTACTTTAACTCAAGTTAATTCAAATATTATTTTGAAGTTTTCGGCTCTTGTTTTGAAACATGAGACCTCTTATGTAGCGTGTTAGAATCATATTTTTAAATAAATAATTATATATATATATATATATATATATATATATATATATAAGCTTTTCAGTCCAAGCAAGGGGTTACAGAGAGTGGGAGCAAGAGTAAAGAGGCGTGAAAGAGGAAAAGTTGAAGAGAAGTACGTGGAATTAGATCAACGCATCTGAAGATGTCGATAGACATTATCATTTGAATAGTTGGAGTTTATGCATATCAGGGAAGCAAGTGAATGGACAGGCGTTCCACAGACGAGGGAAGTGCGAGACCTGAAGATACTGGAGTAGAAGAGACGGCTATCTTTAGCCGTTTCGACAGTGAAATGGTGGGACTGAGATGCCGAACCAGCGGCACGTTTAAATTCGTGTAGTTTTGGAACTAGCGAAAGTAGCTCGTTGGAGCAGTTACCATGAAAATATTTGTAGAAAAGACAGAAGAAGGCGACCGCACGTCTGAGAGAGAGAGCGACTGTAAACGGGATACCAGATCAGGTCCAATCACATTGCATATCCCTCTCTAGATTTTATCGAGGACCCTAAGTCCAACATCGGGTGATCCAGACCATATATGGCAGCAGTTATCCATGCAAGGGCGAATGGTTAATTTATAGATTTGAAGGATGGACTTGGGCGAGATGTATTTAGACACATTTTTGAGAAAATGATCGACAGAATTTCTCTGTGTTTTTCCCAATAAACTGTCCTTCTTTTTTTTTCTCTATGTTCAGTGTTTCCGCTGGCAGTTATATTTGCGTGTATACTCTCAGAAGATTTTAGAACTATGCCTTAAAAGGGAAACTGACCTTTTTAATGTGAATTTTCAAATTAATCAAATCTTGGCTTTACTCTTTGTATCTTCATTTATTCCACTGGAGTCTTGTTCATTTCGAAATAAAGCTTTGTAAATATCAGATGGTTTGTTATTTCCTGTGATAGGATGCGAAGAACTACAATAATATAGTGACCTGTTATTTCGACATTCCTATACTAGAATCAAAATTACAATAAATGTATAGATTCAAGAGAAATGAGTGCAGATAGTTTGATTATAAAGATCATTAAAATTATTTTTCACGCTACATCTGCAGGAACCATTTATATTTCAATAATATAGGGTGGCCACTGAAATGCTGAATGATATAAAACAAAAATAACTTTAAAAACACTTTTTTTTTCTTTTTACCATTTGATTCTTGTATAGAACCTTTTTTTTAAATTCAGTTTCAGAATCTTAGGAAGTGATGTTCTGGCGGTGCCTACTTGAGCAGAGAGACGGCGGCTGGAAGTTGATGGATTCTTAAGGTCGCTCTACACTACATCTTCAGCGTCATTACGGACAGTGTGCTTAGGATCTCTTCCCGGAAGATCACTGACTGATCCAGTTCTTTCAAACCGAGCGACTAGGTTCCGAATCATGTTATCGCTCGAAAATACTCTGACATTAAAATGCTGGTATTTTCACTGAGTTTGAACAAATGATCTTTCCTTGAAATAGAGACATTCAATGCGTTTTCCTCGATGCTGGATATTATTCATAGCCATTTTCATCTCCAAGGGATGTTCTATAACCTGCAATAAAAAAATTAATAAATAAAATAAAATTAAATAAAAAAGACTGAAAAAGAACAAGTTATGACTTTTTTCAAATCTTCAGTTTTTTAATGGCTACACTGTATTTCAATATAAATATCGTTTTGTCAAATTAAAATTTAATGCTACGATTATTTCTGCCTACATTTCTGCGCTGACGAAAAATAAGTATTTACAATCGGGTCTAATTCCTTTATCTTTGCATGTACTGTTACACTTTGTTGCCCATCAGTTTTTTCAGCTATCTATCGATCTCGATAACTTTCAAGATATATGGAGTAGAACAATTGATTTAAAGTACTGGGCTAATCTATGGATTAAAACGTTTCTTCGTAGATTTATTGGTATTGAAATTGTGAGTTCAATCCTTGTGTAGGTAAGTATAGATTTAAATTCACTGGACAAAGCGCGAGTAATATCTGAGCGCCTGTAAATGTCAGAAGATGTGATATCTCTTCACAAAGATAACGAACACCTATTCTCATAGATGAAATACGTGGTTCAGTCCGAAATTCCATGAATATTACGCGATATGACAGACACCTTAAGAACGCTAGAGACAAGCACAACGACCATAACGTAGAAATATTTAAAAAAAAATGAGACCATTTGTCTGAATATTAAACATTAAAATATTTCTGTCTATATTTCTGAGATGATATATTATGTACATTAATTACATTAATCGGACTATTGTCCTCATTTTTGTCGCCGTATTTATTACAAGGTTTCGGCTGTTGTACGCTCCGGCCTTCTTCTGCACCCTTTATTATGTTCTAGTTCCACGTTCCATGTTTATCAGTTATCTCCTGTTAATTTTCCCTCTGAAAGTTCTCCACTGCCTTAACCGTTTATTGAACTCACACTCTTTGGGTCTGTCACTGGATCAAAGAAACACGGCACAGTGGATAAAAGCGTTGGTTAGATCCAGTTGCAGGATGGTACAGTGGATAAAGGCGTTAGTTAGATCCAGTAACAGGACCCAAAGAGTGTGAGTTCAATACCCGGTTAAGGCAGTGGAGAACTTTCAGAGCGAAATTGACAGGAGATAACTGACATCCATGACACATGGAACTAGAACAGTCTGCCCCAGTGAGCGAAATAAACGGTTCAGTTCGACATCCCAACCACCTGAAGAAGGCCTGAGCGTACAACGGCCGAAACCTTGTATTAGCTTGGTGCAAAAATAATGTCGTTTTAGACGTTAAAAAATACGTCCAAAAACGACATTATTACGTCATTATTTTTGCACCAACCTAATCATAAATATGACGACAAAGATGAGGACAATAGTCCGAATAATGAAAATAAGTTCCAAGCTTATTTTACCGAATTTCTTTCATTTTATCACTGGTTATTTTTCATAAGTTTATTTTATTCGATTTTCATCAGTTAATATTTTATTTCCGTTTTCCCCAGTTTTATTTTTATAAATTATAAAGAGCGTGTCTTTTTTTTTATTTTTATTAACATTGGTGGTAATGGCCTTTCAAAACTTCCTATCTGGTGTAGCTCTAAGCAACTTTTCAATACTTATCCCCGCTTTGTCCGCCATTGCCACAAACGAGCTGTTTCCATTTACCATTCTATCCCCAAGTATGACCTCTAGGTGTTAAATTTCGCAGGTCAACTTTATTCAGACTATGTCAATAAATTTCAACAGTTTCTTTCTATATTTATGTACAGTGTAACCCGGATATAAGAGAGTTGTCGGGACCGGAGAAGAAGTATCTTATATCCGGGTTTCTCTTATATCCGGGTTTGGTCTATTTTGTTTAAGTAAGTATGGCTCTAATTTGGGACCAGAGAAAATATATCTTATATCCGGGTTTCTCTTATATCAGGGTTACACTGTATAAGCATCCTTTTATTCACAATAATTACAATTTCTGGGCGTCTGGCAGATTTGTTTAAACGTGATTCATTGCGATTTATTCCTGTTTTTCAATTTCAAAATGACTCGGAGATAATAAATATTAGCGCGTTTGAAAATAACAATCATTGAGGCGCACTCGAAAGACATTCAAAAAGAATATGTAACATTTTAATACGTATATATTTGCTTTTAACCATGTACAGATTTATTTAATGATAAAATTGTTTTATAAAGTCTCTCTTGGCTTGCATAACATGATCATTTATACGTATTTTACAGCCCAACCCAGAAGGAGATATCAGTTTGCGGTTTTTTCCCTCTTTAATGATAAAGATTTAATGAAAGCAAATAATCTTATTAGATATTTTCTGTCTGGGTATCAGAAATCGGATCTTGAATTTACGATTCACTTACCTTTTTTTTGTTTTGTTTTTTTTATTTTTTTTTTAAATGATGAAAAGGTAAAAACAAGATATAGTAAGAGATGTAAACCGCAAAGAACTGAATGTATCAGTAATGCTCAGTATTCCGTGAACTGTCTTCATTAGATAAATCGCT
>OZ010571.1:88737813-88770313 GCA_963932145.1 Acanthosepion lycidas | reverse complement strand
TAACGAGCTCGTGAAAATGGTTTTAAAAATAATTGTTAGAGGGATAGCAAAAAAATAAACATTGCTAACAGCTACAAAGAACAGGATCTTGTATAGAATAAATTTCTCTCACGTCTTGAAAGGAAACGGACAACAGAAGAAGAAAACGCTGAAAAGAGGAGAAGGAAAAAGAAGAGTGATTTTTTTTAAGATCAATTTACCCCAATCAAGGCGATAAAGGAGCTGCATTTAGTGAAAGAGGATGGAAGGACTTTAGAAGGAACTATAAACCCAGTTCTAAAGAGGAAACAAGGGATAAAACTCTTCTCCTGTTCAAAATACCGTGGAGGCGTGTGAATCAGGTTATAGTCGAACTTAGGATTAAAATAAAACAATAGAATTTAACACTTACAATACATACTGAATCTAAAGAGTACAGAAAAAAAGCGAATATATTGGAATGTTGAAGTAACACAAGCAAGAACGGTGTGGATACATTCTGATAGGATATGGATTATTAAATAAGACATTGGATATTTTCGGTGTGAGTGCGCATCAAGGAAAGAAATATTTAGATTAAAATTTCATCATTGATGCAATTAATAACAAAACTGACATTAAACTTTCAAGGAAATTCCTTTCAGTAATGCGTCAATATATAATGACTTTCTAAGCGAGGCTTAGATGTGGCACATGTCCGAAAGTATGGGGTACCCAGTGAGGATTGAACTCACTATTCAGTTGTAACAAGACCAGCTTGCTAACCATCACACCACGCTGAGGCGCCTAATGCGTCAGTATATATACTATATTATCAAGTATTCTAATATAAGAACTATTGAGATTTATTAAATAAAATGGAATTCTTTATGTTATGCTCAGTATAGATCCAAAATGAAGGATAAAAAGACTATGTATAACTTTGCGTAGGCCACAAAAAACAAAAACAAAAAACAAACAAACAAAAAAAAAATTAGTTAAATAATCTTAGTGTTAGGTATGTGGCTGATGCAGTGCCGATAGTAGACATAGAAAGGAAACAACAGTAACTCCTACAGAATGGATTAAATGAAAAGGAAATGAAAAGACAAAACATCAACTGCAAGAAAGCAAAATGCTTGTTTATCGGCAAAAGAAACAGCACAACATGGAAATAAAAATTAGATACCAAAAGTGAACAAGTGTAAAAAATGTCATAATCAGGAGAGTATTTGAAAAATGCGAAACCGAAATCCGATGATACATTAGAATAGTGAAACAAAAAAAAAGAAGTTTTGAACACTTATATAAGTAATTCTATATAAAAATCACTGCTGGAAAATCTCGTCCCAATTGGAAAAGTGTCTCAAGTTCATTTCTACATAAGGAATGACATGTATTGAACGCATGAACAACGACGAAGTTTTAGAGAAAATTTAAACAAAATGGACACTTGTACGTAGCATCATCAGTCGAAATTTCTAGACTGCATCATGAATAAAGCAGCACTGAAAAATCTGACACTCTCAGGTATTATTACGGGACAGAGGAAAACAACACCGCCCTTACCTAACGAACGTGTGTGAAAATGGATGGCAGAACATTGAGCTATATCAAAACTATAAAACTTCCTTAGGGCTACAGGGGACAGAACATTGTGGAGAGCTATGACCGCCCAGCTCATGACAGGATATGGCACAGAGAAAAGTCAATATCAAGCGAATCCGGTTCCACATCAAGACCATAGCCCACTTGATAAGAAATATCTTTTCAAAGAACGCATCTCTATTCACTTCCGCAAAGACTGTCTGAAGTAAGTGGCGATCGCATTTGCAAAGACTGCATGGATATAAAAATCAGGTATCCTCAATTAAATGGTTCGATGTATCTTTATTATTTTATAATGTATATTAACTCCAGGTGTATAGGTTTGCGTCCCCATCAGAATAGGTATTGCTTTATAAACTGATTGCTAAACAAAAGTAGATTCCTGTCTGTCATTTGATTAACGTCTAGCTGAGAGACGGGGAAAATGAGGATTCATAATCTCAAAGGCTATCTGTGTGAATCGAACACAAGGATCCGTGAGTAAAATTTTAATATCGACCTCCTTACATCGATCATAACCATCAACGCTACGCACAGAGCCAGTATTTTATTTTATTAATAAAACGCAGAAAATACGTATCACTACAATAAAGTGATACTGTATATAAATAATCAAAAAATATATTCGTCATTTAACACAGATTTTTAAAAAATATATATTAACAGACAATAATAAAATATATAGTCTTTTATATTGAATAATCTGGTGTTATGTATTTCTCATAGATATTTTTAATATCTACTGCTTCATTCGAGTACGCGCGTAGATATACATATTCGATTTCGAATTAGACTAAATATTCCCTAGATTCCAATTGTTTCTACATTAACGTATGCCTTGGGTAACAAATGTCGAACAAAACGGGCTGGAATCGCTATTGTAATCGAAAATAAATCGAATGATTTATAGGCCTAAAGTGGAACGAGGTCTCTTAACATATTTATCTGTGATAAACAAAACTATGTAATCGGATAGTGATATCTGTAATATTCGAAAGTTTGCAAATAGAAATATACGGAAAGACATTTATGAATCCCATCAGCAAGCCAGACGTTTAAAAATTAGCACAGAGTTCGATAGTTGTATTATCGGAAAGTATTTGCCTATAGTGTAGGCTAAAATAAAATTACAACGTAAGATGAAAACATACAGACATAAAGAAGAATTCAGAGTAACTGCTTTTTGTTATGTGTCATATACATTCAAGATATGGACCAACGTGACTCTCCAATATGTCCTCTCATTTGTAGCATTAAACAACGATTACACTTTTTCTGTCCACGCTTTATCTGAGATAGTTTAAGACAATCTTGTTAGAAATTATATGCTCTGCTTCCCTTTGCTTCATTTGCTTTCAGTGAGTCCTTTGCGTGTCAAATTGTCCAGTCCGCCTTTCACAGCTACATTACTGGATTCCTTCATTTCAGAACCCTACTGGATGATCCAATCTGCTGGTCAAATAAAGGTTTTAAAATAACAATTCTAAAATACGCCCCTTGCCAATTAATTATGCACTGCTAGAAAATTATTGGAAAATCAAAATATTTTGATGTGCTGTAAAGCTCTCTGTGGCCAAAGAGTCAAAAACACGGTTCATTAAACTGCTGTTTCCGCAACAAAGATGGATACGATTTCGATCACTGTTCGAGGACGCATTCTCTTTATTACATATCTCGAATGCACAGGTCGGTATATGCAATTTACACTGTAAAAAAAAAAAAACGAAACACGACAACAGGTAGCCTACTCAAAGATGAGTATGCACTAAAATATAACGGTTAAAGTATTCAAAATAATGTTAAAAAGTTCATTTATTTCCAATAACAGACACACACACACATACATATATATATATATATATATATATATATATATATATATATATATATATATATGTGTGTGTGTGTGTGTGTGTGTGTGTGTGTGCGTGTGTACAAAAACAAAAGGAAAACGTGGACGTCTTAGTCGACGGGTTGCGTCATCTAAGGAACGTTATCGACGCAAATGCAAAGATTTCATTTTATAACAAGTATTTTTATATAACAATACAAATGTAATGTTTCTTTGTATAAGGTTAATTCTGAAGCAAATGTATATAAATAAATTCCCAGAACTTGTCCTCACAATACATTAGGGAAACTTGCAGAAATATATTAAAAAACGTATCTACGAGCACAAACGGGGCTTTATACACAACAATTTATGCTGTTAAACTCCCTATGGCCAAAAAGTCAAAAACACGCCTCATTACACTGTTGTTCCCCCGACAAAGACGGATACGCTTCGATCACTGCTTGAGTGCGCATTCGCTTTTTTACATATCTCGAATGCACAGGTCGGTATATGTAATTTACACTGTAAAGAAAAGCGAAAAGGTACACTACACGAAGATGAGTATCCACTAAAATATAAAGCGTTTAAAGTAGTAAAAATAAGGTTAAAAAATTAATTTATTTTTAACAATAATAATAATAATAATAATAATAATAATATATATATAAGAAGGGAAAAAAATGCGGCTCGCGAGCCACATGCAGCATTGTGTGCTTTAATATGAGGTTCATGGAAATTTCTTGGTTGTGCTCCTTTTTTCACCATATATATGAGAATAAAAACAAAAGGAAAACATATTTTAGTCGAAGTGGTTCGTCCTCTGAGGAACGCTATCACCACAAGTGCAAGGATTTCAATTTCTAACAAATATTTCTGTATACGAGCAAAAATGCAATATCTCTTTGTATAAGAGTAATTCTGAAGCAAATATATTTAAAACATTCTCAGAACTGGTCCCCATAATACATTGAGGAAACTTTCAGAAATTAATAAAAAAGGATCTAAGAAAACATAGCTTTATACACAACAATTTATCGAAGGCATTAGATATACATAGGAATAAATTCAACCATAACATTGATCTAAAAAATGCTACACTTATTTTTGAGAATACTGTTATCGAATCATATCAAAATATAAATCTTTCAAATATCCCCATTGCTGAAAGAATTAGAATTTTCCCAATTCGTACCTAGAAAATATTTTAAAAATCCAAAGAAAACCAGTAAATTCATAACTTCATGTTATTTAAAATATACAACATAGAAATTGACACCAAATTAATTTAAATACACATTTGCGTTAAAAAACTTTTTTCGAGAACATCAGTTACGCACTTTACTTCATGAGAAATTGAATTGTGACACTTGGCGTTCTCTTTAGCTTTTCGGCTAGCCATATGAGCTTTCTTAAATTTAAAAATTTGGGAACTCGATAGCATTTTTGGTCGTGTATATAAATACTCGTTACAAAATAAAATTTTGCATTTGCCTTGATAAAGTCCCTCAAAGGACGATTTGCATCGACTAAGATAAGTTTTGCTTTTCTCTTTATTCATATCGTTCCTTGTAGAAAACTCCATCAGAAATTTAACACACACACAAACACATGCACATACATACAAACACAGATACACACACACATATATAGAATTCATACAAATATGAAATGTGTCACTTATTTGATGATTATGTAAAGCACACCGACTCCAGTGTTTCGTAGACGAAACATTTTGAAATCGCTTCGTCTACTCGTCAGATGATTTCAGCAACTGACTGTGGATTTTCTCATTTTCATTACTTTTATAATTAATTTATGCGTGGTTTATCAATGTTGGGCAAATTATTTTCTTTTTCTGTGTGTGTGTGGGTGTGTGTGTATTCTTGTGTGTGGGTGGGTATGTGTACACGTATGTATGTGTCTATGCACTAGTGCGTGTATGTTCATAGAAGGTCGTACTTATTTGACCATTTCACCATTTTTTGTCTCCGTATATTGTCTTCATTTTCCTGTTCCCCATTTTTTTCTCTCTTTCGGCTCTGTGTTTCAAAGATAATTTAACAATGTCTTGTCCGCTAACACAATGAGTACATTAATGTGTATATTATTATTTATGAGTTAAAACTCAAATCACATACGCCAAGTATAATACCGGAATTTATATTGCACGCATTCCATTAAAAGTCATCAAGAGAGCCGGATGTACTAACGGGGCGATCTTGTGCCAGTGTCAGCCCTCGAATGAGGAAGTACGAGACTTCACGTCTACATCCGTTTTGCAGGTGGGGGAATGCCATTATGCGCAATGTTATACATATTATTATCTATACTACTTCCCCATGTAGTCATGAGCGTTCTTTCACATATCATAAAGTGAACGTATGAACGACATTCACTTAAGTTGCTTCGGGGGCGAATACCACAGACTGGTCCTGACTGTCGAAATGTTGGAGTGAATAAAATGTGAATTAAATTAGATAATGCCTCGTGCTATGAATTGATCATCAGACCTACTTCATTACACATAGGAATAGTATTCAGAGTTACCAAGTACTTACTCTCAGGCACGTACATTTAGGTTCTTAATGGCCAATGATCTGAAGCACTTAGATCAATGCAGGCTTTCCCTAAGACATGCTCGGCCATACCCTCTTTCTGCTCTGTATAAACGATGCGATTTGACAACGTTATCAGATCATTACCGGGGCTTTTTGAGTGCATCCTCATTAATATTAATGACCTGAGAAGTGATATATCTTCGGATCCAACTTCATGGGGAAAATTGACGTGCAATGTTCAGTACTTAGAAACAAAGGTAGTGAAGTTGCATAATCATTCTCTCTAGTACTGATGCACACTTTTACTTTCAATGAGTCTCCTTAACTTGAAATTATTTTCTGATCCTTGATCACTCGATTTCTGACGTAGATGACATATATTGTAGTAGATCAGGACACCGTCTGTGAGAAAAAGAGAACAATAATGCGAATCACTCGGCCAGAAATTTAGAAACTGCATGCTCTATTGCATGGCATTTGCACCAAAAGCTCAAATGCGAACATCGCAAAGTGTTTGGGTGTCAATCTGAGGACAATGCAGAGAAATCGGCAAGGGTCGGATGAATCTAGTCGTAATCAATGAGGCACGACATCTCTGTAAACTCACGCTAATATTTCCGATAAAAAAATAATACCCGGGTGTGTTGCTGAGGGCCTCAGACTCAACATGGAGGACTACATCAAGTGTTCTCAGGCGATAGTACTGCCCTGGGTCGAGAAGGTGGCTGCTAGAAGACTATCTTTAGCAACAGAGCGCTGTTCCATGCCACACAAAGCTGGAACAATCTAGTCATAGCTGTCAGAAAATTTCTGCAACCGCATTAAACCTTACATATGGCCACCTAACTCGGTTGATTATTATCTGTGTGGCTCATTTGTGCAAGAGACCAACAGAATTTTTTAAAACCAGAGACGAAGTGAATGCATGGCAGCATTCACAAACTTAAAAGTGTAGACAGTCCAGAAAAGATGCAGGAGATTCCGAACTCGGCTGAAGGCCGTTGTTGAAAACAATGACGATATTACTGAAAAAATATTATTTAATATTTCAAGATATGTTTATGCAATTTGGGTGAACATATCTTTTGAAATGAGATGTCACTATTAATTTCATTTGCTTAATTTAAACGAGAATGTATCTATAGCACACTGTATATAAGGATAAATTGTCCTAATTTAATATTTTGCTATTTTTTATCACAGTAACATCACAGTCATTATCAAGAACGGATGTGGTGTCTCTGTGGTAGTTAGAATTCCTTTGTTTGCATCCTAGAATTCCAACTTCCACACACTATATATATATAGCATTATATATATATATATATATATATATATATATATATATATATATATATATATATATGTAGGTATGTGGATAGGTATAAAATTTACTTTTATTTAATCTCATATATATATATATGTATAAACTATTTTTCATGTATTCAGCCTCTAGTGCGTACGCAACTTTGATACGTGTAACGATCTTGAAAATATGTTGAAGAGGTATCTTTTCCTGTTCTGGGGGTATATTTTAATTAATAGGCTGTTATGTAGATTTTACTGTGGTCAAAATAGATTTAGTCAGAGAGGAATTAGTTAATGATCGTATTATGCTTCATGGTTTGTTTTAAGACATCCTGTAGATATAGAGAGACGAAGAGTAAGAGAGAGGAGAGAAAAAGTAGAGGGTGATCACTTTCGTTGTTATACGTTTTGATACAACGCTCCTAGCTCGTATAAGACTATATCTCATTGCAAAACAGGTGGGGCAATCCCATAAGTGATAATTGAATAAACACGATAATTATTATTTGTACAGTTATGACATTTGCCATATTTTTCCTCTTCATCTATTGATTAATACACACATACACACGCACTAACACACACACATACAAACACACACACAGATACATATTATTAGGTGGATTTGAATAAACATTATTAAGTATTTCATCGGTCCTAGAAGAATCCTCAACAGAATGCAGAAAGTGCTGAACGGCCATTTCGTCCTATTTTGGACTCATCAGAAGTGCGCATCCATACTAAGGATCGAACTTAAACTCTAAAGATATGACGCATACCCAATAGATCAACAGGTCTCGTTAACAAACTCTCTCTTTCTCTCTCTCTCTCTCTCTCTCTCTCTCTATATATATATATATATATATATATATATATATATATATGTGTGTGTGTGTGTGTGTGTGTGTGTGTGTGTTTATGTGCCTGCGAGTTTTTTTGCTTTAAATACGTCTAGACACTTTTAGTATTTTGTACCAGCGCATACGCAATTATGATAAATACACACACACACACACAAACACACACACACACATATATATATATATATATATATATATATATATATATATATATATATATATATATATATATAGATGACAACTTTCGTATTGTCTCATAAATAAATAAAGAAGACTGCCTGTTTTGTACAGAACATTTCTATTGTTATCACTTTCGAGTGCTTTAATATCTGAAATCTAATATTCTCTGAGTCAACCTAATTTTGAACTTTGCCAAAACGCCCCTGTCAATATACCAATAATTGTCTAGATTCTTCTACTATGCTTCAAATCTCTTGGTGATGTTTGAAACGCAGAGAATTTCGATGGAGCCCTCGTCATTGACTCAAGGGAATTAATTAAACTTTACCCATCTCTGTTCTAAAAACGAATTTACGTATGCGCGTCTTACATTCTTTCGATACTTGGACTCTAGATTCTTGTCAGGAAGAATTATGATAATTATTTAATTATAAATCTCCTCAAGAGAAATAAGATATGGAAACTAAATGATTCGCGTCAATAATTAATTAATACTGTTAACAGATCGGCATCTCTGCTCCAGAGTTAACGTTTAAGGAACAAGCATTACCCAGTTTCCTATATGAATATTCATTCAAATTTTATTTAGGGGAGGCAAAGTTGAATAATGGATAGCGTCTCGGATCGAGGAATTAGAGAGACGATTTCGAATTCCAGTCGAAGCCATTACATTCACTTACGGGATAATCCCCTTGGGAAAAGTATAGATGCTCTTCTTCTCCCCCAGCTACGATATAGCCTTACATGGTAACTGGTCTACCGAAGAAAGAAATGGCAACCTACCGCGGTAAAAATCTACCTCGTTATTCATGCGTCGAAAGACATGATCGCCTACGCATATATTACGCATGCCACATAAGAGACTTACTGCTATTTTATAGACGTCAACAGTTCTACCTTGGTTTATTTATTAAATTCAGGAAACGCCAGCAATAAAGCTTAAATATTTTAAAATTTCGCAAACTTGCAGGAAAAAACACTTGTCTTTTTATTGTTTTCTGATGGTAACAAAACTTTTTTTAACAATCCCCTAAAAGACTCCCTCCTGCTTCCCCTCAACATGGCCGATACAAGACTCTATGTTAGTAACTCGTTACGCCCACCTCAGAGTTATAGTCTCAGTTGACATGAAGTGGAAAGATTATTTCGAAACCATCCCTAGTTCTGCTGCTAAGAAACCTGTTTCACTGTGTCGCGCTGAATCTATCTTACATATTTATAAGTCATATGTGTTTTGAATATTGCTGCCAATTATGGTCCGGTGCTCCTGATGTATGTCTAGAGGTTCTTGATAAAATCTAAAGAAGGATCAGCAATATTTTTGATCCTGATCTGGCATCTCGTCTTCAGTTACGTTCCAAACGCCGGAATGTAGATTCTCTGTGTCTATTCTATAAATACTTTCAATGTAAATTTTCGGTTGAACACTTCACCATAGGACCTAGACTTTATGAATTTAAGCGGCGTACTAGGTCGGAGGCAAGGTTTCATCAATTCACTTTTCAATTGGATAGATATAATCAAAGTTCTATGTTAACAGTTTCATTTCTCGCAATTTTTACTTGCGGAACTCTCTTCCAGCTTCATGATTTCCAGCCAATTTTGAACTTCAAAAAAGGAAATGCAATTTTAAATTTTATGTATTTTCCTCTTGATTACTCTTCTATTGCTTTCTCTTCTTAATTAAGTTCTTTTTAAAGTATTCTTTCACTTTCAGTAGCCCCATTTTGTCTTAGTGGCTTTATGTCCTTTCTTGAGGTTTACGTTATTAAACAAATAGACTTGTACATGGCACCAGGTTAACCAATGAGAAACAGCATTGACAAGAAGTGATTCGGTATTATCACTATTAATAACGGACCCCACTCTGCTCAATACATTCAGCCTTGTGCCACATGTAAGCCGCGCTAAGAAAATCACTATTAGTAACGGACTAATTTATTTCATATTCACGCTTTGAAATAGTGATTCCAACTGAAATCTACCAATTAGAACATGGCAACGTAGCGAACCAAAATTTACGAAGTAAAACCTATTTAATTTTCTTAAAATGTTAATGAAAATCCAAAATTCTACCATAGTGAAAGGTTACTCGTTTTCGAGTACACCCGATTTGCAGGAAGGAGGTCCAATCCCTGTTTCATTAAGCTATTAGATTAGTGCAAAAATAATATCGTTTTTTGACGTATTTTTTAACGTCAAAAAACGATATTATTTTTGCACTAATCTAATACTAATATACATTTGATATGAGAACACTAGTGGTAAATATATGAACTATACCGGGATTAACCCAATTTTAGATTCTGTGAATCCTGCGTAATGAAAAGTTTGACCAAGATCAGGAGATTCAACCACCTGGTCTAATCTCTTGCGACTTCTTGCTAGCAGAGCCAACGACGGATTCTCATTAGTTCTGTCTACACACGTTCATTCACAAGACTCAGATCGAGCAGTTTTCACGCATTTCCCAAAGGAAATGCACGGGCAACCTCGTCCCCAGGCCGATAATTTCAAGACGTCAACTCTATGACAAATTGATCATGGTGAAATTAGAACCTGGGTCTTATGCTCTGAAAGAATATTATAACCACTTACCACAGCGTTTCGGGTGTGCATCGATGCGGAAAACCCTCAAAGAATTTTGAACTAAACACATAATTCTACAGGAGCAGATCATTCATATTGCACTGACCAGGTATAGTAACATGTCGTATTTCTGTCTTTTTTGTACAGCTCAGTTATTGCTTGTCCCATTTTCACTGAGTTTGAACCAAAAACCGAATCGGAACACAATATTAGTCTGCCACAAATATCACCTATCAACATTTGAATTCACTAGGCTATCTAAACAATCCTGAACTATGAACTTGAAGCATTATGAAGGTTGTTCCAATAAATTGGACCGATTTTAAATCTGAATTAAGTTTAAGCGTCTAATGGTTGTTTTCTTTTTTTTTTTCAGATTTAACATCTTAAGTTTTTGGCAATTTCAACCGTGGAAAGTTTAACAATCAAACAACTTGTTAAAATTATCGCAGCCTATTACGAAAATGAACATTCAATGGCTTCATTGAATTAGAAGTTCCCAGGTTGCATCATCTCTCGAAACAGCGATGTCAATTGGACACCACGATCGTGCGACTGGACGCCTTTTGAGTTCTCCCTTTACGGTCATCTCAAAAGTAAAGTTTATGCCAACAAGCCAAAACAATTCATCAGCTGAGATAATAAAAAATATTGTTGAGATCGAAGAGCAACTAGGGCAGAGACGTCATCAACAATTTTGACCATCGAGCGGAGGTGTGCCACGGGCATTTGGACGATATTATTTTTCACACATAATTGCCATGACTTGAATAATATGATCCAATTGCGAAATAAATAATTTTTCAACAATTACACTGATTTATTTACAGCTGACTTTGATCCGTCTTAATGAAACACCCTTATATATAATCCCTCTTAATGAAACATGCTTTACTTTGTGCTCTTTAGCCTGCCGGCTCCTGATGCTGTTGTTGCTGATATATTTATCTTCCTTTACCATCAATTTTCTAACTGCTACATATGTTACACATTTGTTTACTTTTTTTTTGGGGGGGGTGGTTATCAATGACTCCCATCGGATTCGGGAATTGGTTCCTTTAGATATCAGATTCTTTGTTTTTCTCCGTCTTGTCTTTTAAATCCATGCCAATCTTTATCGTAGAAATGGAGAGAGACATTTTCCCAATGATCTGATAATTTCGGCTCATAGTTTGTATTATTATAACGAACAAAAAGAAGAAATCTATCTGCTCACAGTTTCAAATGGCAATTTCAGTATTGTATATTAAATATCCGTTAAAAATATCACTCTTTTCTCCTTTTTTTTTAAATTTCGATTCCGAAATTAGATTTGGCGTGTTTAAATCCTAGACTCGACGCCGACGCTTATTTTTGTATTAATACCCTTGAAGAAGGCAGGAATCCACATCTTTTTTTTTCTTTCTGTGGATTAGACATCAGGGAAGTTTTGGGTAACTCGTTCTGGATGCCAATTGCTTAAATCTTCAGAAAACACAAAACATTTCTTTAGCCCGCTCAGACACAGATAGCTTCACAGCTCAGCCAAATTCAATTATCATTTTAAAGCAATGTACAGATTGCACCACGGGGTAATTGGATTTTGTTGGCCTGTGAAGATCTCTGTTGTTGAGCGGTTTAATGCTCGCCTGATCAGACGGTGTTTTCCCCAATAAATGGGGACATAGATTCGAAACTTGCCGGATGACATATATTATTCATTAATATTCTCGAATGGACAGGGTGTTAGATGTAATTTCACACTTATTTTTTTTGTCTTGTTTTTAATATTGAGGCGTTTCCTAAAAACGTGTATCCGCTAAAATATAACTTTTAAACTAATAACTAATAATATCTGATTTGGAATTACAATCCATTAATTCTTCAGAAAATAATTATATATTATCTGGTTAAATATTTATCTATAGTATTTATACTAATTCATCCGTGTTGAAATGAACTAAGTTAAAACGAGTTTCTGCGAAAAATAACTGTTTTTCACCAGTAGTATTCTTTCCAGCTATAAATATTCGAATTCCCAAATTATGATCTGCGATTGGATTGTAGGCGTAATGGGAATAACCTACTTATATAAGCTCGTGTGAGAAACGTGTTTATTAAATTTAGGTTTCTCTGTCACAAGTATTTGTACAGAGGTCGAGTTCGAGATCAATCTAATAGTAAGAGTATGGGAGCAATCTTACGAACAAAAGCCCAGCCTAACCCACGTTGAGTTAGCTGTTCGTTTTGAACAACACCCAAATTTCAGAGAAATAACTTACGAATATAAAGGTCGTATCTAGATACATACATTTACACACAAAACTAGATTATCTGTAAAAGATAGAAGTGAGAGCAAATCTTGATAATTCATCATTTGAACAGCTGTTATTTTATTATGAATGAATTTTATCTGTAACAGATTTGCGTCAACACATACTGCGAAAAAAAACCCTGCTAGGTCTAGATCCGGGGTCGTCAAACCTAGTAATCGATGAGGAGTTCCAGGTTGTGGATGAAAAAATGTCAGAGACTATGTTGATTAAAATAATATATTGTGTAAGTGTTATATAAGAATAAAGTGTCGCTGGCTGGCGACATTTTAGTTTGAACATAGATCGCCAGTTAGCATACACAGGCGATCCCATTGTTGAATTAAGTAGACCACGTGAACATAGAGGAAACGCATAAGTATGAAGTCGCGTGATGCCTAATTGATCGCTGTTTCCTAGTCTATCCTCTATTTCGGATAACTATTTCTGCTCTATTCTCTATTAATATACGGTCCGCTATTCTCTACTTTTTTCACTATAGTATTTCTTTATTCAGGGCGCTATAAGGATTACTGTTTCGAGCGAGTATCATCGAGCAAGTACTATTGGGTGCGAGTGTTATTCGAAGGTGTCTGACACCAGTATTGTTCAACGGTGTAAAATAGTTGTATCTGCGATTACAAAGTCTCTACTACAACGAATATTACAAAAGTGACAATGAGTATTCGTTAGCATCACAAAAGTTGCAACGAGTGTATCTTGAGTCACAAAAGTAAGATACATAAGCAGTGGTTGCGGCTGCTGATGTTTATATAAGAACAAAACACGCATAGGTAGTTATGCTTATCCCTATGACCTTCTCAATATCACAAAATTAGCTATTACGATAAGATACTATAGATATTAGATTGTTAATAAATTCAGTTATTTCCTTTCGTATTACCTTTCTTTGGATACATTTACATTTAATGGTTTAAAAAATTATTTAGCGTAAAAATACTCTACGAGAGTAGATTTAATTGTCGAAATAAATATTCTCCATAACTCATGTAGAAGACGTAAACAAAATTAATTTAGTAATATTGTCTCAAGTGGATTTGATAACTGTCCGGTCGTAACCCTATCCCCTGCTTCTGCGCCATTCCCTGAACCGGAAATAATATATGAGAATAATGGAAATTACTAGTTGAGAAAGAACAAATAAATAATCGTGGAACTGAGAACGTTGAAATATGGGAAATTATAGTGGCAGGAAAAGAAGCCAAAATGAAAAACCAAGAGATAGATAGATAGATAGATAGATAGATATATAGATAGATAGATCGGGAAGAGAATGCCATAGATAGATAGATAGATAGATAGATAGATAGATAGATAGATAATGGGTCGAATGGGGTCGCTCAGCGAATTAGACTGAGTTAATTTTAGTTAGTGTACATGTATGTTGTATTCGTGATGCAGATGACAGAAAGAAACTTACCTCAACGATCAACATCTATCCAAGTAGCTTTTAAGTTATTTTTGTTGAATTTTATTTAATCCTAAATTGAGCATTGCTTTTTGTTTCGTTTTTTATTGTTCCAAGATGATTTTCAGATAACAATCCCCTTTTCTTAAACTATAACTGTAAAACAGAGGTTATCATTATGGGCGTTATTTCCCCTGATTCTTATGATAACATCAAATGTTATAAAATATTTGTTTATCTAATTAGTTGGTACAGTTGCACGCAGTATTTTTTTTTTTAAATACATTTTATTTTTTATTATTTTTGGTTACATCTTCTTTGTAGACAATACCTTATTAATTGGATATTAGTAGTGGTTAATTCTTTTTAATAGCATAGGCTGTATATATGCTTGGCGTGTTTAATATATCAGTTGCTTGATTCATTGGGTTTATCTAATGTATTTTTAATATATTTTAGGGTAAAAATCTGAACATGCTACTGCTGGAGGAAATTTTGAACCCGATCCAAATTTCTTACATTTTAGTTAACGACATAATTGCCAACATCATTTTAAAGTTCAAAAATATTTTAAATGGGGGTCGCTGGAGAAGGAAGTGAAATAAGAAGACGTCTCTGGTCGAAAAGATCTGAGGTCTCCTGATCAAGATGGATCCAGTGGTTGATTCGAAAATGAAGAGACTTATGTACAAGCTAAAAACAAGAAAAAAAGGAAAGAAGAAAAACAAACCAGTAAAATCTAGGGATACATTTATGCGTTTATATTTCTAATAATGATAATCTACAGAATACCTCATCTCGAGTTCCACGTGCCATGGATGTCAGTCATCGCCTGTTAATTTTCCCTCTGAATGTTCTCCACTGCCTTACCCGGGTACTGAACTCACACACTTTGTTCTGTCACTGGACCAATGTGCCATGTCTCCTTGAGTATATCTGTGCATGAAGTTCTGGGTAATTTAAACCTAATGTCTTCAGCAACCATTTTCACCAGTGCTCATATTAAACATGGCACGTGGAACTAGAACAGTCTACCCCAGTGATCGAAATAAAGGGTCCAGTTCGACATTCCAACCACCTGAAGAAACGTCCGAAACGTTGTAATAACTATGGCGACAAAAATGGGGACAATAGTCCGAATAATATGCATTTATGTATTGCAGAATTCGCTTTTTGCAAAAGGCAAAATGTTGACTTTAGTGTTCCCGCTGGCACTTGGAAATATCTTTGAATAAAAAAAAGACACGCAATTTCATTTATCACTCCTGCTATAAGACAATGAAAACTGGACACTCTCATAACAGATGACAAAGAAGCCTGATGCTTCTGAAATGTGGTTCTACTGAAGGATGCTGAGAATTCCACGAGCCGAATATGTGAGCGAAGAGAAACCTTTAGATAGAAACTACACGTATAATTAATAACAAGAATAGTCATTTGAGATTTCTAGTGCACGTAATGAGGTAAAGATGCTGGAAATTTTGATACTCACAGGACGCCTTGGAGTTAATAGGGACAGCGGGAAGCAGAACCTAACATGCCTGGTGAGCATAAGTGAATGGATGGCAGAACGGTGTTTGGAAGATATAGCGAAAAGATAAAATTTATTAAGAGCTACAAAATTAGAAATTGGGGAGAGCCATGATCGCCTACGTTCTGAAGGGACCTGAGAAGAAGAAGAAGAAGAAGAAGAAGAAGAAGAAGAACAAGAAGAAGAAGAAGAAGAAAGTATTTTCCATACAGAAGAGAATACGAGCGGTGGCTCTAGACATCTCTAAAGCGTTTGATAGGGTTTGACATGCCGGCTTTCTTCGTAAGCTTCAGGGATACGGTATTACAGGATGATTATTTGACTTAATACGATCATTGCTGTCAAACTATGAAATTAAGGTCGTCCGAACCGTTTTCTCCTCCAGCTCCTTTATCACGAAACTGGTGCCCCCCAAGGCTATATATTTGGCCCTACATTGTTCCTGGTTTTCATCAATGATCTTCCTGATGCCATCGGTTACTAAGTAGGCACCAACACGGACGGCACTAGTATTTACTCCTGCCTCAATAGTAAATCTGGTATCGTTGACAAAACTAACCTGGCTGTTGGTTTTGAAAAGGACCTCCAATCTGTGGGTCATTGGGTAAGAAATATCTTGTAAACTCTAATGCCTCTAAAACGAAACTGCTCTCATTTAATTACCACAGGGAACCCTCTCTGCTTCCCATCAGAATGGTTGATTCCCAATTCCTCGATTCTGTATTGATACGCTCGCTTAGTCTCATGCAGTCTGCTAACATGAGGTGGAATAAATACATTGAAACAATAGCTTCATCTACTGCAAGGAATGTTGGTTATCTATGTCGCTCCAGAATTTTTTTTCTCATCTGAGTCCATCTTCCAAATCTATAAATCAACAATCAAACCTTGCATGGAATATTGCTGTCATATATGGTCTAGCGCCCCCGCTGTACTTCTCAAGGTCCTCCAGAGACGAATATGCAATGGGATAAGTCCTGATCTGGCATCTCGTCTGCAGTCGCTTCTTCACAGACGGGCCGTGGCTTCCCTCTGTCTCTTCTACAAGTATTGTCACGGCAACTGTTCCGACGAGCTACTTTCGCTGGTTCTCAGACTGCATGAATTTAAGCGAATCACTAAGCTGGCAGTTCGGTCCCACTCTTTCACTGTCGAAATGGTTAAATGTAACCGCCACTTCTGCTCAAACAGTTTCTTCTCTCTTGCTTCTTCTTCAAAGAGATTCTTCTCTCGAGCAAGCAAGAGGAACTCCCTTCATCTTGCTTTCTTCCCTGATGACTATAATCTTCAAATATTCAAGCGTAATGTCAATCGATATCTGATACCTTTATCTTGTTTCCCGCTCTATGTCCTTTCCTCTTTAGTCTTGTTCTCAATCTTCTGTAGCCCCTTGAGTGCTAGTTGTACTCTCGCCTTGCTTGAGGTGAACTGCTTTAAAAAAAGACAGGTGCAACAAAAATAAGATCCTGCAGAAGGTTATTGAGAATTCTATGGACGGAGTGAGTAAAAGGCAAAGGAGTTTCAAGGAAAGTGAAAACAAGAAGCATAAAAAAAAAACTGCAGAAAATTCTTGGACATATAATGAAGGAGTGCTTGGATTATTTATCCCTCAAAGCACGTATAAACGGCAAAACAGTCAGTGGGTAGCGGCAAAATGTCTGATCAGTATGTCTATGGATGGTGAAACGGTGAATAGGAAGGATAGATAAAAGTTAATAAGTTCTACAATAGATAAGTCTTGCGGAGAGTTATGATCAACCATGTCCTGAAGGGACACGGTAGATAAACAAGAAAGAATGATTGTTTATAGAATGTCATATTAAATAGTTCTACAAGTGATCCATGACGCAGAAATCTATAAACACGGAATTTAAATCTTCATTTGGATTGCAGAATATTAATTAATGACTGAAATATCTTCGGTGATTGATCACTGGATTTTGAATTATATCTGCCGCAATAAACAACACAAAGTTTAGTAAAGATAACTTTATACTAAAAATAGAACACTGGTCTGTACGTTTTGAACTGATCAGTGCAAAAACAACATTTCATGACAAATTTAATCTTAACTTCTCATTATATGTGGAGAGTAACAAAGTAGTAGTATTCATTTTCAGAATGGTAGCGCTCTACATTAAAGATACGTAAACTTCTTACACACACACACACACATATATATATATGTACGTTTTATATTAAAGATAAGTAAATTCTTAAATACATACATATATATATATATATATATATATATATATATATATTTACGTTTTACGTATACGATTTCGACCTATATTTGATCAGCATTTGATATATATATATATATATATATATATATATATATATATATAATTTTACATTTGCATACGCTTTCTCACCGATGTTGAACATTTTACATAAATATAGCATGCCTTAAAACTATATTTTTACCATCTATCTCTATCTCTCTCTCTCTCTCTCTCTATATATATATATATATATATATATATATATATATATATTCCTCAAGAATTATGACTGCCTCTATTTGATACACACATCAAGTTCTATCTATCTATTGCAGTTCATTCACATCTATCTCATCCACTCAGATCGATCGAAGTTGGTTTATGTATTTATCTATCCATTTAAATTGGTTTTTCTAGAGCTAAATTTCACATAAAATATGGACATTTTATTTTTCTTCAGAGTCTGTCTATATTTCTGAGATGAGGTATTATGTACAGTATTTACATTATGCGGACCATTTTCCTCATCTTTGTCGCCATATTTATCACAACGTTTCGGACGTTGTACGCTCCGGCCTTCTTCCGGTGGTTGGAATTTTGAACTGAACCCTTTATTTCGATCACTGGGGTAGACTGTTCTAGTTCCACGTGCCATGTTTGATGGATGTCAGTTATCAGATTATCTCCTGCTAATTTTCCCTCTGAAATTTCTCCACTGCCTTAGCCGGGTATTGAACTCACACTCTTTGGGTCTGTCACTGGATCTAACCAACGCCTTTATCCACTGTGTCATGTGTCCTTGAGAACATATGGCACAGTGGATAATGTAAATACTGTTATTTTTCTTCATTTACATAAAAGTTATTTTAATTCTATTATTAAGATTAATATTAATATTAAAGATTCGATTAAGATTTATTCGTAATTTCCCCGTTGAGTCATTACTTCATTAATTGCTTCTAATTTAAATTATTCTGAGAGCCGCGTATCTGGAACGAATTTCCTATCATCGTTGCTGCTTTTATTTTAAATCAATTTGAGCCTCATTGTAATTTTAACCCATTGTTTATACATAGGTAAATTCCACTTAGAATTAATAATATAGTCTCATTTTAATAGACATGTATAATGGTTCCAGGAAATGTAATATTTATGTTCTTCAGTCAAACTGAAATAAAACCATTCGTGTATCTGAGGTTAGAAATTACAAAAATTATAAGCTAAACTATAAAATAGATCTGTATATTAAGCACAAACATAGAAAATTATAAAATGTAAAATAAAATATAATTCGGGAATTATTTGCAGAATTTAAGACTATGTTTACAGCAAGATATCATTCGAAATGCATATCTTACTACATGTATATGATAGTATTATATACAGATCCTGTTAACATCGATGGAAATGTAAATATATGACATTCAAAAAAACAAAACAAAATGTAAAAGCAATAACAAACTATGTAGAAACATCAATAGTGAATACTTTGTTGCAGCGCAAGAAATATAAATAAACTTGTTTGCTGATAGGATGGAAACCGGGGAAGTTTTGGGATTTAATATTGAATAAACCTTTCAGCTTATATTAGATGAGTGTATCTCTTGAAACACAATTATCTCATTCGATCGCAAACACTAAAGTTTTAAATACGAAAACTCAGTTACATGAGATGTCTGTATTAATTCATTTTTCAAATTGACTCCTTTTTATTTATTAAAGATGTTTTCAACAAATATTTGATGCTTCCACCTGCATTAAAATAAAGAATCAGTTGAACACTTGAAATTCTTTTTTGGCAATATTAACTTTTGAATATTAAAACTTTCACAAAATATTTTTTTTTTATAAATAAAAAACTTAAATGTCTGTTCATGTCTAAAAGGTGGCGCCATGTTTTAAGGGAAAATCTAATTATTTCCTCACAGGTCACTGAATTCTTTATTTCCGTTCCTGTATTTTCGCGGCTAACGCGTGAATAAAATGGAATCCTTTATCTTGTTATTATTTTTGTTCTGACTTTATACATTTTAAAATAAATCTAGAGTTTCTGGAGAGAAACAAGGTAACGATATAAGAAAGCATCTCCAAATATACTAAGAAATCAAAATGATGAGGATAGCATTATCAAGTTTAGTGAATTAACTGGTATTAATATTGCAGATGTTCGTGTTCTTTGAACACGCGATAGAAAAAAGGATCACTATTAAAATCTTCGATACAAGGAAATATTTTAGATATACGAACCTATCATGCCCGACGTCTTCTTTCAGAAAAAAAGGGAAAATTATATTGACATTTAGTTGTTCATTCTCCTTTTTAATGTTATTATTGTAGTATGAGGCTAAACTCATATGATTTCAGAATAGATTTGCCACTCAGTGTCAACCAGTATCAAATAAATTAGGTGCGAGGAGGGCCGATATATCATCCGATATCAGTGGCAGCTCCGACACGGGAACACCCCCTCTATCCCCGTTATACGCTCGCGTGCGATAGAATGGTAAGACGGATACAATATATTAATTACCGTTGCGTACGTATTATTTATATAATTCATATCGGGCTATATGTAATTAGATAAGACACAATTATGAATAATAAATATATAGTGATTTACTAAGCGAAACTTAGATGTGGCACAAAGCAGAACGCATGAATTAACTATTGTGGATTCAGCTCATTTCTCTGCTATATTTATTTTCAATTTACATTTTCATAATGGCTACATATAAACAAACTTTCAACAATTATTTTATCTTTTTTAATTCAACATTTTTTATTCAGTTGTAAATTAACGGAAATATACAAATGTGTTTACATTTAAAGATATAATAAAATAAATGTAATCTTGAATTGTGTATTTATCTTACTAAAACGATATCAACACTATATAATAATTACCGTCGTGTATTACTTCATGTCTTTCGTGTCATATTCTAGGTAATAATCAACACACTGTAATAATTACCGTTGTAATTAGATAGGACGAAAAAATAATGAATATAATTCCTTCAATATTATGATAAACACAAAGGCATAATATATCCAAGCAATGATACTGTCTTTACATTTTTACATCATATATGGAACTAAGTATATCATAATCCTTTAATGACTAAAGCAGATTATGGTGCTAAGCCTATCATTGGCTCTTTACTGTGTATTATATCATATATTAGCACATTAGAAGAGAGATTTAATCACAGACTATTGGAAACCACCTTAACTTTTGTCGGCATGCGTACACTATTTATATGCTCACAGACACACAATAATGTTTTCGTCTTCCTTAATGCAATGATTGTAAGTTTTGAAATTCATTCTCGTTCCCTTATGGCGAAAGACTTCTGTCTTGCACCAAATATTCTTTCAGCTTCAATTTTTTATATTTGTTGTTAACATCAATTCTCCAAGTGTTCATCTATGGTCATGACCTCTGTGAATGCTCAGCTCACTAATTCAAACTTATTTTTTTGTGTTGGTCATATGTAAACCTTTATCGTCTTTGGACAATCATTTAATCAAAAGACCTCTATTCTTGCCAATATTTGAAAAAAAATGTTTGATTAAAATCTATTATTGGTTTGCGCATTTAATATTGAAAGATCTATGGTCTTATATTGTCTATTTTTTATCATGATTTAATTGTACCCAATTCGGTAATAACCGTTTATATAAAGTACGATGTGTAAATTATCACACATTTTATTTTATTTTATTTTCATTTCATGCATGCGCTTTGTTTGTTTGTCAACTGCACAGTATAGTAGGGTTAGATGTGCAACGACTGTGGTAAAAAGAGCACTATGACTCAAATCCCTCCGCCAGAAATTTTGAAAGGGTATACTGTACAGATTTGAATTCGCACTGGAATCTCCAATAAGGATTTTTCAGTGTGTTTGTGTGTCGATATGAGGACAGTGCAGAGGATTTACAAAGTGATAGATGTGTTTAATGGTGCTATGATGGATGTGTTTAATGGTAGGCTAGTACCTTGAAGAGGTAGTGATGCCCTGGGTCAGGCGGGTGGCTGCTAGAAGAACCTATGTCTGACAGCAGGACTCTGCAATATGCCACACGAGCAGGAGAAACTAGTTATGGCTGTCAGACAAATTCTGCGACCACATTACGCCTTACATCGGTCTACTTAACTCCCCAGACTTCAACCACTTTTATTATTAAGTGTAAGGGCGCATTTGAGCGAGAGACTAACAAACTCTTTCTAATACAAAAGATGAACTGAACGAAAAGATTATGGTAGCATTCTTCAACTTAAACAAGGAGACCAGCCAGAAAATTTGCAGGAGATTCCGAAGTCATCTGGAAGTTGTTGAAGCCAATGACGCTTTTATGAATACATTTACTCTTTAAAATTTCAAGACATTTTTGTGAAATTTTGGTAATATATCTGTTAATGAGATGCCCATGTTGTTTTCATTTTTGCCTATTTTAGACGACAATTTATCCATCGCGCCATGCATATTTATTTCTTGCTTGCGTCTCACAAGCAGTGGAGAGTAACTTATAAATGCTTTGTTTATAATTAAGATTTAAACAGCAGTCATCAACAAATATTATTTCATTGGTGATCAGCGGCCATCATTATTTGATTATTAAGATGTTTCCTACGGTAAGAGCATTATTCATTTCTGATTCGAAATTTAATCTCTAATTGGTAAATCTACGATGCATGCGGTTTCAATTTGCAACACACACGCATTCAGCGGTTTCAGCATGGATGCGAAATCATTAATTTTGTTAAATCCTTCTAAGAGCAATTGACATGTCTAAATAGAAGATCATTAACGAAAGATTTAGACAGCCGTGAAGATGACTATACTTTTCTGACTTCATCTTTAAATGATTTCGATGAAAATAAAATGACGGATATCACGAACGAAATTGATATTAAATTTAGGAAACTAGACTTGTTTTATTTCTCTCTTATGTCTAATGTATCATCCTAACAAACCGTCAATAAATGTAAATATATCATAACATGTGGTAATTTTTTTTTTTTTGCTTACTATTAGTTTGGTGCAAAGATAATGTCGTTTTTGACGTATTTTTTAACGTCAAAAACGACATTACTTTTGCACCAACCTAATAAAATGTTCAAAGCAAATACTGTGGCTCGATACAAATAAATCTCCACAATTGACATCAAAAGCTGAGATCCAGGGCAAAAAATGCAATTTTGTGGGATGTTGGGATCGTTAGGGTATTATCTATTTACATTTTTTATAACCCAATCAGCATTAAATGTATATTTATACGACCAATAAAGTGTTCATAAATGTTGGGTTGAAAAGCACCTAACGTTCATCAAATAAAAAAGAATTTGTTGCCTCTCCGTGATAATGCAACGCCGCATACACCATGAACAACAGAAAAATGGATGATCTGTTTGGCTGGATCTACAATATTCATCGGAACTTCTACCAAACTATCATTACCTTTTTAAATCACGGCCAAAAGGATTGTGGGAAAAGTTCATATAATAAAAAAAAAAGGTTCAAAATATTTTATTTTAAACTTCTTCACATGAAAACTTCAGGAATATTATTAAAACAGATTTATGATAAGTGGTAACACGTCAGTGAAATAAAGATAGTGAATATATTTTTGAATAAAATTTAAATGCGCTTTTTTTTTTAAGAATAAATTTATAAACGAAAACGGAAATGATGACTCAAATTAATATTATTGCTGTCATTTATCCTTAAGGGTATTACATTCACTTGCGTACTAATACCCTAGGGAAAGGTACGAATCCTCTTCTTCTCCCCTCAGCTATGGATAAATAACAGGACAGACCAGGTTCTATAGTCTTGGATGGCAACTGGTCTAGTAAAGAAAGAAATGACAACCTACTGCGGTACAAATCTGCCTCGTCACTCATGTATCGAAAGATACATGATCGCCTAAGAATCTATCACGCATCACAATATCAATTTTCAGCATTAATTCTTGCATACAGTCAAAATGTTCCTAAAAAAAAAACTCACAGATGCTTTTAGATTTGTATTCAAGCAAAATCGGTAAGAAATACTGGAATTAATTTCTTTACTTTTAACAGGACATTTTGCAATTGTAACTCAGAAAAATAGATCTAGAATAAGGAGAAAAATGGAAATATTTTTTATTAGTTTCTGTCAACGGTGAATCCATAGATGTATATATAGATACGTATGCTTAGCATCTAATTAGTTGATATGCATGATTACGCTTATCTTTGAAGCCACAGCCAAACTCATGGCACTCTTATCAAAAGTTAATAGGTCAGAAGTTGTTTTTTTTTTAAAGAATTATCTATGTATATATAATTTTTTTCAAATTTATAATTAGATTACAAGTACTTATTGAGTTTTGAAAAAATGGGATATAAAAATAACACGCACGATAAGACTTATTGGGCATCTTCAGGATAAGTATATCATGAAGTGTTTGTGATATATATAATAAAAACTAAAGATGGCACATACAAATACATACATATATATATATATATATATATATATATATATATATATATATATATATATATATATGGAATACATGCCCAATTACATTTAAATGTATATGACAAATACGTATATGTCGCTTATATATATATATATATATATATATATATATATATATATATATATATATATATATATGTTTATTTTATTGTATTTACAACTAATGAATAAACAGACTTTTCATATAATTAACTGTACACAGATGCATAATAGCTACATATGCATAGAAAACAGAAAAAATTGATTTAATAGAAATAAATATTATTGAGCCATTTTAATGTGTGAAAAAAGTATTCGTACGATGCAAATTTCAGATTTTAAAACTTTTAAATTGCTTTAATATTATTCATTATTCCGGATGTAATTTTCTACAATGTTCTAGTAATATTATCAATAGTTACTTTTAGCCTAAAACTCACAGTCAAAACGTTCTGTAATTGATATTCGTGCAAGAATGTTATCATCATGGAAAGAGGTAAAGAATTGAAAGATTCGCAAAAAGAAATGATGATTAAGCTCGTGAAATGTAGGTAAAAATTACAGGAAAATCTCAGATAGGCTGCATATTTCACTTAATTACATTGCAATGTCTAAAAACTCAAAACTGTTGAAAACCAAATAAAAGTAGCTGTTCCACGGAAAAATTCTTTTGGTCTTTTTTTGGTCTTTATTTTATCCCTAAGTTAAAGCTAATATATGAAGCTTAGAACGGCTCATGTTCAAACATAATATACATTTGGTATCTGTTATATTTAACAATATATTTTTGAATAATGGTCTGCTGCCCCATTACAAGTTACCTGATGCTGCAGCATTAAACGATCCCAACGCCAAGAAATTTCAATGGAACGTCATTATATCAAAAATAAACAAAGCTAAACATGAATTGCAACAGTTCAGCACTGAAATTTTACGCATTAAAGATTTCTTACAATCTTCTTTCACAACTAAAAGATTCAAGGACATATTTGATTTATTATATAATTCAACACAAAAGGAAAATGAAACACATAAAGAAGTCACCCAAAAATGGTAAACATTATATAAGGCAAAAATACTTTTACCAAACATTAAGTTCAGCTTCATTAAAATATCGGATTACCAAGTCCAAATGAAATATTAACTACAGAAATATATATATGTAGATCCAGTGTAATATATTGTGTCTTATTTGAAATGTAATTTTGTTGAGTGTGGTTTGCTTTGTTTTAATGTAGATGGTCACTCGCATGGTACGACGTCATAGAACCGCGTCACAAATTTACAACCTGCATCTGCTTTTCCTCGACACTTATCGTCGCATAGCAATTTTCAGTGTCAACATAACAGAATATCATATTTGATAGTTAATATCTTTTTTTGTATGTCGATATAACCACCATGAAGATGACTCATATGAGACGAAAGCTTAGATCAAGGAACAGCATAATAAAATGTAAGCAAATGTTGAACAGTTTTACCCTTTATTTTTTGCTGAAATTATAGCAAATATACGAAGCTTAGAACAGCTCATGATCAAACATAATAGACATTCATTTTCAGTTATATTTAACAATATATCCATGAATATATATATATGTGTGTGTGTGTGTTTGTGCTCGTGTGTGTGTGTGTGTGTGTGTGTAATCAAACTTTAAGGTATAATTAAAAAAATCTATATACTGTTCATACTCGGATGATTGTCTTCAACTTAGTTGTTTTTATCACATTTCGGCGACTGTGAACACCGGCTCCCCTCAGCTTACATCGATCTTGTTAAAGTACAGGAAATTGGACGCTTTATTAATCTACGATGGGCAACTGTTCTCTTTCCATTACACATATCTAGGATAACGTCCAGATGTGAGTAAATGATGTAGTTGTTGGGTTATTTCTAAGTTTTTTTATATATTCTTACTTCAAAATAAAATCTGTATATTTGCCTTGATAAAGACCATCAGAAGACGAAACTCGTTGGCTAAGATAAATTTTCCTTTCATATCTATCTATCTATCTACATACATACATACATATATATATATATATATATATATATATATATATATATATATATATACATAAAAAATAAGTAAATAAATAAAAAACAAATAAAAAATAATACAAATAAATAAATGAACAAAGTAACAAATCGACACCGCTAAAATAACCGTTAGAACTAATAAAAATAAGCAAAAATAAGTAAAAACAAATGAAAATGATCAATCCAAATAAATAAATTAATTAATTAAAAATTTCCCCTTGCCAAAATAAGAGAAAAGACTGCGACAAGCGATCTAAACATTGGACGAACAAATAGCTTTCATTATTTTCCCAGCGCAAAAAAATATTAAATAAGCGACTAATCACCCCCCAATTTGTTTTATTACGTTAATAAAACATCAAAGACCAAAAAGAATAATTAATACAAAATGAAAATGAAGAAGTAAAATAAATTAATCAAAATAAATAAATAAAAAACACTCCCAAAAAATAACCGCCAGAATAGATTACCTACAATGCACCACTGACACATATATACAAATAGTCGAGGAAAAATCCAACATTCGCGTACTGGCGATTGCGTCTAGCATAAAAAAACCTGTCGCCTCTGAGTGTTGACTTCAGTGTTCACTATATATAGCTTAGACCCTATTTCTTTCAAAATGAGCTTTGAACAGTTAGTGAAGGAGTTTCCTCCTTATCTGAGAAGGACAATTTGTAATTTTGAAATGTCTATCAATAAAATTATTCATTACATATTTTCTGCTGCTTTTAATAATATCACCCTTAATATAGCATATTCATTATGGAAATAAAAATGTCTATGTTAACGGCTAGAGCGAGTGTTTAAATAAAAAGGTGTGTAGGGTGTTAATAATTTGTATCATTATAGAGTTACATTCACAGAATTCAAGTCAGGGTAAGGTTGGGGTGTCTTAATTTAGAACGGAAGATGATTTCGTCTAGTCTGGTTTACGTGTCTATAGAGATTTATTTATTTTTTTATTTTATTTTTTTCTGAAAGGGTTTTGTGTATATAAAAAAAACTGCCGCAACTTTTGTTTTTTGATGACTTCATAAAGGGTTATCTTTTTTTGTAGGGTATTTAAACTATTTATCAGGACTATGGATTTTAAAAATTATTTTATTGTTTGTTTGTTTTATGCTAATTATTCAATTCAAAAATTAGATGATGTCTGGAAAACAGAAAACTCATGTCTATTGTTTAAAAGATTTTTATTATTTAGAAACTTAATCATGTGTAGTTTTTCATGTAGGCATAAAGAGCATGCGTCATCCCATGTCCAAATATATATATATATATATATATATATATATATATATATATATATATATATTATTAGGGAAAATAAATACGAAGTGAAAGAAAAAGTATCTGAAATGTTTCGTTATTTAGGCCTAAAACCAGGTTTCTCTTGGTGTAACTACAAATACACACGAAGGGGAGGAGGAATAAAAATGTTATACAATTTATTTTTTGATTCGCTTAGTTATATCCTAGTCAATTTCTTTTAGTTTCTGTTTAATGTTGTCATCACTCTCATATTGTGATAACTGAATACTTGCCAACAAATTGTGAAATGTTTAAATAACTGGACGCTTAATTTACTGTTGATGATCGAGAGATTAAAGCACTTTCCATAAAATTTCGTACCAAATTACTATGTCCTATAGCGTTTTTAAAATTATTTAGTACTGAGAAACAGGAACATTTCGTTAGATACAAAGAAAAGTCTATTGAAATGTTATATAGTATCAGACCTACTATATGACAGTTAATACTGAACAGGTTCCTCATAGATGAACAGAAGAATGGAAGCAACAATAATGAAGTCTTAGAGAAGTATACTGAGACAATCATGTACGCAGAGCGTAAGCTACGAGAACGTCTTCAGGAAAATGTAAACAAAAAGGATACTTAGAATAGAGTAATGGATAGCGGCTCGGATTGAGGAATCGGAGAGCCGAGTTCGAATTCCAGTCGAATTCATTACATTCACGTAATTGCTAATAGCCTTGGGAAAGGTATGAATCCTCTTCTTCTCCCCCGTAGCTATGGGTAAATAGCAGGACAGACTGGGTTCTACAGTCTTGGATGGTAAATAGTCTATCGCAGAAAGACTATTTACTATTTATTTATCTGCGTCGTAGTCTCGAAAGAAACTTTATCGCCTAAGCGTGTATCATGCATGGTACCTAACTAATACTTAGAATCAAAAAGAAATTTCTTGGGCATATAATGAGGAAAGGGGCAGCACATATCGTAAATCGTAAGTAAATAGATAGAGGCAGGCAGCCGGTTACCTACTCGATGATGATGTGGCAAAACGAGGGATATATGATATATCAAACAGACAAATATTACTAAGATCTACGAGTGATAAGAAGCTGTGGAGAGCCATGAAAATCCAAGCACTGAAAGTACGCGAAACATAAGAAAATTACATTTTCGGCTTTTCAAACAGGCAAACACAAATTTTGAACTTTATAGTGATTTTCCTAGCGTAGCTTAGATGTGGCACAAGGCCGAAAGTATGGGGCACCCAGTGAGGATCCAACTCACTGTTCCGTCGTAATCGTTCTAGTGAGACAAGCTTGCCACCCATTACACCGCCTCGAAGATGCCCTAAATGATTTCCTAAGCGTAACTTAGATGTGGTACGAAAGCCGAATGTATGACGGGAATCTCCCATTGAAAATCGAACTCATTACTCTGTCGTAATTGTTCTAGGAAGAAAAACTTGCTAAATATTACATCACGCCGGTGTCTCCTAAAATTGACAAATTTTGACCATTATATATTAAATGTTCATGTGTCTTAATATATATTGATGCAAGTACACACGTTTTACTATATATCTATTCGTAAATACAACACATGTATACATACATATACATAACCACGCAGGCACGCACACGCATACATATAAATAAATATATAGATTGATAAATTGATAATGTGGATATAGCGATCAACTCTGCATGGCGACTGCCACTTTTATGCTTCGAGGCGATGTTCAAACCAAGAAGTTGCGAAAACTGTAGATAGAATATTTACATACTTTAATTAGTGTATATTTGTCGTTAAAATTTGCGACATTAAGCAACTACACAGTAAATGCAAAGTTGACGTAAAGATTATTAGAAGCATAAACTATAGAAATATGTCAACTAGAGATAAATATGTCAACTAGAGAGAAAACGAACAAATTAAACGTTATATTTAATTTTCAAAAAATGAAACAATTTCAAATTGATAATGACGAAATGATTTTTTTAAAAAAATGATGTCTATGAAATATAGACGTTTTGCATGCTTACACCCTATAATATATTTTAAAGTATAAACCTGAAACCAAGAAAATAATCCGGAACATTGAAAAGAATAAATAAAAACAATATTTAATAAGGAAATTGCGTTGGTATCTAGCTATATATCTAAGCATATATGTGTATATTCAGCCTGAGATAAAAAAATATATATTTATTATGTAAAGGTGATTTTTCATCAAGCTATGAACGTATTAGCAGAGATTTCTAGTTTTCTTGAAATCTAATCTACTTGATCGATATGATAACTCGGAAAAACTATATCGTTATAGTGGCTGTGGCTTTTATTATATTAGTTTATTGTGGAAGAAACTTGGAGGTTGCTTAGAATATTTCACGGGCTTGTAATACTTTGCGTATTTTATGGTAATTCCTATTCCAATTTCACGGTTTAAATGCACATTTCGTTCAGTTTGCAGCTTACTTTCCTGAACCAATAGACTGCCTACTGGTGTAAAATTGATTTCTTCCCTATATTGCTATTTCGCAGGGTTTTGTCAACGAATTGGTGCAATTCGAACTTGACGTAAAATTGGCTATTATTTAATAAGCTGATAGAAAGAGAAAAATCATAATCTAGTTCACATCGCTAATATTTCTTTTTTGTTTGAAGGGAATATTACTTCATCATTTCTATGTTATTAAATAAACATATATATATATACATATATAGATACATACATACATACATATATATATATATATATATATATATATATATATATATATATATATATATATTAGGTTGGTGCAAAAATAATGTCGTTTTCTCACCTATGTTACTATGTGAGAAAACGACTTTATTTTTGCACCAACCTATAATATAATATAATATAATATAATATATATATATATATATATATATATATATATATATATATATATATATATATATATATATATATACTAATGTATATGTGTATGTGAATGTATTTTAAACGTGCATCTATGCACATAGACTGTTGTAACTATATGTATTTATATGCATATTTAAATATGCGTACATATATGTATGTATATATTGATACAGAATTGTGGAATGGATATTTTTTTTATTGTTTAACAAATATATTTCAAATTTACAAATGTACATCATTTTACAAGTACATTTTTTATTGATAAACTATTCCTATTTAAATATCAATATAAGTAAGTTATCTCAGAACGGCTATACAAATATGTAAATATAAATACGTAAATATAACATTCAACCAAGTTTTGTTTAAGACAAAAGAGAAGATATTTGTATTATATTTTTATCGTTTTCACCGATTAGATTAGATATATTTGTGTTGAAAGAGTAAATGAACTTATCTCACTTTTTTGCCGTTTATTTGATATAGCAAATTTACTTAATGTTCTATATCAAATAAAACAAGAATTTTATCAGTTTTAAGTAATGTTCAACAATTGCAAGAAGAAATTGTGTGGTTGTTAGCAAAACAAGAGTCCAAAGAAGCGAACTACAAGTTAAGATGTCAAACAAAATCAAAAAAGTACAGAACTTTAAGTATTTGGAAAATGTTTTAAATGGGAATGAAACATTTGACAGCCAAATACAAACGCGCATTCGAATAGCAAAATAATTATTCCAAAAAAGAAAAAAAAGACAGAGAAAGTGGATAAGTTCATGGGAAAGACTAGGTCATCCTATAAGTTCTGTCCGAATTTTGAATAAAGAAAATAAGTGATCAATGCTACATTTAATTACAGATTCAATCAACAACGTATTTTCCCTGATTATCTATGATTCCCTTCCATCTATTAACAAGCTTACTAATTCCATTACTGTAAAATTCGTTTGGCTTTGATTCGAAGAACTCACAAATGTCAGTTTTAACCTCTTCCCGTGTTACAAAAGTTGTTTCTTCAAATGATTCTGTAAGCTAAGAAACAAGTGGTAGTCTGAAGGAGCAAGATCGGGAGAATAAGGTGGATGAGGAATTTTCTTCCAACCAAGTTCTTCGATCTTTTGTGACGCGATTCTTGCTGTGTGGGGTCGCGCATTGTCCTGATGAAACATCGCCACTTTTCGATTCACTAGAGTAGGTCTTTTTCTCCTCAAAGCTTGGTTCAAAAGCTCTAATTACTGACAGTATATTTGAGCATTAATTATTGAATTAGGTGGTAAGAATTCAAAGTGGATTATTCCTTGGCGATCACACCACAGTGAAAGAAGAACCTATTGCCCATGAAGTTCACTTCTCGGCTTTTGCTGGGGTACTTCCCCTTTACCAAGCCACTGTCTACGACGCTTAACATTTCGAT
>OZ010571.1:88732813-88735313 GCA_963932145.1 Acanthosepion lycidas | reverse complement strand
TCTCTCTCTCTCTCTCTCTATCTATCTATCTATCTATATATATATATATATATATATATATATATATATATATATATATTAAATAAATGAGTGCTGAACTGTTACGCATTAGTTCGTTCGGAAAGTAAAGTCGGATCTAAGAATCAAAATTTCTTTGTGAATTAATCAATTTTAACAATGTTTACTCAAAATAGGGACCCTGAACATATATACATGCCTGCCATCGACATAAAATATCATTTCCTATTTTACGATAAAACTCTAAAGCTTTGGACGCCAAAATATCTTTAAATATTGTTTTTACATCTTTGCAACGGAAGGCATTTTGGCTTAAAATATCCAAGATGATTGCAAAAATAATAGACAATGGACGAGCGATATACGGAATTTGCGAGATGCGGCATGGTCTCCTATCCCAATTCGGTGAACTTCTCCATTGATGTGGCCAAGTGTTACCATAAAGTCGAATAGGACATTGTTTAACTGAATGTGAATTTCAGCCAGTTGCTTTTATACGTCATCAGTTATGATCTGGTTAGAAAAGAATAACACCGATGATAGACTACTAGACAATTACCATAAGCTTCGGTTTTGGAAACTGTTTGGGCCCTTTGTGATGATGAAGACATTGAGCCGATCGTTTATCTTTGTCTTTAAGTATGTATTTATCATCAAAAATGACGATTCGGACGAAAAGTAAATCAGGTGAATTTCGTAGATGCACCATCGAATACACTTCAAAACGTCGAAGCCTCTGACAATTTTTCAGTTCATATGTTACTTCACCTTGCCATTTTTATTGAGATTTTACTGAAATGCTGACACGTATTATATGAGTCACTACTCTAACAGTGTGACGTGGGTTTTGACTGACTAGTGTTTTCAGATGTTGATTTCTGTTAAAAGTAAAAAGAAATCAAAATCGCCCTTGTTAATGGCTAAAAGAATAGAAGAAAGCGTTCTGTTATGGATAATTTTTAGACAGTATTTACTCATTTTGTGTCCAGAAAAGACAAGAATTAAACGAACTCAAGAATAATTAAATAAAAAGCTTAATCACAGTACTTGTCATTCGTTTTTTAACAAAACTTATATAAAATAGGAATACACAATATATTAGGTTGGTTCAAAAATAATGACGTAATAATGTCGTTTTTTGACGTATTTTTAACGTCAAAAAACGACATTATTACGTCATTATTTTTGCACCAACCTAATATATATATATATATATATATATATATATATATATATATATATATATATATATATATATATATATATATATATATTATTATATATATTATAAGGTAATTCAGTTTATTGCTCTTCTCATACTAAAATCCCCCAACACTTTTGTGTGTGTTTGTGTGGATTGGCGTGTGTGTTTAATAAAAACATTTTTATACATTTCATAGATATTCCAGTTTTATTGTTACGTCCATGTAAACTTTCTTGCATAAACTGAAGAGAAGGTCGTAATATATTTTCGTGGCAGTTTCTTTGGAAATAGATCCCTTCAAGCAAAAATCTATTCACATAACTAAGCATACAAACTCTCACAAAACATATAACTGCTTTTGTAAAAAGTTGTTGCGATATTTTTATAGCCAACCTTAAAACAAGTGTCTAAAGAGACACGCAGATATAAGCAATAAAATGTCTAGGATAATTAAATTTATATTGTTGTGCTTTGGCTAGAATATTCGTTTAGCTAAAAGCAATTATTGATTGGTAACGAATTTTTGAACCGCGTCATCATCTTCATTGTCATTTTAATATAATGGATAATGTTATTGGGAGATTTTTTTTCTTGCCATTAAATCCACTCTGTCAACATTTCAGGATATTTTACTATTCTGAAATATTTTCATATTTGCATATTAACATCATAATTTGTAAATGAACATTAGACACATTGATACGAGCCTGATTTTTTTCTCAATTAAAGTAAATCATTGCATATTTGTTTTGGAAAATAAAAAAGAAACTCCTAAGATATAAGAGATGAGATTGATTAGAAAGATTACATATATATATATATATATATATATATATATATATATATATATATATATATATATATATATATATATATATATTAAAATACATCATTTTGATGATTGGTACATATCCTCAATGATGCTTCTAGTCGAGGTTCATTAGGGGATTCCAGTCTTTCAACATCATGCACTTTCTACACGATGACACAGCCAATATTGATCGAGTATCGCCTTGTGTACATTCTGTCAGCTACAATTTTTCCACCTTTTATACTACACACCATACGACTCATTTTGGCAATTTATAGTCCAATCCATGATGAATTCCGGTTCACCAGCTGTGTACGCTTTTCCATAAAAAATGAAGGGAACGCAGCCACAATTTCTATCTGATCAGGAATATGGCTTGAAGTGGTAAATACCAATTTGATTCCGCTCACTGAGACATACACACACATGCACGCGCAGAGAAATGCGCTCAAGCGTCAAATTCTGCT
>OZ010571.1:88687813-88727813 GCA_963932145.1 Acanthosepion lycidas | reverse complement strand
AAAAGTAATTCCTTATTTTATGTATGATGGACTCTCCCATCTAATTATAGTTTTTACAAGATAGAAGAGTTAATCATACATAAAATAGGGAGTTATTTTTCGATAATCCTCTCTCTCTCTCTCTCCCTCTCTCTCTCTCTCTCTATATATATATATATATATATATATATATATATATATATTGTGTGTATTTAGGCAGCATCTTTTCATTGATATACGTTAAATATTATAGAAAAGTGTTCTCTATTTATTTTATGTAAATTTTTTTCGTAACATCTGATAAGTTTAATAACACTATCGCTGAACGAAGAAAGAAATTCACAATATTGATCTATATTTTTTTTATTTTAATAATAATCTAAGCTTTCGGCTTACTTAAACCATTATCAAAGATGTCAATTGCAACATATTAAACAATATACGGACAAGACAGTGATGATAGTCTGTCATTGTTTGCACAGAGGATTTCTAAGCAACGATAAACAAGTGCATAATGACGCTAGACGCGGAAATCGCACCGCATTTCATGACGTCACACATGACCACACGAGAGTGAATTGAGAAGTATAAAGTATGGTAAGCCGTTGGTATAAACCAATGACTTCTGTTACCAATTATAGACATTTAAGAATATTTGTAGAGATGCCATAATTGATTTTGTTTATGTTGCGTTTCAACTGTTTGATGTATAATGCTTCAAGGAATTTTAGTTTTTGTCTATTGTTTTCATGTCGAAGTATAATTGTGCGATTTTCGCTTATAGCGTCTTTAGACAACCAAAACTGCAGTAGTGCTGCCATATCTGATCTAGAGGTGTCCTGTCCTCTCTTGCCTGTTTTGATACTGTTCAAAATTTTCAACGCGGTTATGTGGGTAAGAAATTATTTTTCACAATAAAAAGTCATTCCCACTAGCATCTCTCTCATCTTGTGTTTCCGTGGCATATGTTCTGACGAGCTAGATTACTTAATCCGACCAGCCTTAACCTTTACATTTGAGACCCGCCATACCACGTACACAAGAGGGAATCCTCATAACCTAAACATTCCTTTAGTAAGAAGTAACTTGCACTTGTCAACTTCTTCACAAGTGTTGCTGCTTTGGAATACATTCTACGCCCGGTAGAATATATACCAAAGAACTCCAATCTCGACGTTTTCAGCTAGGGTTAACCGTTGTCTTTCCTGCATAATACAATTAACTTATTTTTTTCCTACACTCATAAAATGCCACAAAATTACGCTCTAGACTGAGTGACTCTTGGGCTTTGTATCGAGGTGGGGTTAGTATAAAAATTGATAATTATACCCGACATCCTGAAACCTTTTCGTTTCGAATCGTAATTTCTGCTGTTCCTTATTCCGGCACCACGAAAAACTTATTATTCTTGTCGTCAGTTTTTGACGGAAATATTGATCTTCACTGTCATCGCATGTCGACATCAGCAAGTTGAAATTTGACCGAAGAATTTGAGAATTTCGCTCAGTATTCGCTGTGATTCCAGTGAGGTTTTATTTGTGAAATCTTCAACAGCGGATAATTTCAATTTTGTACAGAAAACCAAAATCACAGTACAAACCAGCAAACACTGTTGACAACGCCTTTAACCACAAGAAATTAAGAATTTAAAAGTACATCAGCAGTAAAATCTTATTGATCTTTCTATATACATTGGTTGAAATTCTTTCGGCACGAAAGTTATTCTAGCAATGATTCGTAATAATCTGAGAGACCTCGATCTTGGCACTATCTTGTCTACTGGTCTCGCGTCTGTAAATTTGTTGATGGGAAAGCATTAACTGCAGTAGCAGGGGAAGGGTTGGTTTACCTGTGTCTCTTTGACAGTATCATCTCACTCTCGTTGGTTGTTCTGAGAAAATCTACGCAATTCTGGCATTGATTTATTGCATATTTTTCCTAAACACATCCATGACCTTTCTTTTTCTAATAACAGATGGTTTTCTTCGGAATGCGGTCGGGCCAAACCCCTGGGCTGAATTTTGTTAATGATATAAAGCGGTGAATACTTTAAATAAACATAGCAAGAAATCTTCTTTGGAATTTGGGAAATTTTAGAAGACCATAAATCTTGTCATATTGCCCCAGAGGCAACTCGGTGTATAGTGATGAAAAACGTATTACGAAATCATAATGAATTCTTCTTTGTTTTTTATAGGGTACTAATATTCATAGAGTCTTCTCCAAGCATATATTATAGCTTTTAATTATTATTTACAAAGCGTTCTTTTGTTCTTTATAATCTTCGATACTTAATTATTTTTCCGGGCATTTTTCACTGTTTAGTATTAATTATTTCCTTCTTCAAATTGTGATTAGACGTGCTCAAAAAGAAAAAAACGTTGAAGCAAGATTTTCACCCTGTTACATCAAATGCATTAACTTCATTAGCAAACTTCTAAATTTGGGGCTCACGACCAATACATTTTAAAAAAACAACAACACCGATTCCAGGTTGATCCCTGATGTTAAGAAACATTGAGCCTCTTCATTACCATGATGAGTGAATGGTTGGAAAATACCACGTGTTGTAAGCTTGGATGTTTGGGTGAAGTAATTAATAATTACTCAGAATTGTTAACCGGAAAATCTGAGCTCCAAATCGCTTATATTCTTTTGTATTCACTTACGCACAATTACCCTTGGAATGGTCGGAATACATCTGCCCCACCTCATAGATGAGCTAATCTGTATGACATGTCTCAATAAACCATTGCCACTCCGACAAAAAAATCTTACAATACAATATTTTCTGGTTTTAAATAATTTGCAATCGGTTGATAAGCCGAAAAAAAAAAGAATTTGTCAATCAGACATATATATATAAAAGAGAAACATATTGTTAAAATGTGTTTAATAGCGAGTGACAGTGTTTGCATATCCCCTTGGGTTCGTTATATTCACTTACGAAAATATGCCCTTGGGAAAAGTATGAATTCACCTCGTCTCCAAATACTTATTAAATAGTAAGACTTGTTAAGTTAATCTATTAATATCAAAACATTAAAAAAAATCGATCTAAAACTATTTTCTAGTTTTAAACGCTATTGATTGATAAGTGTTAGAAGATGAATAAATTTATCAATCTAAATTTGGACTGTGTAATTTAAGTACTCTCGGTGATCTATTATTCTGGGGCCTTTTTTCTGACTTCTATTCCAAACTTCATATTTTGTCAGCAGTAATGACCCTGTCAAACATATCTGTAATATTAAAAGTTTAAGATGAAACGTGAAGTCGAGAGTGTTATTTGCTCATCAGTCAAGATTAGATGTACCTTATTTGAACAAATTGTTTTCATTTACAAATCATGCGACAGAATCTATTACGCTGCTTCTCCATTCATATCCAGCTTTCTATGACACTATTTACGTCGCTAGAAAGAAAGAAGGAAAAAAGAGAGGCGAGAATTAAATTTAGGTGATAAGAAACCATCACGAAAAGGACACTAAGCGGTGTTGTTTTTCTGACAAGGAAAAGTGGTAAGATTTTTATTTCCATTGTCGAAAAAGTAAAACACAGAATTTAATCTGATTTATGTTACGGGGCGGAGAGTAAGATATGTCCAATCTGCCCATGGCAATGGTAAAGGGAATTTTCAAGTTGGAGAAGTTACCTCCCGCAGAATTCTAAAGAGATAAAAATAAAAATTAATTAAGCACGCACTGTCCGAGAAAAACAAAAGTGTCTACTGACCACTATGAAGGAAACGTTAAACCTTTGTCTATATGCAGGATATCATTGAGAGGAGCATCTGTGTATAGTCAGGGCTGGCTTTGATAGCGAAACTATTTTATCGGATCAGTAATTGGCACCATGAATGCAAATACGTCCAAATAGCCACCCACTTAATGCTGGCGAAAATCTGATTGACGATTTCCAGATGATTCGGTTAAGATACGAGTCTAGGGTGTGAGCTCTCCTTGAGGAAAAAAAAAAAGGGGGATATTTTTTTTTTTTTTGAGCAAGATTTTTTAAACCGAGGCTAGTCTGGCTCACCCACGCTGCTGAGCGCCCATTGGCTGAATGGTGGCATGAGCGTTAGGCGGAGGTAATCATGTGAATAAGGAGGGGAGGCCTGTTGCTCCCACCTGAAGGGATAGGTGTGAGATGCCACTGTGAGAGAGAGAGAGGGGAAACACGTTGACACCCTCTAAGGGCATGGTGAGATACCAATGGATAGACGGACGCAGGCAGGCAGACGACTGATCCAGGGTCTTAACCTGCTGTCACGGCACCAATTGTCGCTGCCACAGGAGTTGCAGAAAAATTTCGACCAGGACAACACACGGCATCTCAAATTGAAACAGACTAGAGTGGGAACCAAAGGACTTTGGTTGGCTATAACCATACGATTCCAGACACTCTAGTACGACAACCCGGAAGCTGAGAAGAACGAGCTGAAAATCGTCTGTCAGGTAGGACACTTTTTTTTAGGTTGATCTCCCAATTTCGATTGTTGCTGATCAGATTGTTTTTCTTTTGCTGTGTTAAATATGTCTGACTACATAGGATAGACATAGAGGAAGAGGGGTCTGGACCGGGATTGCCGGCAGACCTAAGAAAATTATTGGGTGGACCGAGGGTCCCTGCCTTTGATGGGAGTTCAGGGGATTTTAGGGAGTGGCTGGCAGTCCTGGATGAGAGCCGCGTAATATATGGACTCTCAGACCAAGAAACCCTTTATTTGGCGTATGATGCCACCAGAGGGAAAGCGTCTGAATTTATAAAAGGACTCTTAGCCAGTGAGCCCCACTTGACATGGGAAAGGTTGGAAGAATTATTAACTCGGGAGTTCACTGAGGAGTGGACGGCGATAGAGGCCATGAGATCCCTCCTAAAGATGGCGCAGCTGAGGGACGAAACCCCTGCAGAATTGGGGACGTGAACGGAGAAGCTGTTGTCATTAGCTTTCCCAGAGGTAGTGAGAAATAATGCGGTCATGCAGGCCCAGTTGGCTGATCTGTATGTGGAAGCGCTCAGTGACGAGCGTGTTCGTCACGATGTGTTGAAGGAAGGACCGCTAAGATTATCGGCAGCAGTGGCGCTGGCCAAAGAAAGCCAGAGAGTTTGGGAGCAGGTAAAAAGTGGTGGGAAGAAGCAAGAGCTAAGTCGAGAGGTCGAAAGAAAGGGGGAAGGAGGGAGAAGCCCCGCGTAGAATTGGAAGGTCAAGGTGGATGAGCCTGAGTTGTGGAAAGGGGATCCCACAAGAAAGGCTTGGTCAACAAGGTTCTATAAGCCCACGCCGGGTCGATACGTGTTGGTCTGCTGGTCTCAACTTCTAGCCAAGAACAATTTATTTTTGAAGAACGAAGACTCACACCACCAAAACAAGTTTCACGAATATCGCCTGAAGATACACCAAGAACCAGTTTCTTAAAGAACAAACAACTTAAGATGTTAAGACTCGCCTAACAAACAAACACAAGGTGTCACGAATCCAGATAGCGGGTTGGGAAGAAGACGCAGTCCTGTATTCAGAAACCAGATATAAAATATTGTTATTCTTTTTTAACACATTTGAAATTTAGAGTTGTTATTTTATTTTCTTTTACATGTACTTGTGCGGTGTTGCCCTTGATCGAAGTCGGCTTGCATTACGGCCCGGCGACTGATTGATTTCGTCTGCCTAAGATCAAATCACAACGTGAGTAGGTTAGACTAGAAATCAAAACAGTTACTTCGGTAACCAGACGTTGGAGGCGAGCTGGGAACGACAAGGCTGATACCGAATCTAAACAGATTCCCATCCGAATCACCAAAAGGTTAGAACGTCACATTCGATGCCGCGACGAATACCAAGCCAGTTTGTCGTCACAGGACAGGATAGCACGACGGACGCAGCGAGGCAGACGTCACATTTGGCCGAGCGACACCTGGGGACGTCTCATTCTTTTATCAATTGCACTCTTAATTTTTAATCAGAACCTACCAATGTTCGCTCTCTGTCCACATTTAGCTTTATTCTTTTGGTTTCGGCAAACACTTCCTTGTATCACAATCTGAATATTCTCAGACTTACATAAAGAGCTTCTGCCAGTTAAAACATTAGATATCTTCAAAATATGTTCACCACTAATACAGCAAGCGTTCACTAGCATTTTGTCCAAATTTAAATTGAAATTAATTTCATTCCTTTATTATACCATTTCAATAGATTCTGATCACTCATTGTCATATAACTTCTTTTACTGCTCGACAACGAATGACTTCTGTTCTGTCTCTTATGGAAACGGCAGAATGAAAAAATCAGGAAATGCTAGAGTACAAATATTTTTCTCATACATTAACACAGCGAGATGCTGCGCACATTATTGAATTAAATTTTCCTGACCTGCTGTCACTAATAAAAATGCAAATCTTGGATACAGAATATAATTAATATTTATTCGGCGTATTAGGTGTGAAATTAATTGGATTGTTTGACATTGACATCTAATTGATTTCTATGTTTATTTCCCGCAATTCTTGTTTTGGAAATGACGGGCGGAACGACACGGCTGGAGTTTGAGTAACAAGTAAATATTTACGGTCACGAAATGCTATAACAGCGCTCTAGAAGAATAGACTAATATGGTTAATGACCATCTAACTAATTAACTGTTTACGCACAGCTAACCCTGATGAGAACCGGTTTGTGGCCTTTCTGAAAATGCATAGATAATTAGTGGACCAGAGTTTGGAATCTATTCACCGATATTTTGCTATGCCATTTACCGCTTAGCAACAAACTTTTCTTTCTCTCTCTCTCTCTCTCACACACTCCATATATATATATATATATATATATATATATATATATATATATATATATATATATATATACATATGAAGTTTGATTTAAAAGACCGAGAGGGTTTGTGTTTCATTGTATTTTCCAAATAAGATTCTGAGCATTGTGGCAAAGTGGTGGATAAACTGCTTGGATATCATATTTTTTTATTGTTTTGTTAAAGTATTTTGTTTCGTTCCAGGACCAATGTGGTGTGTGTGTCTTAGAAGTCCTTTCTCTAAATCCAGGTATCCTTTGGAAAGCTGTTTGAAAATATCATACAGACTACTCTTCGATGATTAGACGCGACTCTCTGGATTTAATAGTTATAAAGATCCATACCATATTTTGTTACATTTAATATCTAGAAATATTTGCTAAAATATTTAACCTATTAGTGCATGGCATCCAATAATTTACAGGGTGCCTGACCTGTTATTTAAAATCAGCCAACTCTAAGATTACCATTAATAATTAAGGTAGATTAGACAATAATAATTCCTTTGATCAGACGTTATGCCGAAATGGATTAATTTTTGTTATTGTTATTATTTTGCTTGTAATATATATATATATATGTGTGTGTGTGTGTGTGAAATAGATCAAAACAAAAGCAGGACGAAAATCGGCACAAGTGAGTACTCACTAGTTATTTACCATCATTTTAAGAGGCAGAACATAGTGATGAATTATGACAGCTATTGTGTAGCGATTTTTAACCTGTTTTTGTTTTAATCTACTGTAAATAATAATAAACTCTGAGCCTTTTTTTTAAATTAAGTGCTATTGTGGAATTCTCCCCCATTTGTATTTATGCCATACCTATATACACATATGTGTATGTGTGTCTGTCCTTTATAAATTCTAACGCCTCCAAAATGAAACTGCTATTATTTGATCCTCATAGAGAATAATTTTAGCCCTTCAGCAATATGGCTGATGGTAACCACCAGAAGACTAATTTATTGCGCCTTCTGTGTCAGATTTTCTACTCACATAAAATCGAATGATTATTTTGAATGAGTTATTCGTTCAGCTTCTACAATGATTGGTTTACTATCTTGCCAGATGCTTCTTTCTTGTTAGATCCCATCTTACACATATATAGATCCATCATTCATCCGTCCATTGAATGCTGCTGTCATATCTGGATTGATGCTCCATCTATGCATCGACAAAATATAAAGAATTTTTCTGTCATTTCAACGGACTTGGCACATCGACTTTACTCACTTTTCCATTTTGTTTTTTTGGGTTTTTTTTCCTCATTTCTCCTCACTGATGATTTCTCATTCGCCTCAACTTCAAGTAACGTCTTACGTACTAGAGGCATTATCAACTTCATTAGGGTGAACTGATGAAATCTATTTGATCATATCTGAATACACACAAATTTCCATATTTAAAAAAAAAAGTGTGTTTGTTGAAAATGACTGAGGCAGAGAAATGTACTTGAACAAAGCAATAAGAATTTATGAACTTTTGACAGGTTTATCAACAATTAAGGTCATAATAGACGAAACCCTTTTTGAAAAATTGAAAAACAAAATAATTAAATAAACACACTAAGGCTGTCGGTTCTTTATAAACGTTTTTGGATTAATACTTTCTGCGTAAATATATATTCTCTCTCTCTCTCTCTCTCCCCATATATATATATATATATATATATATATATATATATATATATATATATATATATATATATATATATATATATATATATACCGAATATCCTGCTTTGCAATATGGAGCTATATTCTTCGGTATGATATTTTAAATATTGTCTGTTTGGAGTTATTTATTTTTACACGTTAACGCACACACAGATACACTCACAATCACACAGACACACGCAAGCACATATATATGTGCGTATGTGTACGTATGCAGGTATGTAAGCATTTATATTAAATATTATGTTACAATTACAATTTTAACTGTAAGAGAGAAGGCTAAAATATTCTCATCGCGATATAAATTAGGAAATGATTAAATAAATAATTGATATTTGATATCAGTTCCAATTATTTGAAAGATTTGAGAATCTAGAAGTGTTCATCACTCACTCGTATTATATTTATCTTTATAGCAACGTTCAATATTTAGTTTTTGCTGAGCATAAAGAGAAATTAGTCCTTGCGAGACAAATTTTCATTTTCCTTTAGACCAGATCATGTTATTTGGACCACTGATAGACTACCGCGTGCTTGGGGTTGAACTATACGGTAGATATAGTCCTAACTCATAATTTCGAATTAAAAATCTTGAGGTCCAGTTGTACGCCAGATCGACTTGTGCGTTGCTATTTATGGTATATTTATTACCGAAATCATTTCAATAAATTTCAATATAATTCATTAATTATCGGATTTTTGTCTCCGAGTATATAATATTATTGCTCCCCTCCGGTTAAGTGTTGTTCACACTGAGTTGGAGAGTATGTATTATTCAAATGTCTTATTTCAATCCCAGGTAATTATGTGTGTATCTGTATGTGCTTGTGTGTACAATAAATGGTAAAATCATTTGTGCATCACACACATACAAATCATACATACGCATATAAATTATTTATGTGTATACAATATCACGTGCAGACAGCGTGTGAAGAACAGAGATGTTGTTTTAAAATATAGATTCAGAAATCAATAGTTATGACCTGGAATCAATTGGGGAGGGTAAATACGCTATGAAAGAATAAAAATAGATTTTTATAGTAAAAATACCAGGAACACATTTTTGAAAAAAAATTACCGGCAATATATTTAACTCTCGACAAAAACCCCTTTTACAAAAATATGACAATGAAACCTGACCTATAAAGTGATTCCTTACAAAGGATACATATTCCATACATACAAACCAATCCTAAAATTTTGTCGGCATTAAATAACAACATTGAGGTTGACATGCTGCAAAACAAAGAAACTAACCTTGAATAAACTGGTTGTTATTTCTGTTGCTTAAGTAAGCAAATATTCACCTGTTATATATGTATCATTTCCGAGTTCGAATCCCAGTCAAGATCGTTATATTTACATAGGTACAAATAACCTGGGGAAAGGTATGAAATCATCTCTTCTGACCCAAGCTATGAATTGAATAACAGGACAATCTGGGTTCTTTACCCTTGGTTGGCAACCAGTCTACCCCAGAAAGAAATAGTAAACTACTGTGGGAAATAAATCTTCTGCCTCGTCAGTTATGAAAGATACATGGTCACCCAAGCTTTTATCACATGTCGCACTTAATTGACTGACTATAACATTCATGTTATATATGTATCACCAGAAAATATATTTTCCAATAAAAATTTCGAAACAATTTATGGAATCTACGAAAAAATGAATCATAATTTTGAAATATAAAACTTCTAAACATTTCAAGGATTCGTTTAAAGTTAGCTGGTACAATATGCTAACTGAAATGAAACTGTGAATATTCCCATTAACATATTGATTTTTGCTCGCTGAAATAATTGCGATTCACGCACATCTCGATTGCGAATAAACGGTTTGCCTGAGATGTCTTTAGCTAAAGAACACGAATCGTTTTTCTCTGTTAAATGGTGCAGAAAATATGTTTCTCTGCCGAAAAATTTACAAGAAATTGCATCATTATTTACGAAACCCACTTTAGTTTGACATAAGATCACAGCAATTGTGTACACCATGAGTTAGGAAATATTTGACCGCTATAAATGATAACATGTTATTCGTTATAGATCACCATACTATTTTTATCGTTAATATTTTCATAGAGATCTTAATGATGTTTAGCTGCTGATTACCATGCGGGATCCGTAGTCACCATGAAACTACTGATCTAATTAGATAATTATTCCGAGATATATACTTACATACATACACACATATACAAACATATATATATATATATATATATATATATATATATATATGTATGTATGTATGTATGTATGTATATGTACGTATGTATATGTATATATATATATATATATGTATGTACGTATATATATATATATATATATATATATATATATATATATATATATATATATATATATATATATATGTTCAGCCGTATGCATATGGGTTTGTGACCCTGGGTTTCACGCTTTTACGATAATGAAACAAAATGGTTTATTTATTTTTTTAATTGAATCTATTTATGCTTGTTTGTGTTTGGCTATGTTTGGTGTTGAGAGAGGGAAATCCTCTTCTGTGTCCGCTTGGGGAAGGCACTCTCACACACACAGACATACATACATACATACATAAATACATGCAGGGGTGCTTCTTAGTTCACACAAACGCATCTATATAATAAATCCGAGATTAGACGCAGATTCACATCGATGCATTCGAGCATACATACCAACGCAATTGTAATATTATTTCGGTGTTGAGGTTGTATGTAGCGAAATTCTTTCAATAAGGAGCTGGTTGGGGTGTTTTTGGCTCCTTTAAAATCGGAAGATAAGAATTTCCCACTCCCACCACCAAAAGTAATTTTATACAAACAAGCATAAATAGATTCATTTTTTTTTTAAATAAATCAGTTTGTCTGATGAAACTGAGGGTCAAAATCTCCTATCCTGTATATGTTAGCTCCGTCACAGATATTAAGCACTTTCCAGTAAATACTGGGCATATAAAATAATATATATATATATATGTGTGTGTGTCTGTATGTGTGTGTGTGTGTGTTATGGACCGGTTCCTTGTACCATGCTCATAGTCCAAGGTAGAACCAATAGGGAAGAACTCGAACACCGATATGGAATAACACAGATATATTACAAACAGGGATATATACAAAGAGGTAGAAAAGTATTAGTACGAACAATAACGTTTAGTTGTAATTGTCTGAACGCGACTCTGTTTCGGACTGCCTCTGACTCGACTGACTGACTCGCTTCATCTGACTGACTGACTGACAGACTCCTGACGGACTTCACTACAGACTTCAGACTGAACTCCCTGCATCCTTTTGAGGCGCAGTATTTATTACGTATGGAATAGTCCATTATGTTATTATGGGTAAGGTCCCATAACACCCCCCCTTCCGAAAATGTTGCGTAGCAGGGTTTTTTAACATCTTTTTTCTCTTTCGATCTATTTCCAAAGGTTCAGTAAATTTTCTTTTTCTCGACGATTTTCTTGGTTCTGGCATTATTTGTGGTCTTGTTATATCGAATGTGCCGAAAATCGTGCCCAATACCTGTTCTTGAGGGGGACCGTTAGCATCCTGTAACAGTCTCGTCCTTATTTGGTTTACGTGTCTTCTGTTTGAGAATTTTTTTTCCTTGAACTATGTACATCATATTGCCAATTCTTTTCTCAATTATCCCTTGTTCCCAGCAAGAGGTATTATTTTTCGATGCCTTAAAAATAATATTTTCCCCTGGGAGGAATTTTCTTTTTGGTGTGTAGGACTGTGTTACTTGTTTTGTTTTACTTGTTTTAATTTATCGAACGCTGATCTGATTTTCCTAGAAAACATGATATCTGCTGGTTATAATGTTGACGGTGTCGCATTATTTGGCGTTATTATATATACCTGTAGGAATTGCTCTTATGCTTTCTCCGTAGGCACATCGTACGCTTTTCGTAATGCTCTTTTGAGAGTATCCACGAATCTCTCCGCTTGTCCATTTGATCTTGGATGGTAAGGCGGGGATTTTATATGTTTTACTTGATAGATTTCGCAAAACTCTTGGAAATCTGCTGACGTGAATTGCGTTCCGTTATCTGTTAGTAAACAGTCCACTACACCAAACTGAGCGAATACCTCGTGGAGGAAATTTATGGTCGTTTCTGTAGTAGGACTTTTACACCGATACACCTCCTGCCATTTACTGTAGCTATCAACTCTGATTAAATAGTAGAACCCGTCAATTGGTCCTGCCTAATCTGCGTGTATTCTTGACCATGGACGATCAGTTTCAGGCCAAGGCTTATGTATGATTGGCGGTGCTTTAGCTGCTAAATTACAACCCTTGCACATTTCCACCATTTGAGAAATATCCTGGTCCATATTCTTCCTATATACATAGCTTCGCATTAGCGACTTCATTCTATTTTTACCCGGGTGTCTTCTGTAGAAATCCTTTAGTATCCGTTTTTGTAAAATTTTGAGGATTACAACCCTTTCGTTGTAAAGTAGCACATTGTCGCATAGAGAAAAGCTGTCCGAAATTTTCTAATTTTTTTCCGTTATTTTTGCTTTTGTTTCATTAATAAATTCGTTATTTTTTGCATCATTTTTTATGTCTTGCAATGTGCCTGGGAGGTTTCTGACTGTACAACATGGTACTGTTTTTATGTCTTCTTCATTTCTAAGGGCTGCGATTACCGTATCTTCCAGTGCCCGATTCTTTTCGTTGGTAAATATTCCAATCTGAAATTATAGTTCAGAAGAATCGTTCCACATCTAAGTAGTCTATTTGCCGTGCACACCTGTAGACATTTTTTTGAACCGAAAATTTTCATTAACGGTTTGTGATCCATCTTCAGTCTACCATAGACATATCTATGGACTCTTGTTACTGCGAAGATAATTGCTAGAGCTTCCTTCTCAATTTGTGAATAGTTTTTCTCCGCTAGTAGTAGGGTTTGAGAAGCATGTGCGATAGGTTTTATTGCCCCATCTGGCATTTTATGTAATATACACGCTCCGACACCGTAGGCGCTCGCATCACTTGCTACAATAATCTCTCGTTTAGGATCATAATGTGCCAAAAATAAATGCGATGTTAATGTCTTGATTATTTTTTCGAATGTTTCCTGGCATTGATCTGTCTACTGCCAAACTTTTTCTTTCTTTCGCAGTTCGTTCAATGGTGCGCATTTGAGGAATAAATTCCTGGTAGTAATTCCCTAATCCAAGAAATCTTCGTAGTTTTGTTATGTTCTTAGGAACTGGCATCTTTTTTTTTATTGGTGTAGACCTTTCAGGGTCAGAACGTCTACATTCTTGATCTATTATATGGCCAAGATATTTAATTTCCTTCATGAAAAAAATCACACTTATTTTCTTTCACTTGGAATCCGTAGCTTTGAATTCTCTTAAACACTTCTTGTACATGTTGCCAGTGTTGTTCAACGCTTTCGCTATTAATCAATGTGTCGTCCAGATATGCTATTGTGTACTCTAGTCCTGCTAGCATCGTATCCATTGTCTGCAGGAAGATAGCCGGCGCTACTTTAATTCCAAATGATAGTCTTTGGTATATGTACAATACCTTGTGTGTGTTTATGCATTTGCAGGTAGGCCTCAGATCAATTTTTGAGAAATATTTTCCGCCATTTAATTTAGTGAATACTACTTCAGGACTAGGTAGCGGATAGTGGTAGTCCTTTATTGCCGCGTTCAAACCTGTAGAAAAATAGGCACAACCTCGAATTTCTCCTGATTTCTTCTTAACATAGACCGTCGGTGCGGCCCATTTGCTGTACTCTACTTTTTTTAAATATGCCCGTATTTTCGAGTCTAGATAATTCTTGGTTCATCTTTTCTATTGACGCAAACGGTGCACTCCTTTTTTCCTTGAAAATAGGTTGAAAGTTATCCGTTATTTTGTTATTAGCTGCCATTTTCTTGCATCTTCCGAGACCTGCCGAAAATACTTCGGGGAAACTCGTTTTTAGTTTTCCTTTTAATTTGTCTGCCTCGGTTGATAAGCGTTTTACATTATGGCAGTAGGTGCTAATAGGTAGATCTCACAGTTCGAATTTTTGTATCCAGTCTGTCCCGAATAGGTTTTCGGTATTTCTTAAGAGGTATATTTTTAGTTTTTTCGTCATTCCGTTAAATGTTACGTTTGTGATTATTTCACCCTCGAATTTTATCTTTCTCCCCGTAACTGATGTCGCAATTTTATCCGTTTTTAACATTTTATCCGTTTTTAACATGCCATGACGAAACCTTACCCTTAGGCAAAGCCTCGTCCGGGTTCCCCTCTGCTAATGCAGAGAGTTCGACAGTCGCCGAGAGTCTGTCTCTCGGTCTCTGAATCTCTTGATTCCTGTATTTATCAATCCACCCACGAGGATCGAATGTGGCACAAGGCCGTTTTAATGTGGGTATCCCCGAGCCCGTAGGCTCGGCCAAAAATTTGGCCTTTCTGAACCCGCCTAGACGGGTTCAGGCCCTGTCATCCTCCTCGGACGAAACCTTGCCCTTCGGCAAAGCCTCTTTCGGGTTCCCCTCTGCTAATGCAGAGAGTTCGACAGTCGCCGAGAGTCTGTCTCTCGGTCTCTGAATCTCTTGATTCCTGTATTTATCAATCCACCCACGAGGATCGAATGTGGCACAAGGCCGTTTTAATGTGGGTATCCCCGAGCCCGTAGGCTCGGCCAAAAATTTGGCCTTTCTGAACCCGCCTAGACGGGTTCAGGCCCTGTCATCCTCCCCGGACGAAACCTTGCCCTTCGGCAAAGCCTCTTCCGGGTTCCCCTCTGCTAATGCAGAGAGTTCGACAGTCGCCGAGAGTCTGTCTCTCTGTCTCTGAATCTCTTGATTCCTTCCCTCTCTTCCCGGTACCAACCATATTTATATGGTCGGTACTCCACTATGCAAATTAGGTGGATCCTACAACAACACATTTTACAATGAAAAAGGCATAATCCTTCTCCATCTATACGTGGGTTAAATATCATGGCAGGCTGGACTCCTCTGCCTTGTGTGGCAGCCTACAGAAAAGAAAAGAACAAATCTAAACGACGAAAAAAATAAATACCGAAGCAAGTTCAAATCTTAGCATTGATAGTAACCAATTTAGAATTCTGAAATTCAAAACCAATCTGAAAAGTAATGTAGATTATCATAACGTCACGTTATCTTGCATTCAATACGCCAATTGCTAGATAATGTATACATAGAACCCTTACGACTATAATGGCCTGCGCGCTTCGTTATCGAACCGTAATATCTTCAAAAACTAAATTTTTACTAAGGATATAAAAATAAAGAAATAGCTAGTTGAATATTTTGAACATTGAAATGCGTTTTCCAGCCAGTTACTTACCTATGCCTGTTTCAAGGCTATCTCAGTTGTAATATATAGTAACATTTTTACAAATTTAAAATCATTTATTTCATAGAAGTATGATCCATTTTTCTCAACATAAAACAACAGTTGAATTATCTTTACTTGAACAACAAATGTAAGTCAGTCAACTATTCGAGAAATTTATTTGAGACTTACAGCTGTGCAAAGAGGCGTTAGATCTAGGGTTGATATAATTTGCATCAACTAAAGTATCACGCATCAAAATTTACTCTCATGAAAATGACAAGCTTTCTGAAACCCCGAAGGAAGTATCTATATAAACTAAGGCGTCAGTGACCTCCATAATTTCTACTTTGATGCACAGTTTTCTTCAGGCTGCAAGCCAATACAAATTGAAGTTGTATTCCCCGAAATTGTTGAACATTTGTAAATGACATACTTTGTGTGTGTTATTCAATTAGGTTCATGGCGACGACTGCAACATGCACACAGCAGGGACAGACAACTGTAACCAATTAGAGCTAATTGAATTTTGAGCTTGAGGTTATGTGTCTGCATAAAGGAGAGCCCGAACAAACAGATTACAATTCATATATCACCGTTGAAAAGGGACGGAGGTGTTAAAAAACGTCTGCATATAAGAGATATTGCTAAGATATTAATTTAAATGTGACTGAGGACGGTTTGTATCCCTACATGTCTAATTAAGAGTAAGAATGAAGGCAATAATATTGCTACAAGTCAAAAGCGGCTTTTAGTAATTTTTTTAATGCTTATCAGATTTTTGAGGGTTATCTAAAGTCAACATATAAGTTGGATTGAAAATTAATAATATGTATAAAAATATACATGCATATATATATATATATATATATATATATATATATATATATATATAATTATCTATTTAAAATATGATTCCATCGCTACATAAGAGTTCTCATGTTTCAAATTGTTATATTTCTCATGTTTTCAAATTGTTATATTTCTTTATTCATATATATATATATATATATATATATATATATATATGAATAAAGAAATATAAGAATTCGACAATAACATTTCTAAATAATTGTTCCCTAGCGTATGATGCCCGACACGTATTTTTCTGACCTGAAAATATTTTTTTTTTATTAAAAAATGTAAACAAAACACCAATTCTTATTAACAAATAAGTCGTCTACAAAAACGCCTGATAATTATGCACCAGCCCTCCACACACACGCATATATGTATATTATTACGTAATCAATAAGATATATATATATATATACTCAGAAAATTGTCCATGCAATGTTTGCATGCATATATATATATATATATATATATATATATATATATATATATATATATATATATATATTCTATTAGATTAATTAGTATTTGATATATTAATAATATACGCATCAAGACGTGTGATATATATTTTTCAACTTTAAACATCTTATACTTAAAATTTTTACTATTTTCTTCACTGTTTCTTAATGATATTATTATAATCATCAGCAGCTCATCGATCCTGGATGGAGTTATTAAGTTCTCTACGAACTACCACAATTAACCAATCACTGTAGCGCAAAAGGCCCATTCAGCCTCATTTTCGTTTTTATTTCAACCTGAATTTTCTTTCATCCGTAATACAAATCTAGCCAATTAAACACTTTGTCAATACCTTTTTTAATACCTAATCCCTTACAATTATGGTGCAATCATAATCTTTACAGCGTATAAATTTCGAGCCCCTAAATGTAACTTAATTGCTACACTTTCTGCCACCTTTTCTTTCATTTTGATCGCAAAAGACAAATTAACTTGCAACACAATGGCTATGTTTTATTTGGCGCAGAGACGCGTTTCTTCCTTCTTTTCAGCCCTTTTGTGAAATATCTTTAATCAGAGACAACTGCATATCCCTTACGTTTCGAGGTTTCGTTATGGAAAAATAAAGCGGATTGTTTTGTCATTCATATAATATTTCATGATACCCACTGCAAACTTGCATTACTTGTAACATCATTGCCACGACAGATTTCAAGAGAGAACTTAAGAAAAATATAATAACCATACATTTTCTGAATAAATAGTAAATTTTAAATTAAGCAAATATATTGTGATCTTACATACGTTTATTTTCGTGACAGGATTTTACCTAAATAAACATTAACAACATTATCTCTGTCTAATCTAATTTATTTTATTTAAGGGTTTAGTATTTATTTTTAATTATTAGTTGAATATTTTAATAATTTTTCTTCCTCTAACTTCTGTTTGTATGGCAAGTTCATTATTCCGTCCGCCAAAACATTTTATATGTTGGATTTAAAACAAAATCACATGCGTTATCCGTACATTTTCTTTTGTCAATAGATTTCTCTAATGACAAAAATAAGTAGCATTTTGAAATTACAATATCTGGTGAATACTGTAAATGACTGTAAAATTCTAAATCAAGCTGTAACAACCTGTCTGCCTCTGCGCAGTTTAATATACTCTGGTGTTATAGGGAAAGAATATTAGACATTTTTTCATTCTCACAATGTCAGCAGTAATGTTGACATTGTGAGAATCAGTCGTAGGTTCTATGAAAAAACTCTCAGTAGAATATTTCCTGCCAATCCAAATACTTACATAATATGCCTTATTGAATTCATCTGAAAGACGTGTGCTAAGGGTGTTTATCGATGTATTTTCAAGCGGTCCAGTTCTACCCAAACCTTTACACTTCCACTCATATTGAGAATTGCAAATATGCCGCAGGCTGGGATCTCTACAGACTAATAAAATCCAGATGTCACCTTCCTGACAAATCGAAAATGGGAGATTCTAACCATACCACCGGTTGACCCAAGCTTGTTGAGTAAAATTGGTTAGACGGAACTATATGAGAGCCATTGATGGTTGAGTTAACACGATGTCGCAGGACATCCTGACTGTTTGAGCGCACTGGAATTGTTCATACAGATGACCACGCGCTCTCTCACAGAAGTTGTAAATAAGGCGTGCTCGGCATAGTTTCAGTTAATTTCGTTTGTCAAACATTAATTTTACTTCACTTAGTGTCCTCCGTATTGTAAATTTATTTTCACTGAGAGCTTCCAGAATATTTTAGAGCGTTCTTAAATTAGGAATTTTGAAAACCTAAGGCTATTTTCCTCCGCATTATCCCTATTTATAAATACATATTTCGAAATAAAATTGTTACATTTAACTTGATAAAAAGGTTGGTAAAGAAACGTTTTCCTTTTGTCTATATCTATATTATCTTTTTAGAGATATATTTTATTTACATCAGGATTTTTGAACACACGCAAACTCACAGACACACACATATATGTATGTATATAGATTGGGTGTTTCTCTGTGTGCGTTTGATAGATTAGTTACCTATTATTTTTTTTTAGTATTTTATAACACAGAAAGAAGAGAGAGTTCGCCAGACTTAGATTTAATTAGTTAAATTCAGAAATAGATAATATATTTAATTATGAGTGTTTCATTATGACAGCTGCCGTGGTTCGATGTACAAGTGCAGAAAAAAAGAACAAGGATTTCCCAGTGTGACTTCTGAAAAGGCCTGTTAGCCAAACTGATATGTTAAATACTTCTAATACGACGATTTTCCCCTCGTTTCCTACATTTGATGTTGGATTTTCTCTGTAAACTAATTTTATTCAAATCTGTGCATTTCAATTTCGAAGTATTATTTTAGTCCATTAGTGCAGTAGAGCGTTAAAATGCATCATGTTAATTCCTCGTGACGATTAGATGATGATATTAATGTAATTAATATCACCTGATTCTAATTCCGTCTGAATTCTTCTTCTGAAAAAGCGATTTTAAAGCCCCATCCAGACTCAAATCCTTTCGATATTCATAAAAGAAAAAGTCGCTTACAAATTATCCATATAATGTTCAGGCTGTAGCATGTTCCTTTTCATTCTTAAATCATTTCTTTAGTAAATCATTTCACAGTATATATATATATATATATATAGAGAGAGAGAGAGAGTAATCTATAGACATACTATTTGGCTCTATCACAGATCCTCAGTGCTAGACGTCTGACTGCTTCAAGCCGGGATCGAAACCAGATTGATGTGACGTCAGTCAGATGTCTTAACTATACACTTTCGTCGTACCAGAGAAAGCAACGAAATTTTTACGTTTTTCTCTATACGAATTTTTTTTTTTTTTTTTAAGCATTACGCCCCGAGCAAGGCATGAAGCCACTAGGATACAGGGGATTGCAGAAGATTTGGAGCGAGAGCAAATAGGAGTGATAGAAGAAATGATGAGGAGAGGTATGGTGGATAGATCAAGGTAACTGTAGGTGTCGATTGACATTACATTTGAATAGTTGGAGAATACAGCTCTCAGGGAAGCAGTAATTGGGAAGGGTGTTCCACAGGCGAGAGTTGTGAGATATGAAGCTATTGGAGTAGAAGAGACGGCAACATTTAAAAGTTTCTACTGTGTAAGGGTGGGAGCGGGATGCCAGCCTCGTAGGGCGCTTGAATTCATGGAGTCTGGGAACCAGTGAAAGCAGCTCATCGGAGCAATTGCCATGAAAGTATATATATATATATATATATATATATATATATATATATATATATATATATATATATATATATACTGACAAATATATATATAATATATAATATATAAACAACATATACAAATATACCCTAACTATGAAAACGTAAATGCATATAAGATTTTATTCAATCAATTGTACCCGGACACATACATATGATGCAGGTACATAAACATATTAAAATAGAATTTGCATTATATAACATGTGTAAAAATAATTCGTAAATTGAGGTTGAATGCTTTGGATAAAGTGAAATTCCATGAAAGAACTTGCATGAAAACAGTGACTACATCTATTATTACATGTTATTATTATACTAAATATCCGAATTTTCAATTGTGAGGTTCTTCAAGATAGATAATGTTTGAGAATTTGAAAAGTTTGCTGTGTCTAGATTTGACGATAAGCTCACTGCTCTGGTTTAATAACGCTAATACATCTATCTATCTATCTATCTATCTATCTATCTATCTATCTATCTATCTATCTCTCTATCTATCTATCTATATATATATATATAGAGAGAGAGAGAGATAGAGAGAGAGAGAGAGAGAGAGAGAGAAAGAAATAATCACACATAGAATCAATCAGCAATATTAATGCTATTATTGGCGACATCCATCGCTAGTAGTGTATAATGTATGCATTAAAATACTGTTAATCCATAGAGTGAAGTGATCCTCATTTATAAAAATGTTGTCTGTTATTTCCAGTTTATATGTTGTTAAAATGCAAGTACTTTCGAATAATCCTTTATTCATCATCAGGCATATGTTTTCCATATAAAATCAAAAACTTGAAGACGAAATAATTGTTTGTCGACCGAAAGATGTTTTTTTTAATATGTGCTATTATTGACGGTTGTGTACAATCTCGGAACGTGCAAAGGCGCAAATCTAAGTTTTTCAAAATTTTAAGTGAGAATTTTATTTAAACATTTCTTGTGATGTGGTAAATCCACGTATTCTATTTTTACAAGTGCATTCAGTTAATATGACATGAACTAAGTATATAGTTCAATTAATATAGTGTAATATCTTAGTAGTAGTTTTTTTTTATAGGAATTTTTTTTTCTTTGTATATAAATTATATGCTGCCTAATGTTTTATTTTTAAAAAAACTATGGATCCGCAGTACAAAATAAAAAACATCTTTCAGTCGACAAACAGTTATTTTGTCTTGAAGTTTTTGATTTTATAAGGAAAACATATGCCTGACGATGAATAAAGGATTATTCGAAAGTACTTGCATTTTAACAACATATAAACTGGAAATAACAGACAACATTTTTATAAATGAGGATCACTTCACTCTATGGATTAACAGTATTTTAATGCATACATTATACACTACTAGCGATGGATGTCGTCAATAATAGCATTAATATTGCTGATTGATTCTATGTGTGATTATTTCTTTGTATATAAATTATATGGTGCCTAATGTTTTATGTTTATATTATATATATATATATATATATATATATATATATATATATATATATATATATATATATAGAGAGAGAGAGAGAGAGATAGATAGATAGATAGATAGATAGATAGATAGATAGATAGATAGATAGATAGATAGATAGATATACGGGACGTGCGTATCCCAGTATGGATTCGAAAAATGCCTTCAATATTTAAGGTTTCCCGCATTTTTCAAAGCTAATTAACCATATTCATTCGTGTTAAATGGACATTATATACCTGAATTTTTAATAATATATTCAATAATAATAATAATAATAATAATAATAATCAAAGCTAATCTCCCACGCATAAACCACAAAACTGAATGACCTTTTTATTGACATGCCAAATGCTGTAGACTCTAATGCATATTTGAAGATCTTCAAAAATCTTTCAGAATACAAGGGTATTTAAGTGGAAATCTCAAAAAATGTTGCCATCGGTGTTATTGTCAGCGATTCTGATAAACTCGTTGTAGGCTCTTTGTCCATGTGTTGAATGATTTGAAAATAACATGTTCTCATATGGACAGCTCACATTTTAAAAAGGGTGTTAACAATGTAAAATGTATGTGCTCTTAGTTTGTTTTGATTTATACATACATATATATATATATATATATATATATATATATATATATATATATATATATATATATATATATATATATATATATATAAAATGTCATGATGCCAATTATGAACTTAGGTCTCTGTTTGGATCCGAAAGAAAAAAAGAAAATGTATATATAACATAAATCAAATGAAACAACAGCAACAACACGCACAATAATACTATTATTATTATTATTATTATTATTATTATTATTATTATTATTATTATTATTATTAATAATAATAATAATAATAATAATAATAATAATATAATTATAATAATAAAAGCTGAAACTGAAGGTTTTATTCTTGCTCCGGAAAACCAATTCTTCCTAACTAGAAATTATCAAGCACGTATACTAAAAAATTAGTTGACCCTAAATGCAGATTCTGTGATAATAACCAGAAACTATTGACAATCTTGCATCAGGCTGCAGTAATAGTACGAACTGGATATAAAACTCAGCATGATAGTGTGGGCCATATCTGCACTAGAAAATAATCAACTTTTATGGGAAGAAAACTATAAAAATACCGGGTATAAAAAATCGTATGACCAACTAACGGTGACCAACTAACGGTGACCAACTAACGGTGACCAACTGACGGTGACCAACTAACGGTGACCAACTGACGGTGACCAACTAAGCTGTGCAATAACAAAATCAAAAGAAACAACGCACATACAATTTTTTTTTTAAATATTTAATGGTGTCAATTTACCCATCGCACCCTGTACACACACATAGACACAAACACACACGCACAAACACAAACACACACACACACGCACACACACACACACGCACACACACACACACACACACACACACATATATATATATATATATATATATATATATATATATATATATATATATATATATTCATGTGGGGTGGGTGTGCGCGTGAAAGGTAAATGATTAATATGAATAGATAAATGCTTATATTGAAGAGGATTGGATTTCAAACTGTTTTTGTAGACATTCGCAATGGGAATGAGAGAGTTTGTAAACATTCGCAATGGGAATGAGAGAGTTCTTCCTTAGTTCGCCAGATGAAGACAAAACCAGCAAATAAGCACAAAAGATAATTTTATCAAGCCTCAAAGATGAAAATATGCAAACAATTCCAACCCAATTTACTTAACGATTATGGGAATCACTTATGTCCCAACGTGGAGTAAATTATAGACGGAAGCAAAAAAACAAAAAAAAAAAACACCACCAAAACGAATATTCATGTTATGGGCACCGGAAGTCCATATAAAATGAATACTGAAGAATGCAGAATAGCTTGGAATTTCAATCAGGAAGACAACCAATGTATGTGCTTTTACCAATTAAATCTCCATCTGTTTAATTGGCATGTGTTGCTGTGCCGGCTTTTCTTCTTTCATCGAGTAATGTAATGTTTCGTTTTATCCCAAATGCAACACTCATCTGTCTTGTTTGACGTACTCATGACACAACAGGGCGTAGAAAACAGATAAGCCAGCGATAAGAACTTGGCGGTTTTACCTGGTCTTGTGCAATATTCACTTTGTAATCTTGTGGTAATAACATGAAAACACCATCTCTACTGGCGATATTCATTTGATTGTCGAAGTGAATATCGAAAACAAAAAACTATTGTGAGAAAACAATCAAAAGAAAGTGGCATCTTCAGAATTTCTGACAACTTAAAAGAAAAGGGCGAATTGGATGAATTACATGGCATAGCTGATTTGGAATTAAATCGTAAATATTAGCCTTGTTTTTAGTTGCAGAAGACCCAAGGTCCCGTGGATTCGATCCCGGTGGCAGCAATTTCATTATTGCACGAAGGGATATCGGGTCGGTGTAATATCGACCCACAGCGTGACAGTAATCGCAGGGAGTTAACAGTTATTATCTTTGGCCATTATCTACACAAATGCCCTCTCCACACATAAAAAAGAACTTATGTCACTTCCTGGTTTTATGGGAAGCTCGAGTAAATGACGAATCTCGGGGTTTAGTTGTTTTCAACAGCTCGTAACTGTACTCTCCTCTAACTATATTAGATGGGAGAAGGCACTTACTCCTCGGGATACCAATCCATCGGCACCACAACGTAACTGAACCAAGTGAGGTGCTATCGGTGTAATATTGATGCTAGCGTGAGAGTGTTCGCAAGGTTAGTTATGCTCTTGGCCTATGGGCAACTCACATAAAAACACGTATGGACAACCCACATAAAAATATGTTGTGCCACATCCAGCGTTAAGGGAGAGGTCGGGTGAATGAAATATTTTTATTCTTGGAGCTTCATGAAAAGAAGCATAATCTTTCGACAGGACATTGCTTACATAAAAGCACAAAACAAGTGTGAGAACCTGCTAAGAAATTAAAGTTTAGAATAAAGTACCTATAACCTTTCAGAACATCAAACAATTCAGTGTGATTCTACTAATGTTATTAGATTGTACATTTGAAGATGGGAAATAAACAAATGTTTCTTTGCTTTTAATGGATATATTCAGTAAAGCTAATATATTTTGTTAATTAATGATAATATAACCCTATCGACCTTACCAACTACTGATTATTAGGCGCAGAATTCTTCACGTTTCCCTACAAAGAAGCCTTCAATATCAGTTTTAAACACTTAAAAATTAATCAATTATTTTCCGCATAAAATTTTTTAAATGATCCGAACATATGGTAGTCAGATGGAACTAGGTCAAGAGAGTAAGAGAATGAGGTATAATCTCCATATTTAATTATTAAATTGTTCCTGAATTACTTGGACAATATTTATTTTGAAAATTTCTATGCAGTTCTACCAAAGTATGCCAATGATTCTTTGCATTAAAATTTTCATTTTTGAGCCCTTCATAATATATATAACACTTCCTATTTCATCAAACTCAAAGTTTAATCATTTTGTAGTGTTTACATGGTTTGGATATACATACTCCTTTCTGAATTGAGCTAACCATTGTCGTTTTGGTTTTATGTGATTACAGAGAACCTATTATTCATTCAATGGGCATGAAATTTTCTGGAACAATTCTTCTTTTAAATAACGGACGGAAACCAAGATTTTGATTAAGCGCAGAAGCATCCAGATGCGTAGGAAGCCATTGTGTAATTTTATATCGTTTTCGAGTTCAGGAAAACGATTTATGATCAAAGTGTGAATTTTATTGAACCCTTTGCTAATTCACCTCCAGTCTGCATAGGGTATAGAGAGAATTCGATCATGATAATCGAAGGAATATTGTAGAGACAGATTTACCGATCGCAAATATTCAAACAATTATTGGTTTATCCAGTCAGTTAAAGTGTCATTATTTACATAGGGCGAATACTTTATCGATTCATTATCTTAAGAGGCCTTTTTCAATTAATATAACACACAGCGTCTGATATAGCTCTGATCTTAACTCGTTCTAAAAGGGTAAAATCTCAGATATTACGTAATCTACAAAGAATGAATGAAGGTTATTTACTTTATTTACATTATTCGGACTGTTATCCTCATCTTTGTTGACATATTCACAACATTGTTATCCACTGGGCCATGTGTCCTTGACGACACATGGCCGAGTTGATAAAGACATTGGTTAGATCCAGTGACTATACCAAAAGAGTTTTGAGTTTAATACCAGGCTACAGCTGTGGTTAACTAAAACAATATGGAGAGTTGAATTAAAGGAAAATAACCGAGACGTCTGTAAAAAGGTATGGCACGTGGAACTAGAACTATTTACCTCAGTGGACGAAATAAGGGTTCGATGCGAAGTTCCAATCTCTTGAAGAATGGCGGAGCATACAACTGCCGAAGCGTTGTCAATATGACAATAAAGATAAGGATTACAGTCCGAATGATTTAAATGGTGTAAATAATCACAATACTACATCTTAGAGACATAGACAAAAGACGTAAGGGATTAGAAAGTACAATCAATGACTGTATACGGTATGTATTAAAACAATGTGTATTACTCATAATGCGTTTGCAGAACAAAGTTGGCGATCAAAAGACGAACTTGCTAGTGATTTTCTGCTCTAGACACTTAGACATAACCAATCAATCACTTACATTGACCAACTAGGTTAAATAATAAAAATGTAAATAAATACATATATATTTTGTACGAATCTAAAACTAAGTTCTTTTGAAATAATTAGGAACAATATCTGTAGCAAATGTTTATAAATTGAAGTGGATTGTATTTGTCATACATACTACATTACATTGGCAATATTTGTAATCCTACCAATATAATATAGTATCTATGAGGTAGGAAACATTTTAAAACTCGTATCAGCGTAATTTAAACAAAACAAATAAACATGTATAGACTTGAAATAATGACATGAGATCATCCTAGATTTTCAGCCGATTCATGCTCGGATATTTCCTATATCGCTGAAATATATTATTTGAAATTGTAATTGTCTGTCCTCCAGATATTTGCAGATTACGAAGACTGGGCAAAAGATTAAGAATATCTAAAAAAAATGTTTTTTGTTCATTTCCAGGCTTGTTATTGCGTCAGATTATGTATATAATTGCATCAGCCAACATGGCATCATCCTAATCAGCCATGTTAACAAACCAAAGCTCAGTGAGTGCATTAAATTAAAAAAAAATTAGTTACGTTTTCCTGTGTTTCGAATGTCAGAAAATGGGAGGAAAGCTGGTTTGTCGGAAATAAAGTAGTTCAAATTTGATTTTGCACAAGAAAGGACTTTCTGAAAGGAAGATTTGCAACAGTGTCTTGCAGCAAAACGGCTGTCCTTCAGGCGATTATCAAATTAAAGAATTCTGGAATTTCTGCCCACAAAACCACGAAAAACAACCCCTCGTGATTACAATGTGATCCGGTGAATAGTTGTTCGGTCTCTAACCAGTTCCTGCAAAAAAAAAAAAAAAAAAAAAAAAACGCTCAGCGCTACTTCTCAAAGGTACAGTTATTCATCGTTCTATTGTTACTAGGCGCCTTATTCATGATTTAAATTTAAAAGCCTGTAAACCTACTAAAAAACATCATTTAACCGAAGCCAAATGAATAACCGTTGCTAAGAAGTACGAACATTGAGACGAAGCAAAGTGGGATAAAATCCTTTTCTCGGATGTTCCATTGTCTAACTGTTGGCAAGAGATACGATGAACGCTATACCCAAGCTACGGTGAAACATTCTTCCAATGTCATGATTTTCTATTTCGCGGAGGCGGGGCGCTAGCTATATTCATTAACTACCTATATTAACTGAACTCTACTTCTTACTCACGTGAACGGTAATGAACGGCCCAAGTATCTTGAAGTGTTGAAAGCAAGCTTGAGCTTCATATGGCTGTTCATGATTGCGATACATTCATGCAGGAAATTGCTCTCTGTCACCGTTCAAACGTAGTGAGTGATTTCCTGAAGAAGATAGAGACAAAAGCTTGAATTAGCTAGGTAACAGCTCCTATCTTAATCCGATTGAGAGCCTGTGGGCACTACGGAAAGTCAAGTTAGTCGATAAACAACCACCAAGCACCAAAAACTGGAAATTTTATAAAACAAGTCTGGACATGTGATATAACTGCTGAATACTGCACACAATGCATCCTCGTCTACAGGCTGTAATAAAAAAAATAAAAAAATCGTGGACATAAAAATACTGAACATTCCCAAATTAGCTAGATCATCATGAAAAAAGAACTGCCTAATATAACTTTTTCTCAAATTTGTGAATTTACCTTTTTTTTTTTTAAGTACTATGTAGTTTTATGTGATTCATGATTTTGAATGATGAATTTATATTATAGAACATCCTATTTTGTGTATTTTACATGAAAATCCCTAGGCAGTGTTAAACTTTTGCACACGACTGTAGTTACAATTTAACAAGCAACAATACAATAGCTACAAATAACCACATTCTGCTTAACAAAGTGGTATTCTGTCGTCATCAGCGTCGTTTTTTCATATTTTCACTCTCTCTATTCGTGATAATATGATCATTATGGCATTACGTTTAACCATAAACATATTAAATTTGTTTTAGGACGAGTGAATTTATGTTTCTGCGTATATATCGAAGAAGTCTTCATGAATTTTATCATTATCATTCATATATAAATATCACTCCCTCATTCACCCTTTCTCTGTCACCATCATCATCATCTTGCGGCCTCAGCCGAGATTGAACTCACTACACCTCTCCAGTATTCCCTATCTGTCATAGCACCTAAAAGATCTTCCTTAGGGATCAATGTGTCTCGTTTTATCCTATCTGGAAAGGTTAACTTTACGTGATCGATTGTCAGATGATGGGTGCCTCCAGAGTACAAATGATGACACAAGTTCATCTGTGGCACGTGCACAATGCCCGGCGAACTGGACTCGTCTCTTACAAAGTAAAGTTGATACTCTCGGCAAGTCACCATATATATATATATATATGTATATAGATAGATAGATAGATAGATATATGTATGTATGTACGTATATTGTGTTTTTAGGCAACAATCCTTTATTTATACATGTTTCATTAAAAACGACAGGCACGGTACTAGGATTAAGCTTTTATTTTTTTGTATTCGAACAATTGTTGTCTTTTCTGGACACAGACCATGTTGAAGCCGTCCAAATATTCTGTAATCCTGAACAGTTTCGGCTATACTCTTAGCCATTATCAAGGATGATCTTATTTTTGCTTCTCAACTGGATGTATGTGTTGTCCATATTATTTTTAGATTTATATGGACGTTTTATTTTTCGAAGACAGTCGGCACATTGCGACAGTGTTCGTAGTTAATATTATTGAGTGTTGACTTTTTCTTTTTTATTATTAAGGCTCTATTATTTTTATAAAGCTTTTCGGATGGAGACTGGTAGGTCTGTATGTGTGCTTGAATTGTTTCTAATTGATCTGTGGTCGGATAGGTGTAACGTAAGGAGTCTGGATAGGCATCTAGTAGTTCGTCCGATGTAATTATTTATGAATTCGGTTGGAACAGGTACACAGTTCATTAAGAGGCATTTGAACGCCTAAATGATGGACGTTCGTTGTAATTTTCATTTTGCTGGTGTTTTGTTATTTTTTGAGTATGAAGTTAACTGTTTTGAATTTTTTGTAGTAGATAATTTATTTGATTATTTTTTATTCGGGTCAATTGGGGTAATGTATATCTTTATATTTCTAAGTGAGGACTCATCTTGTATGGATTTTGTAGATAATATTCATTTTACTTTTGACTGTGGGTTGACTATCATTATTATTTACATTGGGAAGAACGAGTGTAATTAGGTCTATAAGATTGTTAGTAAAGCTATTTTAACACTAGTTATTATACATATATATATATATATTTTAACACTCGTTAATGTATATATATATATATATATATATATATATATATATATATATAATACACACACAGAAATGTCTATATATATATATATATATATATATATATATATATATATATATATATATATATATATTAGGTTGGTGCAAAAATAATGACGTAATAATGTCTTTTTTGACGTTAAAATATGTCAAAAAACGACATTATTACGTCATTATTTTTGAACCAACCTAATATATATATATATTACTAAAACACTATTTCTATACGAATGTATGTCTCTTACCGAGATACACCTAAAACGATACATAATACCCAAACCAATTTAGGAGTCTATTGTTCTTTTTACCCCTGCCAAATTATGTGCCAATTTTCATTAAAATATCAGAAGATTTTTTTTTATTTTTTTTTAGCTAGGTCGTTTGTTTTGTTTTTACACCATTTTCAGTAGAAGATTCAGTATTTGTTTACGATACACAATCTCATATCTATCCGCAAATTTAAAAAAACAAAAAAACAAAAAAACTCTTTCATATTATATTCCGAGAATTTTATCTGTAGAAAATAATATACATTGATAATACATTATAACATCATTATTAAATAAATGTAAATATGTATAAAACAACATATATTTATAATATTTAGTACAATATAATTGAACTAATTTTAATAAAATTCAAGTGCTTGAATGGTGATGAGGTTAAACGTATTAAATGACATAACTATAAATAAATGAAAAAATGCACGCTGATTTGCTGACGTTACATGTATTGGAATAAATGTGAGAAAGAAGCATGTATAGTATGAAATATAGTTATTAATTTGAAAAAAGATTACACATTGTGTTTACTATGAAGCCCAGTAGAAACAACAAACCTTCTTTTACTGTCTTTAGTATTAATTATTAATTGTGTATTTGAAGTACATTTTACGAAATATACGTATGTTTTAATGTAAAGACGTAAACATTATCGATATTGCAAAATAATTTACTTTCATAATTTAAATCATTATATACTTGAATGAAGGCGTTTTGGATGTTTTTCATTCATCTGTTGCTTTCACTTGTAGTAACGAGTTTCACAGATTTTTATCCTCAACTTATAAGAACAGTGGAAAAATAAATTTTCTTATGTCACCTTTAGTATTATTAATTTTGTATTGAAAATATATTTTATAGGAGAAATTACTTATTACATGGAATGAAGTAAAATATATATCCGCTGATATCGAAAATTATTTATTTTCTTATATATCTTGATAAATATATCCTGATAATTTATTATCATGATATATTTTCATTAAAGTCTTTAGGTATTTTTCATTCGATTACTGGCCGGATATGTTGTTGGTTCTTATTAAATATGTATTAATAAAAAAACCAAAAAAAAACATACTTATTACTTTGAAAAAAAATACAGCTATTTTAAAATATTACTTCATCTAATGTGTTAACTACGAAGACGATTAGAAGAATAAACCTTCTTTTACCATGTTTAAATACGAATTATATCGTGACATTATTAATAAAATTGATAATACAGTTATACTTTTACCTAATATATATATATATATATATATATATATATATATATATATATATATATGTTATATATATATATATATATATATATGTATATATATATATATATATATATATATATATATATGTTATATATATATATATATATATATATATATATATATATATATATATATATATATATATATATGGGGGGTACGTGTGTGTGTGTGTGTGTATGTCTGTGTGTTATTTTGTAATTGTGCAGCAATCTATTATACAATTTTCATTAAAGACAATTGACAAGGTACTGCATTTAAGATTTTTATTTATTTTTCCTGTTTTCATATAAGAGTCTTTTTTTCTGGACGTAACTTTATTAAAATTATGGCAATTATCAAGTTATCAAGATTTTTTTAAAGATATATATGTAGATCTTTATGTATATATCTAAAGTTATGAAATTTTTTTTTTTTTTTCTAAACTCGCTCAGTAGATTTTGATCGTGCTCATACTTGATATTGTTTGTGGTTTCTTTTTTATTATCAATGTTTTCATTATTTTTAGTATTTTTCACACGTGGATGAGGCTATTATTCTTGTATTTTCTACGAGTATATTGTGGATAGCGTCTGTTATGTGTCTGCCTTTGTTTAAATGACACTAAATTTAGCTAAATGTAACGAGAGTTTTCTTTATAGTCATGTAGTGTTATGTCCAATATAATTATTAGTTTGGTGCAAAAATAATGACGTAATAATGTCGTCTTTTGAAGTTAAAAATACGTCAAAAAACGACATTATTACGTCATAATTTTTGCACCATATTATATATATAATCCTTTCCTTAAAACATTTAAAACGATTAGAAATAACAAAACTTTATATATATATATATATATATATATATATATATATATATACATATATATATATATATATATATATATATATTTGTATAACATTTATAGCGTTAATATTTATTTATAATGGTAACATTCTCCTGATTTGATAAAGAGATATACACGGTGAATCTTTTTTTAATCTCTTCCAAACAGATATTGTTAGTGATTTTGTTAATGTTCTTTATCACGACTTTCTTTAGTCTTGCCCACGGCTACAATTTTTATAAGTATAACGCTAGTCTTATGATGCAATATTTTTCTGTTCCAAATTAAAATCCTTATATTTATTTTCTCATATATTAGGTTGGTGCAAAAATAATGACGTAATAATGTCGTTTTTTGACGTTAAAAATGCGTCAAAAAACGACATTATTACGTCATCATTTTTGCACCAACCTAATAGCTATGAATTTCATTTGATCAAGAACACAGTTTCTTATGGAACGTGTTAATTCATAACTAGTATTGGTTTTCTGCAATTTGGATCCTCCATATGAGCTGGTGTTGACGTAAGCTTAGCTGTTTAAATTTTTTTAGTTGATAATTAATTCAATTTTATTGTTCTGGTCATCTGAAGTTTTGTATTTCTTTATTAGGTTTTTCGGGAAATATTAATTCTGCTTGTAGTTAACGTGTATTTGAATTTTATAGAAAATCTTAATGTATTTTTTTATCTGTATATTCAGTGTTGCTGCTGGTAGCCGAAAGAGCTCGGAATTTTTTTACATAGAAAAGTAAACACTTAGAAACATTAACTTTTAAACTCAGAACCTTGTCAGTCGTCTTTAACGAAAGTCATAAAATAATCACACACACACACGCAGACACACACAAAAAATACATACACACACGCACATTTATATATATATATATATATATATATATATATATATAATGAGAGAGAGAGATATGATATTAGCCAGTAAAATTCATAAAACCTTAGTTGCATCGCATTGCTTCGTCTGCTCTATTATAATTAATGTGTTAAGTTCTGTATATTAATAATAGGAATTTTTATGTATTTCTCTTCATTAATTTTTAATTGGGAAACATTAAGAGTTTACAATTATTTATCACAGGCAGACGTTCGAAATGAGGAGATAGTGCTTATTTATTCAATCTTCATAATTGTCAGTGGCATGTGTTTCTCCACATACAATTGCCAGAAGCCTACTTTCCAAACATTGCTGGTTACATTTCAAAATAGTTTATATTAATTTTCATTTTATCTTTTTAATTTAAGACGTGTACTTCCTACGTTATACATTTATCACTGAAGATGTTCACAAGTGAGAATCTTCGCTAGTCTATCATCATTTATCCTAACAATATGACCAAGACATGAATTAATATTTTATAAAGGATTATCAACGAACTTTACAGTTAAGAACGTGCCCTTTTTAAGCTATATCTTCTGAAAATAATCAGCAGTATGATATGCTTTCTATACGGTGTCCATGATTCGGACTTACATATCAACGTTGTAATAACAACTGCACGCTTAGACAGTTATGTTTTTCAGAAATTCGTTCGAAACCCTTGCTCGCAGTTTCCCAAAATTATCTCTAGGCTTATAAATCCTGTTTTATATTCCATCACTTTAACAGCACTAGCTATGAATCCACTTATTCTCCCTCCAACTCTTAGTTAATAAACAAGAATTTATCACTAACCTATTATTATCTAGAGAAATATCTTCAGACTTTAAATAACCTGTAAATGAATGATAAGCCGTAGAAAAAATGATTCAATCATTCATTAAATATGCACTGGAGATGGTCTTACTCACTTGAGTATGTAAAATAACAAACCTAACTTGCTTGTTCTTCATAAGATTTGACGTGATAGTGCACTGTAGTGAGGGCGAGGTTGTATTATGATTTTCCATTGGATAAACGTAGTTTTTTTTTTCAACTTTATTGTTAGACAAATTGCTTTTGCTGCAGAACAAATCCTGTTTATGACGTTTTGTCATTCATGGACACATAATGCTAACACAGCCTCATCCTCTGCAAACAAGACAGCTTTAATTATTTTTGTCACAGAAGTAGACTTGGCCTTACATCTTTGGTGATTATAAAGCACACCAGTTGTTCTCAATTCAGAAAAAAAAAACACGTACTGTCCCATTTTTTTAAATATGAAACGTATCAGTTGATCATCTGGATTACCAGAATCTTGTATGTTTTCTTGAAATCCCAATTTTCTACAGAATTGGCCACAAAGCTTGCGTTTAGGGGAGCCTTATTTCAGTCGGAAAAGATCATAAATAACTCGCCGCTTTTCTCTCTCACTTTCACTGTAACCTGCCGGAAGTAATATATTATGTATGTGGTCCATCTCCAGCCAAGTAAGCACACTGGGACTTCGGATAAACATAATCTGTAAGGTGAGTTATGATTCTGTTGAGGATAGCTCGAGTAAGTATCTTGCCTGTCACAGAGAGCAATGATATATACCAATGATTGTCACACAGTGCTTTTTCCCCTTTTTGCTTAAATTGATGTGTAATGGAGGCGCCTTTAAATTCCTGAGAATCCTGGCCTTGCTTACAAATCATGGCAAACAACCTGAAGAGCTTAGCCACAAGTACGTTACCTCCATAATTGTTCACTATAGCTGATATTGCATCACCAGTAGGAGATTTAGCTTTATTGCTGTTTTGATTTCAGTATATGTTGCATCAAAATCTACTTCAGTAATGTCAGACCTTAAATGAATTGAATTAATGATATCTCAATCTAAATTGGAGGGAAACTTAAACAGATTCAGAACGGTATTTCTTATGTTACCAATATCGGTTAGTCATATACTTCAATTTGATTGTAATATTGTTGAGGATACAGTTTGCCGGAAATCATGTATATGTTTTATACCTTCATAGAAGATTCTTTGTAACCTTACTTTCAGCACTCGTAGTTTAAATGTTTTTAATGACAACCACTTTTCTCATATTTTATTTCATCCAGTTGAACAGTTTATTTGCAGTCCAAATATAATGTATTTATTGCAGTAGATGTTTTGTCTGTAATCATACCTTATGAACCGAATGCATTTTTTTTTTAATTAGTGTATTTCCTGATAATCCTTTCGCATACGAAGAACTCTACATGAAGCAGAATATGTTGCTTCATTGAGATTTTCCCACGGTACTTCAGTATGCTCTGAAATTTTAAATCTCTCAAACTTCATGTCGACTTGATCGGACGACCTCGCTTTTCTTTAATCATCAAGGGATCGAACATTTACGCGTTTCAGATATGTTGTTTTGCGTTTTCCTTTTTCGATCCCAAAGTTGAATAGATACCTCCCATCACAACAGAGAACGATCTGATGACCATGACGCGCTGTAGAAGAAAAGAGTATAGCGAATGTCATGTCGATGGCTATTTTTACTTAGAATGGTGTTAAGTAAATGTAGTTATTTTGATCTTGGTTGCATCACTGTGGTTTTTCAACATGTTACCTTGTTGTAACATAGTATTGGTTATTAGGTATTCAGATTAAGGGAGAAGGCAAAATACATTGCTGTTAACTTTTTAAATGCCATGGGAACAAAAACGTTTCCCCAGGAAATATGATCTAACCCAACTTTGTCACTAAAGTCTCCCATTATAAAAAGTTAATTATAATAGCATATAGTTCTTGTAATACGAGTCATTCTCTCAAAAAGAATTTGTCATTTCTGATTCTTCAGAATGAATGACTGCAGCACAACTACACTCTATAATTAGTGTAACATCTTCAGGAAAATCAAAATTTAATATCATTAAGCGACTACTCACAATCTGTAGCAGACATCTGCTATTTTAGTTCTGATAGAAAACTAACACTTGAAAAGGGTGTTGTGCTCTCCACTTCTCCCGACCAGAAAAAAAAATGTGCAACCCTCCCCCTTCACCTCAAGCTCTCCATGATCTGGAAGTTGAGATTCACTTCATCCTGCTATATCTATATTTATTCTTCGGAAATTGGTATCTTCATTACATATTTGATGTGCTGTACCCAACCGATGCTTAGTAAAAAGCTTAGTAATTTTTTTCCATGTGATATTTATTCATGGCCGTTGACACAAGGGCTGTTTAACTTTATGACTCGTTAGAATTTAATTGAAGTGATCGGATATACAAAAACCGATATTTAATGGTATCTTTTTTTTGCTGTTATTTGTATTATTATTAGCAGTATAACTGTCCACAGTTTTTTTTTATTATTATTCAGAGCGGGCATCACACGCTGAGAGACTTTCTGTGCAATTCCCCGACAAAATAATCCCCGTGTTATTCTTTACACACACACTTACTTGTTTAAACTATTATTAGCATGTGCAGGAATATTAAGATTTGTAAGTATTACTGATAGTAATATATTTTGCAGTGTATGCCAGGATACTGATGAATAGCAGATCTCAGATCTTTTATTCACAGTTTCCCATATTTTAGTGTCCCTTACTATGACAATAAAGTACATCCACAAGCAAGGCCTCTGATCAGGCGATTTTGAGGAGCTTGCAACGACCTCTTAATTGCTGTTGCTCCCTGGTCCATACTGATGCACTTATTAGGATCCCAGCTATGGGCAAATAGTTAACCCCGACAAACTGATGTCAAAACACTGGAAGTATAAAAATAGATTTTTATAGTAAAAATACCAGCAATACAAATGTATTGCTGGTATTTTTACTATAAAAACTCTCGACAAAACTTTAGAAAAAACATGCCAATGGTGAAACCTTATCTACAAACTGATTTCATACAAAGAAATATATTTTCTATTCATACGAATCTATCCTAAAAATCTTGTCGGCATTAAATAATCAACTGAGGTTGAGATGCCGTAAAGCAAAATAACCCAGTAAACCAAACCCATATTTTATGATTGTAGGTCAGGCTGCTAAACCAGGTTGAAAGACTGTTAATCTAATGAAACAGTAATGGTGAGATTAGAGCTCCGTTGTGAGGAAACATCAGGCTATATTTGATCGAATTATTTATAACTAGCAGTAGAACTCGGCGCTGCCCGGGGATGTAACAGTAAGAGATAGATCAAGTATCGACCATCATAAAGACTGAAAAATAAAATTGACAAAGATTATTGTTTAACGTTGACGGACACACATGTCTTAATTAGTTTTTTTTTTTTTTTCTTTTTTTTGGTCAAACACAAACTCAAATAAAAACATTGTTTTCAATCGTTATGAGTCTACCGATTGAATAGAATTTTATTATAAACAATTGTCTTGTAAATGGAATTTTTAAAGCATTCTGAATGTAAAAATAAAAAAAAAGTGTGCAATACAATAAGAAACACTACCTGCCAAAAAAAAAGTGAAGTTTTGTTGAAATCGGTTGAAAAATGCAGGAAATCCGATCCCATATATAAACGAAAACATACACACACACACACACACACAAACAACCTGATTTTTATAATAAGTATAACTCGATAAGAGTTGTCCCCCTTTCATTCTCATGATGCCTCTTAATCGGCTTTTCAAATTGATTTCGTGCAAAAACAATTGTGTTTTTTCCAATTGGTGGCGCTCTTAGAACCACCGCAAGGTAATTATACGTAGTCCTGTGAAGTTTTGTTGAAATCGGTTGAAAAATGTAGGAAATCCGATCCAATATATAAACGTACAGACACACACACACACACAATCTGCGTTTTATAATAAGTAAGATTACGCTGAACTAAAGTTCACCACATTTTCGAAGAAATAGGTCCCTTGTTAACTGTTTTTTTTTTCACATATTAATGGGGGGTCTTCCTTCCTAACATTTAGCATAAGGCCGTGTGGAGAATCGGCATCTTGATTAAGTCAATTTTCTTCAATTTGAGTTATATTTACATTTCATTTTATGTTTTGCTATTATCGAAAGGGCTCATGTGAACTAGTTTCTTTTATTTGGTACTGTTCCTTGTAATTTTTGTTGTGACGAGATCCGCGGAAGGAAACTTTTCATCGATATCGACGGGATTCATTTTTGTGAATCCATTTTTAATCATTGAATTTAGAAAACCGCTGTATAAGTCTGACATACATTTTTAACGCGTTAGACACAGATATTTGAATGGTTATTATTAGTGTGTAAGTGAATATGACGAACACAACCGGAATTTAAACTTGGCTCTCCGATTATCAATTACGAGACATTATTCATTACACCACTAGCACATTCCTGAACCTGATATTGCCAAGCGGACACCCATCTAGGTACAGACCAGTTTCGACGTTGCTTAACTTTGGTGATCATACGGAAACAGGTGTATCAACATGATTTGACAATATGTCTAAACACCCACTATATATGTGTGTGTGCACTTGTGTGTGTGGGGAGTGCGATGGATAAATTGTTCTTCAAACTGCGCGAACATTATAATAACATTGACATATTATTTTAAGATATGACAAAAATATCTTTAAATACTAAAGAGAAAAATTATTCAGTGAAATCGCTATCAGCTTCATCCACGGACTCCAGACGATTTCGGAATCACCTGCAAATCATTTGGATGGTCTCCTTGTTTAAGTTTGGAAATATCTGCCATAATCCTTGCTTTCAGTTCATCTTTGGTGTTACAAGGAGTTTTGTTAGTCTCTTGATCAACTGCGCTCCACACACAATAATCAAGGGTATTGCAGCCTGGTGAGTTAGGTGGCCATATTTACGAGGTGATGTGGTCACAGAAATTGTATAACAACCATGACTGGATTCCCCTGCTTGTACGGCATGGTGCAGAATCCTGTTGCTAGTCATAGGTTCTTACAATAGCAGCCTGCTTGACCAAGAAAGGGCAGTACTACCTGCTCAAAGGTACTTGATGTAGGCCTCCGTGCTGGAGCCTACACCAACAAATTCAGGAAGTCTTTTCTCATAATCACCTTAATCTCTTCGAACGCTTTCCGAATCCAAACACTCTGAAATGTTAGGATTGGAGCTTCCGGTGTGAATTCCAAGCAGTACAGAATGCTGTTTAAAAATTTGTGGCGGGGTGAATTGCATTATGGTAGTATTGTTGCTAAAGACGGATCCTTATCTCTCCCTCTCTCTCTCTCTCTTTATATATATATATATATATATATATATATATATATATATATATATATATATATATCTGTGTGTATGTGTGTGTCTATTTCAGTGTATGTATATATATATATATATATATATATATATATATATATATATATATAGTATACTGCAAAAAAAATCAAAATTACCTCATGTGGGTATAGTTTATTTTAGAACTTCACTGTCTTCACTGCCGGTCTTCATCAGCCCTAGACTGACGGTCTCGGAATCGGGGTTTGTATTTAGTTTAGATAGCAGTCGTTGAAAATGTGCGGGGCTACTGAAGGGGGTTATCTTTTTGATGAGGAGACTGGGTTGGTGACAAGGAGATGGAATGGAGTGGGAGTTTATTTATGGACAAATCCTTTAGTTGTATGTAAATGAAGTTAGGTTCCTGCTAGTGGATTGTATTATTAAATAGTGGGGATTTACAGACAAGAAACTAATAGTTAGAATAAATTATCGAAATAATAGATTCCCAAAATCTGTAAATGAAAGCGGGACACCCAATGGAATAAATCATGTACAGTAAGACATGTACATAGACATCTACTTACATACGCATATATATATATATATATATATATATATATATATATATATATATATATATATATATATATATATATACACACACTTATATATATATATATATATATATATATATATATACACACACTTATATAT
>OZ010571.1:88680313-88682813 GCA_963932145.1 Acanthosepion lycidas | reverse complement strand
AAAAGTATCTCATCACAAAGTATATGTTGATTCATTGGAACAAGATCGAACTTATTACATTCGTCTCTATTTAGGAAACTTGACACGAATTCAAAATTACCTATCCTACTGCACAGAAATTATCCAGTTTGCTTTCAAAGCATGCTATTCCGTTGCCATTGCAGATTTGGTTCTTTAGTATTACTGGACAACCAAACTAGGAGAACAGCAAATCTGAATTCAACGACTAAATCACGGGTTGCCTTTAAACAAGGGAAAATACACAGTAACTACCCCTAACAGGGTAACGGTGAAGACATCGGCAGCAGGCTTATGGTCGTGAGCAATATCAGAATCTAACAGAACAGATTTGTGGCACCGAACAGCAATTGTGTTATTCAAAATAATAATAAAAGATATTTTATACTAGGCAATGGATGAGACCTAAGGATTCCGTGCGAGGATATAAATAGTAGGGATATGTCTTTCCTAATATTCGGCCTAAAATCTACATTTCCAAGAGACAAATTAGGCCAAAAATGGTGTATTGTTGCGCTATTTCGGCGGGTGCTGTCCAAACATCCCTATCCAGGTTTGATGGAATCCAAAAGCGTTTTGCGATGTCAACTAACACTCATTGCCACTTTTTTGATGTCAACGAATACACGTTATTTTCGTAATGCTCGAGATAGTAGAGACTTTGTTATCGCAGATACAAATATAGTACGTTGTTGAACACTACTCGTGTCATACGCCTTCGAATAATCTCACACTAATTGTACTTGCTCGAATAGTAATGCGTATAGTTATCCAAATAGAGAAATAGTATAGTGAATAGATTAGCGGTTGTGTATTGTAATAGAGGAGCGACTAGAAAAAAGCGATCTATTTGACATCACATGAACTTTTACTTATATGCGTTTCCTCTATGGTCACGTGCTCTTCTTAATTCAATAATACGATCGCCTGTGTTTGCTCAGTGGCGACCTATGTTCAAACTCAAGTGTCTGCGAACTCTTGTTGGGAGATGACTTATACTCAACACTCCAATCTCTCTCTCACAGGCGGGATATTTTCAGTCCCTCGCTGATCTATCGTTACTTCCGCGGAAAGTGCACGGTCGAACAAAGTTCCGCGGTGCTGCCAGTTCAAACATCCGCGGCAAGGACACGCAATGCCATTTACGTAGTAGCAAACTACCACATTCCTTCCGTATTCCATTGGCAAGGTGTAAGTTCCAGTGGAAAATCTTCTTCCCCGCACCCGAAACACTAGTCTGTGGAACCTTGTTCCACTGGAACAGCTTATTTATTTTGAAACACTGGTCCGTGGGACCAAGTTCCACTTGAACAGATTCTTTCCTCCGAAACACTGGTCTGCGAGACCAAGTTCCACAGGAACAGCTTATTTCTTTCGAAACACTGGTCCGGGGGAACAAGTTCCACTGGAACAGGTTCTTTCCCCCGGAACACTGGTCTGTGAGACCAAGTTCCACTGGAACAGCTACTTTCTTTCGAATAACTGGTCTGTGGAACCAAGTTTCACTGGAACACCTTCTTTCCTCCGAAACACTGGTCTGCGAGACCAAGTTCCACCGGAACAGCTTATTTCTTTCGAAACACTGCTCCGTGGGACCAAGTTCCACTGGAACAGGTTCTTTCCCCCGAAACACTGGTCTGTGGAACCGACTCCCAAGATAATATTTCTCCGATAACTACAATTTTAACTTGTTCAACGATAGGGAAAAACCGTTATCTTCCCATTTCTATCCGTACAAATTGCCTCCCAACGTAACGCTTTGCCTCATGAAGAAAAAAGCGAAAAGAACAAAAACATGAAAGCTCTATGATGACACATGTAAACATCACCAGGGATGTCGGTAGGAGTTTGAAGCCTCGTCTTGATGAAGACCTATTTTTTCTGTTAATTAGTTACAGTATATTTAAGTGGAATCTTTTTTGAATCAAATTTATTTTCTAATTGACATATTCTGCAACTATTTGTTCGTGCGTTGAAAGCAATAAAGAAATATAGAAGAGATTACAAATAATTTACCCAAATAAATCTAAAATCACGTCAGTAGGGGAAGGGAATTGGAATGATATATATATATATATATTATTATGCTCTACTGAGAACTCTTTCATCCTTTTCATATAAATCAAAATAAAAATTGTATTTCAAGACAGACACGCAAGAAAATATTATTAATTGTATTATAGAAACTTATTAAATCATGGTCACCTATCTGCAAGGGTGTACGATAAACAATAATCAGTTTGTTCTGCCTCTACTGTGCATAACATGTTTACAATTGACTAGCATTTCCTCACTGCATGAAGTAAATCTTTATTATACACTAAATTAATTCTCGTCTCTATAACAATATTGCAAATCCATGGAGAAAAAAAAATCTCCACAGGAAAAACAAATACTAGAAAAATGAGAAAGTAAAATTTAATCGTAAATTTATTTCCTTTTTTTTTTATATTCTTCATTTCCTTACAAATTCTACACAGCA
>OZ010571.1:88670313-88675313 GCA_963932145.1 Acanthosepion lycidas | reverse complement strand
ATAGATAGATAGAAGGATAGATAGATAGATAGATAGATAGATAGATAGATAGATAGATAGATAGATAGATAGATTGATTGATAGATATATAGATAGATAGATAGATAGATAGATGTAAAATTTGAAAAGATAATTAATATGAAATAATGAAAGCGGACATATTACAAACGCAGTTTCATCAAATATGTGCTTTCGTTTAACATTGGTCCTTTTCTTTTCCTTTGCTTTTATCACTGTTTCTCTTTCAGCAATTCGCTTTCATTTGTAAATATTTCTCATTCATTTGGCTACTGGCGGAATTACAATATATAGAATGATTTTTTTTTCTCAGACTTGTTTTGTCTTTTCTTCTTTATTCATCTTATATGCACATTAACATCTTTTTTTCCCGTTCTACTCGCTATTCATTCCTGTAAGAATTCGTTTGTCAGCAACAACTTATTGATATTGTTTGTGCAATCGCGTGAGAAGCTATCATGAATCGATATCAATTTAATTAAAACTAGAATTAGAGACAAGCTGTATTCACGCTGATTGAACAGGGGCTTCGCAAGAATGTAAAAATGATAGGTAATATGTAAAAGCAATTCGCCAGGAAGAAAAAAAAAATAAGACCGAGAACAAAATTAATAAAAATGGGAATCGCTTGACGTTTAATTGCGACATGACAGCAGGAATTTTTTTTTTTGTTTTTTTTTAATCTATTCATATTTTTGCGCCTTTCTTTTCCAGTCTTTTCCCGCTTAAAAATACACGTTCCTCAGTCATAAAGTAAATATCAATAGCTACCTGTCTTTTAGGACTGTCGTACATGTGGTAATACTCATGCATACCGAACTGGATATTCTTTTGTTATTAATGTGTTTGCTTTATGAATTTTAACCCTACAGTTTATACGTAGTTATAGTCGAGTTAATATAAATTGTTTGGTTTGGTTTGGTTTGGTTTACGGCATATCAACCTCAATGGGTTATTTAATGGCGAGAAGATTTTTAATGCTGGTAATATTTTTCCAAAAATGTATTACTTGTAATACTTGCTTCCTTCAAAAAATTATTGCTATTAGGTTGGTGCAAAAATAATGACGTAATAATGTCGTTTTTTGACGTAACATTATTACGTCATTATTTTTGCACCAACCTAATTATATTAATATTTCCTAGCAATATTTATTTTCTTCAAAAATATATTGCTGGTAATAATTTTCCTCAAAAAATTTATTGCTGATATTAAAACCCATTTTTTATAATTTCATCGTGTTTTGACCCTAGTTAACTCTTTGCCCATAGCTGGGACCATGATAGGTGCTACTTCTCCGGGTCAGGGTACACCTGTAGACACCAGGAATTAAGAGGTGCTTCCACGCTCCTCAAAGCCTCCTGATCAGTGGCTTTGCTGTTGGAAGTTGTTTATCGTTTTACCTAGGAGGCGGAGGTACTTTATTGTCATAGCCAGGACGGTCATAATAAAGTAGTGAAAAATATTATGATTAAAAAAAATGCAATAATCGACCCATTAATAGGAAAATCACCACTTCCTGGAAATACTTAAAGATGCGCCCATCCAATCCAACCAGATGGTGAGCCTGGACGTGGTGAGTTTGTTCACCAAGGTACCCATGGAGGAAGCACTCTCAGTAGTCAGAGACTGGCTTCGAACTCATCCCTAGGAGAATGGACAAGTTTTCTAATAGATAAGCTGATGGAGATGCTCAATTTCTGTACGCAAACAACACATTTTAGATTGGTATCGATAGGCTAAGAGCGTAGCAATGGGCTCACCATTATCTCCAGCAATGGTAAACTTATATATGGAATACTTTGAGGAAATGTCATTAGAAACTACTTCACTAAAGCCAAAACTTTTGTTTTGTTTTATGGCATATCAACCTTAGTGGGTCATTTAATGCCAACAACATTTTTGAAGTAGGTTCATAGCGATAGTTTGGAAAAAAGTTGTGTATGTATACATATATATACATTTGAACAATCTTTCAGTTACTCATATTTTTAAGTACAATCAAACTACTTAAGAATGTATAGCTGTTTGTATTACTGGTATATTTTTTAGTATTACTTATAATAATTTTACCTTCTAAAATTATTGCTAGTAATAATTAGAAATATTTGTGGTATTAAAATAAGTTTGGGTGTTAATTATTTGCTCATAACCGGGACTCTAACCGATGCTACCACCGCGGGGGTCAGGGTGGACCTCAGAACACCAGAAATTAACAGGTGGTTTCACTCTATTCAAAGCCTCCTGATCAGAGGTTTTGCTGTTGGAAGCGGTTTATCGTCTTACTTAGGACGTGGATGTACTTTATCGTTATACCCAGGGCGGGTTAATATAAAGACATAGGATGAATTTTTAATTTTTCTCTCCACATATACGTAAATGTTCAACGAGGTATTATGAGGGAATTTACTTACAAACCAGCTTGATCGTGCGCAATTACATTTCTTATTCAAAGATTTCTTTTTTTACGATCAGTTGCTGAAGAATTCTCGTTCTTTACAAGAAATATTTCCAAAAAGTCATTTTAATGATTATTAACTTAGCCATATTTTTTACGAAGTGGTTAAACAAAATAACGTTTTAGCGCCATCTGTAAAAGATGCAAAAAGGTAGCAGCTGCTTTTTTTTTAATCACTTAACCCCAAACAAAGCAATATAAAGACACTAGGGTGTAAAAGGTTACAGAGTGAAAGAATTGCATTGTAAAGAGACTGGATTCAAGGAGAAATAACTAACGATTGACGTTGTATTTCACTCTTTGAAGATCGTTGATCACCGGAAAGCAGGTTGTTGAAAGAGTGGTCCACAAGCGAGAAGTGTCAGAAAAAATTACAATTGACATAGCACTTATTATTAGGTTGGTGCAAAAATAATATCGTTTTTCGACGTATTTTTTAACGTCAAAAAACGATATTATTTTTGCACCAACCTAATGTTAAAACTAGCATTTCCAAAAGTGAATTCATGAGACCATTCTTTCAATCAAGTAATGCGCTTACATTCGTAAAAATGAGTCACCAAAAAAGGAAATCTCATGAAAAAAATTACCGTAAAAATATTTAACCAGTTTACAAGATTTGATTTTCATCTGTTCGTTTCCCAGGGAAAAAACGATATTCACCTGATATAAAGAGCAGCTCTTTTAATTGTATTTATGTTCTCATAGAGAACCACTAAGAATGACATGAGTATTACATTTATGTGACTTCAGTCTATCTTAATATGTTTATATCTATTCTTTGTAAACAGAGGTGTGTTTATCCTCAAATGAGAACTCACCCAAAATCGTTTCGAATCTAAAAATGGAAATTTGGATATGAATGAGAGTAATAATTGTCTTAATTGATTTTCATTGTAATGCAAAAGCGAAGACATACCATTCCCGAAGTTGAAATTGTTAGATTCGTTGACAAAACTTCAGCAACCCATAAATCAGCGAATAGAGACTGCAATCGCTTCTGGTCTGTTGCATCAACAATATTTCATTAAATTACGCATTTTGACACCGTAGCTGTTTGTTGGCAATTGTTTTGTCCTTTAGAATAATTTCAGATATCAATCGAAAAATTATCATCGGTCGGTGCGAAACTGAATTTGAATTATTTATTTTGCGAGTTGTAATGATCATTGCAAAATGATTTCTCCTGGTATAAATGTTTCTGAATTGATAATAAATGAGTATGGAAGCGCTTTCTTGGATATTCTTTCAACTATTCCAACATTCACTAATTCACACACAGAAACACAAACACACATATATATACATATGATTTATTCGAAAATTATAACATAAGTATGTTATAAAATCACTACAAAAATAGTTATTTGTTTAAACATTTCTGGTGTCTTATCAAGTGATGGAGCTGAATATAGAATACAGGCCTTTATTCTACATTCACCGCCATCATTAAATTTGTTGAAACAAAATGCCTTTTTTTGTTGTGATTTTATAAAATATTTGTTATAATTTTCTAATAAATTATAGTTACCCTACTCTGTACTGAGCACTCTTTTAAGAATAGTATTTTTGTGTAATTGGAATTTATTCCGTATACACCAATTCTATATATATATATATATATATATATATATATATATATATATATATATATATATATGTGCGTGTGTTTGTGTGTGTATGTGTGTGTGTGTGTATGAGTGTCTGTGTGTGCGTGTGCGCATACATACTTGTGTGTGTATGCGCACTCGAGCGTGTGTTTATGTATTACGGTAAATGACAATAAGAAAACTATTATTAGCCGACACGATTCGACCATTGTGTACTTTTTCAAGGCAAAAACGAAATGAATTTATTAAAAACAAAGTAACTATTAACAACAAAAAAATATCATTAGCAACTAGAAGAATTTAGAAAGACGCTATTGTATTTATACTGTTAACTGAAAATTACGTCAAGTGTAAAAATATTGTTTTTATTGTTCAGTTGACAGATTCAACGATTTTCTTTTGATTACTTGATACAGTAGTGTACGTTGGCTTGGGTGAGTATTAATACAGTTTTCTTATTGCCGTTTACCTTTATATACTTAGTGTCTTTTTCTACAGGTTAACTGAGAAATTTTTCATATATATATATATATATATATATATATATATATATATATATATATGACGTCATACATTAAGAAATGGACAAAGTCCGACAATCTATTTATTAACGTTCTTTTTATAGATACAAGTATTTAAGTAAATGCTCTGTTTATAATAAACGGTATTAAAAAACATTTACCGGCCTGAATGTCCGAGAAATTTTCATAGAAAATATTCGTCCTTTGACAGGGTTCGAACCTGCATCCTATAACGGAACCGCCATTTATTCCGGCGTGCCTAACCGATTCGGCCACAAAGGGTCGTTCGGTTGGCAAGGTCGAATTTACTGCTTATAAACTTCAATCTTCCATGAATCTCGTACATTCATAACTGCTCATGGCGTATCAAATGTAAACAAATGACATCATACA
>OZ010571.1:88587813-88667813 GCA_963932145.1 Acanthosepion lycidas | reverse complement strand
GGTATACTGGTATGGATACAGATTCTTCACTATATAGTATATATTATATATATATATATATATATAGTAGTATATATATATATAAGTTGCAAATTAAAAAAATGATAATGTTCTTTTATGAAAGTATTTATTTATTTGTATATATATTTGATATTTCCGATTTGCCTCAATCTTTCTTCAGAAAGTTATTTCTGAATATCAAATATATATACAAATAAATAAATAGTTTCATAAAAGAACATTATTATTCTTTTAATTTGCAACTTTTTATATATATACATATTAAGAAAGTATACGTGGATCTCATTATGCTATATATATATATATATATATATATATATATATATATATATGTATGTATGTATGTATGTATGTGTGTGTGTGTGTGTGTTGCGATGGATATATTGTCTAAATTGCGCAAAATTGAAAATAATACTTACATCACATTTGAAGAGATAAATTCACCGAAATTACACAAAAAATATTTTGTAATATTAAAGAATAAATTCATTCAATAAAATCGCCACTGGCTTCAACCAGGACATCCAGGTGACTCTGAAATCTCTTGCAATTTTTTCTGGACAGTCTCCTTGTATAAGTTCGTGAATACAGCCATGATACTTGCCTTCAGTTAATCTTTGGTGTTACAACGATTTTTGTTGCTCCCTCGTTCAACTGCCTCCCAAATATATTAATTAAGGTTGCTTCATTCTGGGGAGTTAGGTTACCACATGTAAGGGCTGATGCGATCGAAGAAAATGTCTGACAGCCATGACTCGATTTTCTTGCTGCAGACCTCTTATATATATATATATATATATATATATATATATATAAAGTTTTTCAGCAGCCACCCTCTTGAATCAAGGGAGTACTACCTCGTCAAGGTACTTGATGCAGGCCTCCGTTTTGAGCTTGATGTCTTCACCAACAATTTTATTTTATATCAGAACGAATAGAGTGGGTTTTCTGAGCTGCCGTACCTTTGTAATCGTCATTCATCCAACTCTTTCCAAATCTTCTGCATGTCCTCAGATTGACACCCAAACGCACTAAAATGTTCATATCGGAGCTTCACGCGCGAATGGCATGCAGTATATCAGTCCCTTTTCAAAATTATGGCATATCGAATTGCGTCATGGTGCTCTTTTTTTTTACAGACTGTGAGCAACTGTCCCTACAAAATCTAACTGTCGACAAAATCTAAAACAAACAAGGGGTATGCGCGAAATTAAAAGTATTAGGTTGGTGCAAAAATAATGACGTAATAATGTCGTTTTTTTACGTTAAAAATACGTCAAAAAACGACATTATCACGTCATTATTTTTGTACCAACCTAATATAAACGGCGACAATTTACCCATCGCACTCTGGATAATGAACCTAACTGGAATTGAAAATCGCTTCTCTGATTTCAAACTCAGAGCCGTTCTCTCATCCAAGCTTACACTAATTGTTATTCCCAAGCGGTCCCCCATCTAAGTAATAACGAGATTCAAACTTGCTTAACTTCGGCGATCGTATGAGAATCGGTTTCTCTACGTGATAAAGTCGTAAGCCAGATCAATGCTTATGAGGGCAGAGCATAGTTATACGTCAGGTATTTTTTTTGTTTTTTTTTTGTGTCGATATTTATATCATCATGTTTTCTCGGTATTTAAGTTGTCTATTCCTACATATTTCCTTAGGACGTATGAATATATTTACAATAATATATTCCTCAGACACTGGTCCAATAATAGAAATGCCTTAACTTAATTTTAAAGTATAATTAATCTGTTCTATTGGACTTAACAATATCAAGTGAAACAAAAATAAAATGTAGGCTTAAATTATTTCAATTTTTTCACGCCCCAAGTCTTTTTTTACTCGTATTTGTATTTGTCAGCTATTTTTTGTATCAGTATGTTTTGTAGACAGATAAAAAAAGATATATTGCAGATATTTTGCTCCAATACAATACTCAATAACACGCAACAAAATGAGACTTTTTTTTTTTTATGAAGCCTACTTGGTCAGGCCGAAATGATTTCAGCGTATCCTCTAAGTCATGTCTCTGGCACAAAGTCTTATATAAATATCTCTACCTGGAATAAAGCTTTATAATATGACAATAAATATTCAAAAGTAACTTGTTACGAATCACCTGTACGTCAACATGCTTTAATAATCCCGATTATTAAAATGGCGGATAGTTAGGCACAGCGAAACATGGTCATTTCAAAAATAGATTGTATCCGGTTGGAATAGAAATTTATAAAAGAATATTAATCTGATAGAAAGTAGAGATGTGGAATATTTCTGGTTTAAAGGCATGTTCAATTTCTAGGGCCACATTAGAGATAAAAATTATAGCAGATACGATTCTATAGAATCTTTTTTTATTGAATGTCAGTCCACAATTTACAGTGTTGTTTTTTAATAAACGGCGATAAATAATCAGAAATATCGCATCGCATAAAATCTTCTTACGAATCTCGCAAAAATGGATTAAATATCTCATATAAATATGTTCTGACAAGTGACATATCTTAATTCCACCAGTTCAGAATTTTACAGTAGACAGGTGGGGGGGACCATGACGAGGAAGTTCCATTTTGGAGTGCTTCTTCTCAAGTACTGTTGCGTTTTGGAATTCGAGCGCAGGTTTCCCCGATCATTACAATTTTAAAACTCGTCATCTTCAGAGTCAATAGCTATCTGATTTCTTTACAATGCGGTCAAAGTAATTCGACTCATGATAAAACTTTTGAAAATAGAGATTATTATGTGGAATTTGAATGAAATTAATAATGTCATGTACTCTGAATTCGTCATAAAAATGTTAATCACTTCAAATAACTCGGTGCATAGATCAATTATAGCAAATTTAGTACAGAAGGAAATTGAACATATAATAGTCTGCGTTCTAGGTAGTTTCACTAAACGGTGCAAATTACTACAAACCAAAATATTAACCTGAAAACAAGTGTCATGTATTTAAACATCATTGTCAATCCAAGACTTTTGTATGAAAGTCACACATGCCACCAAAACCGTTAAAAGTATATAAATTGTTATGGGATCTTACCCATAATAATAATGATGGCCTATTCCATACTTAATAAATATTGCGCTTCAGGAGTAGGCAAGGAGTTGGTCGGTCAGTCGACTGGCTGATCGGTTGAACTCTCTGCCTTTGGACGGGGAGGAACCCGATGGAGGCTACGCCGAAGGGCGGCTTCTCTTTCGGGGAGGTAAACCGACCCTGAACCCGTTTATACTGGTTCAATGGGCATATTTTTGGCCGAGCCCACGGGCTCAGAGATCCCACGGGCTTGGAGATCCCACGTTAAAAAGGCCTTGTGCCACATGACGCCCTCGTGGTGGGTGGGTGTATGACTGAATATCGTTGGTCGGTCAGTCGACTGTCTGATCGGTTGAACTCTCTTCCTTCGGGCGGGGAGGAACCCGAAGGAGGCTACGTCGAAGGGCGGATTCTATTCCGGGGAGGTAAACCGACCCTGAACGTGTTCAATGGGAATATTTTTGGCCGAGCCTTGTGTCACATGATGCCCACGTGGGGGGGACTAAATATAGTCAGTCATTAGGCGAGATTCTGTTGTTCAAGTCGAATCAATAGTCGAGTCAAAGGCAGTCCGAATCAGAGTCGCGTTCAGAAAATTACTGCAAGACATTACAGTCGAGGCTACATTGTTGTCTCGACTAAACCTGATTGTTCATACTAACATTTCTACTTCTCTGTAGATATTCCTGTTTGTAATATATCTGTGTTATTCCATACCTGTGTTCGAGTTCTTCTTTATTGGTTCTACCTTGGACTATCAACGTGGTACAAGGAACCGGACCATAGCATAAATTGTCAGTTGTTTTCTACCGCTTTATGAGACCCATGGTTAATATTTGCTATGAGCGGGTGAAGTCTGAGGCTCTTGGCGAAGACCATATTTCTTTGAAACTTGCAGGGTGGCGCTACAGAATCACCAACAAATAACAGTAGCAAATAGAAGAAACGGCATCCCTTGCGGAGTTTCAATAACAACAGCAACTAAAGTGGATAGGACATGTAACTCAATGAGTAAATAATGACAAAATGAGAGCTGTTGAAATTCCACACTATTTTAAAGAAAATCCCCCATCAATACTGGAAAGATAGATAGAAGCTACTTTTCTTGAAAGAAATCTATTTTCCTAATGAAATGTTTTAAGAGAAAATGTTTATAATTTCAGCTGCTGGATCAATTAATTCAAAAAAATTTGCCTTATAAAGAGATGCCTAATATTACTACTATATTTATAATCTTCATAATATCTACATCATACCTGCTCTTCTAAAGTTCATTAAAGGAGTTCATTCAAAAAATCTGTATATTGAGTGTTTATTTTGAAAATGGTAAAAAAAGAAAACACAAAGAAGTTTTAAAGAACTCAGCAACAAACATACACTTATGATCCGAATCAGTACAAGACATCAGAGAATCTTTGGAGGTTCAATGAGCTAGACGGTCTTGGAAACAATGCTCACAGGGCATATGAAAGTGAAGAGAGATGTGGGGTTACAGTAACAAGCCTGTTTGATTGGATTGGTGTGGAAGCGTTATTGAACGTTGTGTAAAACTTCTAATGGCCACAAGGGATATCATGCTTTGGATAGCCATGATAGCCTATATCATAAAGGAATGCCATCAAAACATATTTGTCAGTCGTCCCCGACGTTTCCAAAGCCAGTATCACCTCTATCTGTATGTGTGTGTGTGTGTGTGTGTGTGAGAGAGAGAGAGAGTTTGAAAGTAAAGAAATAAGGCGAAACGTAAATTGCTTAGTGATATACAAATAAAACGAATCTGGCATCCCTCATCAAATCCCACCTAATCATTTTCTTCGAAGTCATTCAACAAATATCGCACGTATTGTCTGCGCTAGTTGTAACATTAAACACCAAATTACAGTTAAGTTCAAATTTCAGCTCGGACAGTTTCTGATCTCTTCGCACTAATGTTGTTTAGAAAAACATGAAACAGTCTCTTGTCAACTCACATCTGTGAATAAATGTCAAGTTACGTGGAGTTCTCTCACATTGCTGACACAGGAATCTAAAGGCGCATAAGCATTTCCAGAAAAAAAACAGAAAAAAAATGAGCAAAAAGTAAAATCTGTGGAAATTTTACTTAATAACTGACAATCTAAATCGCAATTTATGGCGTTAAAATTCCCTCGCAGATGTATTAAACACTTGAGAGGACAGAGATCTAGTTCCACCTGATGAATGATAAGAATAAAAAGCAGAATATGAGCTAAGGGAATTCTTAAGGCTTGGTTGGTTGAATTTGTATATCGCTCTATGGGTTATTTAATGTCGAAATCTACACATTTTGGACACGGTTTTCCGACAGATACTGTGTACATAATTTTATTATTTCAGCGTAAAGGTATATTCTTTTAAATATATAGTTCGTTAATCATAAAATGTATTGTTCGTAAATTTACTATAGAAATGTATTTTTAGATTTTGTTTAGTGTTGCATTGATTGTCATTTTGTTTTAAATATCTGTTTTTTTATTTTATTATAAAAATATGCAGTTGATTTTTGTTTGGATGTTCACTATTTTCTAAGCCTAACATATTAATGGGGAATGTAAACCTTGAGAAAGTAAGACTGTCCTGATTTTTTGAAGTTAAGTAGAAGTGATGAGTAATCTTCTTAATGATTGTGTTGGAATATTATGTAAAATAGGAACAGAACCGTATCGTAAAACTTACAAAGTTACTTACAATAAACACAAATTTAACATCGCAGGTGTCAGCAACATCTACTAAGCCATTGCAGACATGACGAGTACATCTTTATTATTATTAGCGTACTTACTAATAAACAGATATTAAATCATGAACTGGTTACATTGTTTTCTTATTCCGAGTTCTGCGAAATTTATTTGTAGACACCAATTAACAATTCAGTCGAGTGAAGATTATCAGTGCACCAAGAATTTCAGAAGAATTAGAATTAGAAGGTGCAATAAATCACTTTCCATCAGTATGGCTGATGTTCCGCATTAGGAGACTGGCGCATTGCGCTTTTGCGTGCTAATGGTTTCCGCTGACATGAAGTGCAAAGATTATATTAAATCAATTGCTAGCTCTGCTGCAAGAAAAGTCGGTTCACTGTCGTGTTGGACAATATTTTCCCGCCATAATTGTATACATTTATAAGTCTACCATTCATCTATTCATTGAATGTATCTGATATATCAGGTCTAGTGCTTCTGGTATGTATTCAGAGATTCTAATTAAAATACAAAGAATCAGCAATGTTTTGGGTCTTGATCTGTCATCATGCTCCAGTCACTTTGCCAACTGTGTAACATAATTTACCTGTACCTTCTCTATAAATATATTCCTGTTAATTGTTCTTATGTGCTTTCCCTTTCGTACCTAGATATTATGAATTTATGCGCAGTAATAGATTGGCGACAAGTTTTCATCATTTTACAGTTTAATTGGGTAAGTTCTCTGCTAACAGTGTCTTCTCTCGAACTTCTAGCGGAATTTTTTTTTTTTTAATCATTTTCGCTTGAAGATGGAACAGAGCCCACTTTAACTCAAGTTAATTCAAATATTATTTTGAAGTTTTCGGCTCTTGATTTGAAACATGAGACCTCTTATGTAGCGAGTTGGAATCATATTTTTAAATAAATAATTATATTTATGCTCTACTTTCGTATCGAGCACTATTTTTTAAAAATAATAACAAAAATACTAAGGAACTTTGGATTATTTACCAAACCAGTTTCTTTCCTATTTTCTATAATATTTTTCACACACACACACACACACACACACACACACACACACACACACACACACACACACATATATATATATATATATATATATATATATATATATATATATATATGCGCGTGTGTGTGTCTATACATACATGCATACATACGCACACACACACACACACACACACACATATATATATATATATATATATATATATATATATATGCTGTAAATTGAAAAGTTGAAAAAAATATTACCCGCAGATATCATATTTTGTAAGACTTGCATCTAATAAAGATTGTCTTTATATTAAAGCTGACATTTGTTTGATGCATTTTTTAGAGTGTAGAAAATATAATTTGGTAATAAAGTTACCGCAACTATTCGAATTATCGCAATAATTTCTGACTGTGGATAACGTATAAAATATTAAGTAGATTTCATAATATCTTAATACATCGACAGATAAATAAAATAAATTAATTATGCATCCATTAACATAGGTCAAAATAAATCATTTAAAGAATATAATGGGAAACTAAATTTCTGCCGACATTATAGAAATAATTATTCAATCAGATATAACAGAATTCGCTACTTATAGAATTCAGTTCTGACTTTCATAATTTTCTCCATCATCACTTTTCAAGATTTTGGACAAGAAACAAAAGTGTATCCTATTTTTTAAGCAATGACTGATAAATTAAGAAACTCGTTATCGATATCGAGAATTATTGGACATTTTCTTATAGGATTCAATAATAGATAGATAGATAGATAGATAGATAGATAGATAGATAGTGTTAATATGTACACATAGCAATATATGAAAATTATTTTAGCGTGAAGGAAAATGTTCTCACTTGTTCGGTGCCTTCCATGCGATGAGGATGCAATTATAGGCAAAGCACATATTTTGTTACCCGCATTGAAAGCTGTGAAACAAAATTAACTCTGATCTCGAAAAACAAAACATACGTGAACTTGACAAAATGGGTTAAAAGAAACAGTTCAATGACTTGAAAGAATGTTTTGTTGTGCCAATGGCGCCTCGAAAATATATATTTCACATTAACTTATTGAATAAATTTATAGATTGTCTTTCTTTCGGTGTGTTCGAGAAAATTGAGTAAAACAAAAAAGCAAACAAACATCAAAATAATTATAACAGTTAAGTTGTAATGATATGAAGCAAAGTCATTTTAAACAGCACACACACACACGCACACACACACACACACACACACATATATATATATATATATATATATATATATATAGATGTAAACAGATCCACGCACATACATATAGAAACGCGCGTCCCTATATAGTAATAATAATAATAATAATAATAATAATAATAATAATAATAATAATGATATTAGGTTGGTGTAAAAATAATATCGTTTTCTCACATAGTAACATATGTTAGAAAACGACATTATTTTTGCACCAATCTAATAATAATAATAATAATATTAATAATAATAATAATAATAATAATAATAATAATAATAATAATAATAATAATAATAATAATAATAATAATTTAATGGACAAATTTGAATTAGACCCGGAAACAGTATTATTAAAAAAGTACCCAATACACATATTAAAAGCTAAAAATTTAATATGCAGGGCTTTTAAGTATAGAAAATTAGGAAATCAGTTGAATTCGCTTCCTTAGTTTCAAACTTTCAGTGTCTTCAACCGATTTCAGTAAAACGCCTGAAAAAATATATATATTTATATGTATATACTGGTATGGCAAAAAACATACGTATACGCAAATATACTTGCACGTACAAATTTTTTTTTTACTATTTTTTAATAAAAAACAGTGCTCAGTGTTACATAACTGAGCTATTACGTATATATTAGTTAATACGCATTGTATCCCATGTCGATACCACGAAATGAAGTTTCATGCTGTTGCACAATCTTTAGTTATGCATGAAGATGTTTTACTCCTTTTTATGTATGACAAACCGTCGTTCGTGGCATTATAAATAACAGGTGGTTATTTAAATATATCACTAAAGTATTGTCTAATGTATAAACTTAGCTCTCAAGACTTTAACTGAATTATAAGTTAGGGCGATATATTTGATGCATTTTAAACCTAAACTTATACATAGAAAGGTGGAATTATATAAACGCACGTAGGAAAATATCATTAAGATCTATAGAATTATCTATGTGTAAATTAAAAATATATAAAATATCTATTAATGACGGGTGCTATGAATATTAATGGTTGCTACATATTATATTAATATTCGTAAAATCTGTTAAGATCTATTTTAATCGGACTCAAATTACTTTAGAAAATGTTTAATTTTGTGTCTTCATGTAGTGATCAATTCACTTCTTTTGTTCAGTAGGTTAGGCTTATTTAAACATTTTAAGATAATATTTTTTTTCTAAAATATATGTTGCATCTGACTCACTTAATATGGTTTAGCTTTAGCTGTTATCTCCAACATAATGAATAGATTCTTATGAGTGATTTTAATCTCCAAAATTACTGAGAGAGTTTTGTGCAGTTTCTGTATTTAATATTGTTTTCATGTCATTTAGTGATGATAAACCAAAGTAGTATTTAACACCGTTGTCCGAGTTGATTCCTAGCACTATAGATTATGCCTTCGGTCATGCATGGCCATTTAGTGGGCAGGTTACTTTTTTACGGCAATTGCATTAATTTTTGGTATTATGATTATTTAGTATTTTCTTTGTGTGCTTGCTTAATATATTCTTATGTTGTGATATATAGTTATAGATGTTTTTAGTACAACTATAGCTTAGCTTAATGCTATTTTTGATTTTTAATTGTTCCAGAATGGCCAAAGTTTTTGTGATTTTAATTTAGAACAATTCTACCTCCATTAGTTTGATCGTTATTATTACATGGTGTATTGGAACATATGATATTACGTTTGTGTTGTGTTGTTTATTGATTTATTGTTGTTTCCTTCTACATACTCAAATTTCACTTTGTGGTTGTTTTTGTCTAGTGTTTTACAATATTTAGTTTTATTATCGACAAATATATCTTTTTTACGGAAGTTGGTCAATAACCTAAATTGTAATGATTTGTGTAGTTTGTATTCTTTTGTGGTGGTTAGATTTTCTGTTGTACCTTTGGTTCTATGCATCCTTAAATTGATGGTTTATAGAGGACCTTACTCGGGTTTAATATGACGTTAAGGAAATTGATCACTTTAGCGTTGGTATTGGTGATTATATTCGATTTGTGTTCCTTAAAGAATTTAGATAGATCATTTCCCATCTTTTCTGCTAGTCTTCGTCTCAGTTTACGAATGATGTTGATTGGGGGATATTTTATATTGAAGTGAAATAATTTATGTTACCCCAATATGGTTTTAGGTAGACCAGTTTTAAATTCTTTATGTATGGATTTTTAAAATGTTCGTTATGTAATAAAGTATGTTTTCTAAATGGAGATACATTTATCAGGATTTCTTCAAAGTATTCTCAACGTAATAAATTATGTTCTTTTATCATTATGGAGGCATTTATTAAATCGAAGTTAAGGCCTGTTTTATTTCTCTATTACAGGCGAGTTCAAAGTGTTATTTCAAATGTATGTCTCTTTTATAATCCTAGATACTGGCTTTTACATTTCTAGATGTTTCGCCTATGTAATTTCACTAACTCTGCAGAAGTTTTATTATAAAAATTCCGGCATCTGATCTAGCGTAGGTTCGATTGTCCTTGATAATTATATCTTTGACCGTCTTGCAGGTGGTGATAAGGATTTAGGGATTGTTTACAAATTTTATTGACTTGTAGGATCATGGATTTTGTGATTTTTCTTCTCAGTGGTGCACTTGTTGCTGTCAGTGGTGTCTACTTTATGTATAGGAGGTCTGATCAAAAAGTATCCTAACTGTTGCTATGATAATGGAGGGAAGCTGCTTGACAGAGATTGAGCCTGACCACTCACAAGCACAGACACTGTTATAATTTCCTCCCTCGCTTCCGTTGTTTATATAAGCTTTTTGACTGACAGTGTGTAGAACGTTGTCGACTCATCATATCACAGAGATTCCATCAGTGACTGTGGCTTTTTCAGCAGTCTTTGACCCAGTAGAATATTCATTAGGTCTTAAAACCATCATATTCCACATATCTCACCTCTTGGATATTTTCTTTTTCAATAATTAAAAAAGCCAAGTGAATGCTATCACATCAACAAAAATAGATTTCCAGGAATGATTCCATCAATAGAAACAAAGCTAATGAAAGAGTTTGGCTTCAGAAAGAGGACTTCAAAGGAGACTAAATTCAAGGGGACAAGGTTAAAAAAAAAAAGGCAACGGAACTCCCATAAAACGAAAATGTCGCTGTTTCCATATAATTATGTTTACTCATATTTAGATTAATGTATTACTTCTTACTAATACAGCTTTCTAAGATCTAAAACGAAATTTCTTTTTCTATTACTAAGAATATGAAAAAGAAAAGATACACCTAGACACAAACATTGGAACGAGAACAGTTTTCTTTATATGAAATAAAGGATACAGTTCAGAAATGCCTACTGGTTACAGTGTTCGATATGCAAATATGATCTTATTTATTTTCTTGCCACTGCAAATAAAAAGTAAAATGTATTATACGTGAAATATAGATATATATATATATATATATATATATATATATATATATATATATATATATATATATATATATATATATTGAACAATAAAAAATTTATTAAAAAATGGAAATCTTCAGACACACTGGGTTGTAGATTAATATTCTTTCGTTTTTACTATTATTATTTATTTCATATATATATATATATATCTTGTAATTTTATTTTTTAATATATAATCATTTCAACAACGAAAATTGCCATGGATTAAAACTCATTAATAAAAATTAAACTTAAAATACACAGTTCCGTTCCACACGCGCATATATATATATATATATATATATATATATATATATATATATATATATATATATATATATATATATATATATATATATACATACATATATATATATATATATATACACATACATAGATATATATATATACATACATACATATATATATATATATATACATACATATATATATATATATATATATATATATATATATATATATATATATATATATATATAAATAAAAGGCACAACATACTTTTTAAATTAGATAATATTCAAATAAGACAATAGGCATATGCTAGGCGTCTGTCATTAAACGCAAAGAAGTAAAGAAAGATTTTTTTGTTTGTGACTTTATTTCTAGTATGTAGCAAACATTTTATAATGACATATGGCGATTTGTTTTTGATTAGAGACTGACACATTTTATAAAATATGTAGCATCTTAATTAAAATATTATTGTTAGCCCATCAATATGCACCTGATTAAAACTTGGCCATACCAGAAGTATCTGGTCCAGAGCTACAGAATTTTCAAAGGAATGGAAAATGTTTCTGATATATAGACCACCGATATACTTGTTAGTACAAAGAAGATCTACGCGCATTTGGCTGATTTTAAATCCAACGGACAACCCTAATATATTTAAATAAAACTTAAACGAACACTTTCTGGTTCCTGGTCATCGGATTTTATCAGGCAATTTAATTTATTGCCCCTGTAATGCTAAAATGCATTTCCCTTACACACAGTTTTGTCTTTTCATTCCAACGTTAGATAGACGTATCTAAAATATGCTGCCGAAGCACGTCAAAAAGGTCTTCCACTTTCTCTTATTATCGCCATAATATAATAAGCAAATACTTAAAAAATCATATTTTATCCTATTGTACCTTTTTTCTAAATTCATATAAATACAAGAGTAAGCGACGCAGTATGCAATGACATATTACATGTCAACATTAAAACATATATGAACTGAAATTCTTCAATAACAGTTTAATCTAATAAAAAACAGTTTTTAATCATTTCACCCCGAGTGAGGCAATAAATCCACTAAGACGCAAGAGGTTACTGAGTCTCAGAGAATATGAGAAAAATACTTCTAAGGAGATAGAACAAAAAAAAATGGTATTAAGAAGACAGAAGATAACGATTGACAATGCATTTAAATTTTTGAAGATCATTGTTGACTGAGAAGTACGAAGAGATTTCCACCAGCTAGAAGAGTGATACAAGAAATTCTTATCATAGAACTTAGAGTTACACGTTTAGCCATTGCAACAGTAAAATGGTACAACCTTGATGCAGTCTTCTTCTGTGCTTAAACATAATGTGTAGGTACCATACTGGAAAATTCTTCAGAAAAACGGCCATTAAATTATTTATAGAAAAGGCGCAGGAAAGCTACGTTACGACGGTGGGAAAGGGAATGAAGCTGAGATGCCAGATCAGGATCAATAACATTTCAACTTCTTCTTTGGATTTTATCAAAAAATATCTCAATTTATAGCATGAGCACCAGTCCAGATACGGCAGCAATATTCAAACCCAGGACGAATGGTAGAATCATAAACATGTACGATCGATTCTGGCGAGAAAAATTGTCTAGTACGACTTAATAGACCAACTTTCGTAGCTGGAGATTTAGCAATTGATCCAGTCTATTCATTCCACTTCATGTCAGCCGAAAACGTTTGTTTACAAAGGCGCAATGAGTCACTTGCTTTAAGGTTAGCATTACCTATGCTGATAAATGTTAAAAAGAGTTCTCTCAAATTATTAAAAGAGAGCATATCAACACATTTTGAGTCATTTAATTATGAAATCTAATTTTGGGGGGGACTTTAAAGTAATAAAAAATCATATATGTTATTCTACATTCACAGTTGAATACCTGGTAGATAATAGTCGCTTTTGTGCATATACATGTGTGGACGTAATTACTAGAGGCGTTGATATTTTTGTATTATATTGTAGTCTTGTTGAAGTTATATTTTGTAAAACAGTTTCATTTCTTAAATAAATTGTAGGATATTATACGGATTAATGCAATGAATGAGTTCTTTTATGTTGGTTGTTTGGTTGGTTAATTTTATTTGGCGTCATAACAATTGCTATGGGTTTTTCAATGTGGAAAGGTAAATATTTTTTTACGTAATTTTAGGCTTTCAACTAATTTCTGGTACTTTTTTTTATATTTTTAACACTGAAAATTTATAGCTAGTAACGGTTTGCAATGTACTTTTATGTTTAGATATCAAGAACTCGCTTTCAGATAAGCATCCCCCATGCTGATAAGAGTTAAAAAGTGTTCCTTTTGATTATTAAAAGAGAGCAGTTTCCTTTGTTTAAGGGCGTATCAACATCTTATGAGTCATTTAATTATGAAACCTAATTTTCTTGGGAGGTTTGAAGTAATAAAATAATATGATTTAGGTTATTCTCCTTTCTCACTTGAATACATGGTAGATAATACTCAGATTTTGTGCATATACATGTGTGGACGTAATTACTAGAGGCGTTGATATTTGTGTATTATATTGTTGTTGATTACATCATTTCCGTCTCTCTTTCTCTTTAGCTCTCAATCTCTTTTTATCTGTCTCTCTTTCTCTGTCTGACTCTGTGTCTGTCTCTCTCTTTATGTGTGTGTCCACACGTCTCCTTGTGTACTGTTTGTACTTGCCGATTTTTTTCTTATTTATATGCACTTTTCATTGGTGCAAGACTTAAATTTCTACGAAATATAATGAGGAAAAAAGGTCTGGATAATTTGACACTCAAAGGGATATATTGAGATCAACAGATACAGGGAAACACAGAGAAAAAAAACCTACCCCCAAAAACTTGTGTAAATGAATGTCTATACATGTATTGGGAGAGTAAACGACAGGACTACGGATAAGATGTCGTGGAGAGTCATGATCGACAACGTGCTGAAAGGACAAGGCGCATAGAACAATAATAATCTGATGAATTCATTCCGTTTCTAATAACGTGATTTAAGTGGATTTATTTATTTGTTCTAATCAATTCTTTTTCTTGCATGCCCCTTTTTCTTCTCGGTTGAAGATTGTGATTTTTGTTGTTATCCTTTTTCATTTCCTATTGTTTGCCGTTCAGCTCAATTCACACCAACTGCACTGATGAGGTCGGGGTTAACAGACACAGCGGAGTCGCTTGTATTGATTGAAAGAGGTCGGTCGGCACGGAATCCATTTTTAACAATCCTCACTTATAGAAACTCATTAACAGATTTAGGTTCATTGATCAAGAGAGATGTTTATGTGGGCGAATTAGCAACCCGAGGCAATTATATACAAAACTGAGCAAATATTTGAAAACACGCGTGTGCGAGCGTACACAAGGAGACCTATGGACATATACATATATAGAGAGACCGACCGACAGACAGAGAAAGAGAGACTGAGAAAAAAAGAGTGAGAGCTAGAGAGAAAGAGAGACAGAAAAGATGTGAGAATTACTAGAAATTAATATGGTGACTGGGAGTTTGACGGCTTAGGCGATCAGCATAACATCTGATCTGAGTGTCTCTCAGGGTGTGCAAATGCCAGTAAACCTGCCAAGTCTATTTTTACAGCTCCACTCTTTACATATCTATACATCCAATATCAGATAATGAGGAGATTCTACAATAAAACTCGAAATTAATATATATATATATATATATATATATATATATGCGTGTGTGTATACATGTTTCATGCGCTGACTTCACCCCAAGCAATCCATTAAAGCCACTAATACATAAGGGGTTACGGGATGTGGGCGATTTAAGAAGGAAAATATTAATAATGAGAGGAAAGAGAAAAGATTTATCAGGAGGACCCTAGATAATGTTTGACATTGCATTTAAATTTTTGAAGATTAAAGACTGGAAATCATGGAACCCGAAGGAAGTTTCAAAAACTAGAATTACGAGAAAAGAAATTGTTAGATAAGAACCTACGGTTACATCTAGCCAACTCAACTGTAATTTGAAGAGATCTCGAAGCCATTCTTGTACTGCGCTTAAATACAAAACGTCTGGGTACCATAACGAAGAGCAATATTTGTTCTGGAGTATATACAGAAATGTCGTACACGGCCAAAATGGAGGTTGGGGGGAAAAAGATGGTCTTCGACTGTCTTAACATTAAACTTTGCTAGCCAATATGACAGACCCAAACATACCACAATATCCCTTACGCCTAAACAACGCATTCTTATTTATCATTCTTGCAACATCCCCCATAAGTTCTCAATGAAATCCTAACTAGTCCCCATATGTACTGTGGAGGGAGCGGAATAAAATAACAAATTAAAAAATGTAAACCCCAATAAATATATAAATATGGCTATACGATTTACAAGAAAATAAACAAAATAGTACCATAGCGAAATATTCATCCAAACAATCACCACGAAAGTATTTATAGAAAAAGTAAAAGGCAGACAACCTTGCAGTGGTGGGAAAGTGAGTGAAGCCGAGACGCTAAATCTAGACGAAATATATAGACATGTTTGACGAAAAAACTAATTCTATTTAATATTTTATTGTAATTGTTTGAGACGTTGTGTATTTAGACATCAATTGTGGATAAAAAGTCCGTAGTTCGTACTTTTTTTTTTTTATTAGTCAAGTATTTTATGCAGTCTCAGTTATTTTCAAGAACAAACATTATGTATTATGATACGCAAGATTCTTTGAAAAAATGAAACTTTGAAACAGTCAACGGCGACGAGACGTGTAATTGTTATTGGGATCGCGGTCACACCCAAAAATATTGATGAGTCATCAGAAATGAAAATTGAAAACTATATATATATATATATATATAAAGAGAACATTGAAGTCAACAGTCAGAGGCGACAGGCTATTTCATGCCGGACGCAATCGTCAGGCGGTGTCCAGTATGAAACAGCCTGTCGTCTCTGACTGTTGACTTCAATGTTCACTTTTATATTTGTAATTTCATACGCTCTAACTGTGATATTAAGCACTTTATGCCATAAATATAGCACACCTTAAAACTATATTTCTTCATATATATATATATATATATATATATATATATATATATATATATATATATATATATATATATATATATATGTGTGGGTGTTTGATGTGAGTGCGTGTGTATAATACGATTTTTTGTTACTCAAGTAAGCATGAAGGTTTTCAATCATATCGGAAATTTATTCAAATCCAGTTAACGTGAAAATATATTGGTAAATTTTAGCACATTTCAGATGTCCGCAGGTCTTTTGGGTAAAATTAAGAATTGAGTGCAGAGTTGAATGTAAGTTTTCCTTTGCCTTTAACTAGGCAAATATTCATGAGCTTTCTTAAATAGAAAATTATAATTCTGAATAACTAATGATATTTTAAGTTATTTTGTAAATCGTTGTTGCGAAATAAAATTCTTATATTTGCCTTGATAAAGAGACACACACACACATACATACACACACAATCACACACACACACACATATATATATATATATATATATATATATATATATATACAGAAAATATACAAACAAACACGTATATATATTTGTTTGGTGCAAAATAATGACGTAATAATGTCGTTTTTTGACGTATTTTTAACGTCAAAAAACGACATTATTACGCCATTCTTTTTTGCACCAACCTAATATATATACGTACATATATATATATATATATATATATATATATATATATATATATATATATATATAGAGAGAGAGAGAGAGAGAGAGAGAGAGAGAGAGAGTGAGTGAGAGAGAGAGAGAGATAAATAGAGAAAGAGAAAGAAAGGGAAAGGAAAAAAGAAAGAAAGAAATAATTTAAAGATCTCTAACAATATAGTATAGTGATTATAAGTTTCTTTTACCAAGCGATTTTCACACTATATTGACCAATCTTCGTGACAAATGTAGAAAATAGGAAACAAGTTATGCCCGTTTCACACTCCTTTTCTGTCTTTTTGAAGTAGAGTAGATATTTATCCCTTGTTCCTGTTTAGGATAGGATTTCCGCTTCCTTCTGAAGTATGCGGATTCTCTTTCATTCTCAGTAACACTTTGAATCTCAGTGGCATTATCCCCTCGGTTGGACTAATATGATATATATATATATATATATATATATATATATATATATATATATATATATATATATATATATATATATATATATATATATATATAAAATACGAGTAAATGGTTTGTCACATAGCTGACTGATATTACCATCAACATCCAGAGAGTTCGTGAATAATTACATCCACTCTTCAGGATTTATCAGCAATTGATTGTTTTTACTTTTCGATTTTCTTTCTTTCTTTTTTATATGCACTTTTATTAACTGCATGTAATTATTATCCTTAGATTTTTTTATATATTATATACTGTACCTAAACGATTCGAAATATTTCTGATTCATATGATAAATTATTTTCATAAAATTTCCGAATAATTTAACAACGGACATTTTTATCTCATGTGCAGTAACGCCAAAATAACACTAGAACATAAATTGGAAATTGATAAATTTACCCATCCTTAAAGTTTGGAATGAAATTGATGGCAATGTTTGTTCGCCGTTGGAGATACCCTTAAGTTTTTTTTTTTTTATTATTTAATTATCAAATAAACTTAAATTTGTTTCTATCTTTTTTACATTACATTTTTATTTTTAAAAGTTCGTGAGTATCATACGTTTCCTCAATAGTAGGATACCTTTCACTTCAAATATTCTACATTGCATATATGTGGGCTTGTGTTTGTGTGTGTGTGTATATGTGTGTGTGTGTGTGAGTGTGCGTGTGTATTATATATGTAAATTCTTATAGCGCGACGTGTAGCAATTAGAAGTGTTATGGACTTTATTCATTGATGCATTTCCTTTCAGACAGCTAGCCATATATTACCTATGAGTTGCAGACATAAATCCGTAGAATATTGATAGACATTTCCTTGCCTCCTGACACTGATACTTCCATTTTGAATTCGGACATCGAATAAGAATCTTAAAGAATTCAATTTTATGACATCACCTTTCGCTGAATAATGTTCTATTCTCTTACGGCAGATGACATACAGATACACTGGATTTCAAACCGACATATAAGATTTTAAAATACCTCTGGAATATGGCTCTTACCATTTTTGCCGTCCAGCATTGAAAATCGGATTGTAATATAAAAATAACAAATACTCAGTGTTTGATAGGCTGGAGTATGCTTTATAAAATTCATGAGATTTTTTTTTTTTATCTTTTATAATAAAGCGTTAGTCACTGCCCGTTTAGGATCAAAGTGCAGTATCTGTGCTTTGTGATCATCCGGGCTGGCTTCTGTCGAACTCTCTGATGCAGAGAGGAACTCGGAGGAAGCTTTGCCGAAGGGCAAGGTTTCCTTCGGGGAGGTAGACAGGACCTGAACCCGTCAAGGCGAGTTCAAAGGTCATATTTTTGGCCGAGCCTACGGGCTCGCGGGCTACCCACATTAAACCGGCCTTGTGCCACATTTAATCCTCGTGGGGGGATTAATAAATACCAAGCGTTAGTCACTGCCTATGACATCACTATTTGAGCAACTTTTTTTTTCTTGCTATACGTTTTCTAATTTCTTAAAGCTCTTGAATATTGTTGTGTCCCCAATAATAGGTTTTCATCATCCTTCATAGATTGTACGCGAGATGGCTATCAGGACTCGTGTTTGGTCTATTTCAAACAAAACAATTTACTCCTTTTGCGTGCGATGTTTATTTGCGGGGAAAACGGATGACCTTCGATCCACAAGTTGTTTTCTTTCACTGAGTTACTTATTTCAGTATGAATCTGCTTGGTCATCCAACGATTTCACGATAACTTCGATGCAGCTAAAATTATCAAGAGTGTCGGCGATCAATTATGAAAGGTCGAATACTTTTGCTGATGAAGTTTTCGATCATGAACGTTTGGCGTGTGAACTTGTATGTAACTCAGCTAAGATTAGTTATTTATTTTTCATTGACTATTTCGGGGAGGCTAGATGCTGGGTTTGATAGTTGTCTGCTGGTTCAGTTAATATATTAATTGTAGTGTTCTGATTTTCAAGTTAAGAAGAATATAGGTACCATGAAGAGATCAATCCGAATATATGCGTAGAAAATCAAAATTTTCTTCGCATATAATCGACCATATATCTTAATGATTATGAAATAATTTTGTTTCCGCATTATGTTGCGTAGAAATTTGAGCCCTCTCTTTCTGACATGAAGATATAAAAATACATTACAAAGAATTACTAGCAATATATTTTCATAACAATATATTTCGAGAAAAATTACCAAAGCTCAGAAAAATTAAAATTTTTGTATTAAATGAGCCACAAGAATTTGATATATCAATATATATATATAAACAAACCATATTTATATAAACAAACCAAACAAAACAAAAACTCTTTTTGACTCGAAGTATAAAAGTCCAAGAAATACCACTGTTTTAACATACTTGTGAACCTAGCTTATTTAACGAAGGCATACTCAGTGAATATATACGTCGCCTCAGGTATTTGAGAACACACCATTCGAAATGTTAACTAAAATATGACGATTTTTATCAGAAGATGACAAGTAGACAAATATGCATTCCTACTTTACCAATGACTCACTGACGGCTTCTATCGGGGATGCTATGGCTAACCTCAAGGTCACCTGATCAATGCATGGAATCGTTTTAGAAGCCATATGTAGAGGACGGTGGAGTAATGGATAAGCGGCTCGGATTCTAGTTGAATCCATTACGTTCTAATACCTTTTGGGAAAGGTATGTATCCCCCTTTTCTTCTCCCCGCTATGAGTAAATATCAGGACAGACCCGCAACTGGTCTACCGCGGAAAGAAATGGCAACCTATTGCGGCAAAAATCTACCTCCTATCACGCATAGCTGACTGATGTAGAGGACACGAAATGCGGAATGCTCTGCCAACCACCAGTGTTAACGATACACGACTCCGTCGGTTAGAGACGACGTCTAGTGTGCTGTCTATGTAATAAGAAAAAAAATAGCCGTTAAGTCTGTGTAGCAAGAATGAGATGACATCTACCCCCACCTCTAACAAAATAACTGGGACGGTGAACTGAGCGGTGTTTATTATGCAAAGGATTCGTTTTGCTAGCTAACCCTAATGTTTTAGGCTCAATAAACGCATGCTCATTTTTGGTGAAGGCAGTGGACTGGGTTGAGTGTATGTCGTGTGCACTATGAGATACCAGGGATTTCTGAGTTAAAGTAGGAGAGTTATCCAGTATCACCTGAAATTCGTTCTTTCTTGCTTGTGTTTCCGGTGTCTCGGCTATATACGTCACTTACGTGTGGAAGTCCTGTTTGTGTCCTGGAAGTCTTGGTTCTATATTCGGCTACTTTCACGTTTTTTTTCCGGTGTTGCTATCTTTTCTGTCCCTCCTGAGCTGCGAGACGCTTATTCGTTGCAAGTACTTAACTAATAAAAAAAAATCACCGTATCGTGTCAGTAATTGAAGCTGAGTGAATTGACTTATTTTTTGTATAGAGATAAGAACCAGTGTTCTATATGGTTTTGTTTGATTTACGGCATATCAGCCTCAATGTGTTATTTAATGCCGACAATTTTTATATATTGTTTTGACCATAGTTTTTTGTTAACTATTTCCCAATAGCTGAGACCCTAACATGAGCTACCACCACGAGTCATGTTGGGCTTGGGAACACCAGCAATTAAGAGTTGGTTTCCTGCTCCTCAAAACCTCCTGATCAGAGAGCTTTCTGTTGGATGTAGTTTATCGTCCTACCCAGGACGCGGATGTACTTTATTGTCTTACCCAGGACGCGGATGTAGTTTATCGCCATACCCAGGATGGATACCTGTATAAATATTACTTTTTATAAGCTTTGGTTGATTTTGGTGCGTCGCATGAGAACCTGTAAGATATTAAATTCTATTTTAGCTTTATTTAACCGTTGAGACTTTAAATATTGAAACAAAAATCACTCTTTCCAATTGTACTTGATCACATGAAACATTGATCAGTGGTTTTCGGTTTGCAGGAACACTCTCAGAATTCACTTCAACCCGTCATTTTTTTGTTAACAAATTCAGTCATTATGTTTAGATTTTAATATCATGCATAACCCTAACGTTAATTTGATTCAGCAACGGATACTAATCTAGTTGGTCAATATCGTTTGAGAATATTGAATATAATGTTTTTAAATACATTTCGATTTCTTTTTGCGGAATAGTTAGCATCCATTGTTATATTATTTTTATGTTTGGACGTAAAAAATAAAGAAATAATAATAAAAAAAAAAACAACACTTACCTGTCAATCATGGGAGTTGATATTTAATGAGTCCTGAACATGTTTTAATAGACTTATTGATTTTTTTTCTTTCCTCAAAGAAATCATTAAAATTATAATATACTGGATATCTATCTGTTTTCTTTGAATACTGGTGATAGATTTTGAATGCATCGACTTTTCAGCAGAACTGCTACATTACGAATAAAGCGTTTTCTTCCTTTATTCATATATTTTGTTACATAGAGGGTGAGATATTCGAGAAAGAAATACTGTTTATATTTTAATAAAAAATAAATTAAAAAAACGTCATATCACCTTCGATGTTCTCGCATATCGTGTCTGAATTATTTCCTAGGTTCTTTGATAAAACTATGTAATCACTCGCAGTTTTAAGTTCTGAGGCAGGACTGCAACTTCTACTCCCAATCGTGTATAGAAAAGTAACCAACTTTGAAAAACAACCCTCTCAATAAATAGACTGTCTCTGATACGAAGTGCGAGAGCGATCAACTGAAGTTGAATAGCACCTCAAAAACGTTAAATCTTCTCAGACTATCGAAACATTCATATCTATCCAGTTTCATATACTTACAAAAAAAACATCAGTTTTATTACTTAAATGTTATTTTAGTGGATGCACATATTTAAGTAGACGCTCCGTTTATTAAACTATATATTTATTCATTTTCGGATAACGATCTGAATACTTTTTTTTAAATTCATTCAAAAAAAATATCCGCTCTCCGGTATATTTTTTATTTAATGTGATATCAAATAGATATTTAAAAAGTGTAAAGTGATACATTTGTATGAAAGATTCTGAGACAAGGTGGTATTTAATTTTATCAATGTCTTTATTCATTCTCTTAAACTTTAATCTTTAGATGAAAGACATCTTTCACAAACTGTTAACAATATCTTTTAATAGGTCAAATGAGAATATTTAGCACAATAGGTACTGGAGTATAGCATAACATTTATTCTTAACTGCCACATATGGTTAGTAGTTAGTTTCATAGATACGTCCTTATAATTGGTTCGGAAATAACTTATGACTAAACCATATATAGATGTGACCTGATGAACCAGGAAAAATACATTTTCTGGGGAAATAAATTATAGTCATGGAAACTTAAGTGTCTCTCTTTCTTATTTATTTCGTTAATACTTGCTCTGGTATAACGTTGACCTCTCTGGATTACATCACCTTTGGGATTATCCACACGGATTACCAAACCCTTCAGCACCTTACTATATATATATATATATATATATATATATATATATATATATATATATATATATATATATTATATAATAAGGTAGCGTCCTTTCTGGGTTTTTTAAAAATAAAAAGCGTAAGGTTGTCAGCTGTCAGAAAATCGTACGATGAAACCGTTATATATATATATATATATATATATATATATATATATATATATATATATATATATATATATATAACTTTGAAAATCATGAGGTCAGTTGAAAACACGACCTTGGTTTCGACCTTACGGTCTCATCGGACGATATTCTATCAACTGACAACCCTACGCTTTTTATTAAAAAAAAAAAAAAAAAAAAACTAAAAGTAAGCTACATTATTATTTTCAGCAATAAACAAACGTACGACGATCAAACACATGGCGTTTATCGTAATAGAACGGCGAAACCATACAACAATCATCAACGCAATTGCAACCAATGTCAACATGAGAAATTAGCGATTATGACGTTTTCGGATTCAAACATATGAATATGAGGCTGGATAAAAAAAAAAAAAATTAAAACCACATTGTTTTATTTAAAATACGCCTCCTTTTCTTCACTTCCCACTCCACCATACATTTATTATACACTCTCCCTTATATTTATGTTTGTTGTATTTTTTATGTTTGTTGTTTTTTTTTTCTTTTCTAATTCTTCCTTTTCTTATATTAGGTTGGTGCAAACATAATGACGTAATAATGTTGTTTTTTGACGTGAAAAATACGTTAAAAACGACATTATTACGTCATTATTTTTGCTCCAACCTAATACATTTACTACATGTTTATTTTTCTCTCTTTCACTTCAACCTTCTTCTTTTCCTTCTTCTTTCATCTCCACAGCCTCCTCTCTATTGCACTTAACGCCATGTGTCTGATTGCCGTGCGTTTATTTATTTTTTTTTGAAAATCAATAATGTAGCATTTTTTGTGTTAGTTTGAAATAAAAAAAGCGTTAGGTAGTCAGTTGATAAAAAAAATCTGATAATGCAGTAAGTTCAAAACCAAGCTCGCGTATTGAACTGACCTCCTGATTTTTAAAAGCTCTACATTATACTTTTATTTTAATTTATTTTCAGACGTGTATTGAGCTCTTTTTAATATTACAGTTTCCTGGTCGGTTTCAAATGGGACCATTAACATTGTATGCATTATATATATATATATATATATATATATATATATATATATATATATATATATATATATATATATATATATATATATATATATATATATTTCGACGAGATAGATATATAGATAGATAGATAGATAGATAGAATTTAACAAATAAACACAAAATTACCAACATTATGTGTGGAACACCGGTATTGATAAGACAGACGATCGATATCGTCGTCTGTCGAAATAGTTTTTTCCCCATATGGAATCATTTTGGATTTATTTGCTTATTAATTATATTGCCCTGTGTTAGTAAATATATCGAGCTCTTTTTTATGGATCGACTTGGATTATATACCAACGATTTTTTTAAACTTTACAATACAGATATAGTATATATATATATATATATATATATATATATATATATATATATATATATATATATATATATATATATATATATGTCGTCTGAAAGGTATCGATTTTCATTGTTTTATTCATAAAAATAAAGACATATCGCTGATTTTAAAAATATACTTTAAAGCATCAATATTATCTGCTTGTCATTAATTTATTTTCCTCAAAAACGTCTCTGAATGTGACATATTTTAAGTAAATATAACCAGACAGTTAGAAAATTGACATTAGATAGGAAATTGTGAATTAAAAGTCAACGCCAGACACGAATATAATCGATTTTTTTGCCTTTTTAATAATCAATATTAAAGAAGACAAAAGTGTCATAGATTCCAGCGCTGTTTGTAAGAAGTGATTCGATGCCAGAAGGTATTACGTCGTCTTCGAAATTGCCGCCATTCCTCACCTCCTTACTCTCGCCTGTGATATACATATAAATGCATTAAGTGCAGCCGTATTTTATGTACTATGTTTAATATTTTCTTGAGTATTAGACGATTGTCATTCTTACAAACAATACTGCCACATTTATGTAGCTATTGCAACTTCGATACGGAGACTAGGAATACAAAAATGGCGCCGGAAATGCAGGTCTGTTTGAAAGGAAGGTACAGAGAGGCCTAAAGCAACAGGACTTAAAATATAATGTAAGATATAAACGCCAAGCAACAACGGATATGTAAATACAGCCAGACCAGCAATAAAAATAAATATCTTTTGTAACCGTTGCAAAAATGAAGTCCTCTATCATAAAAAAAAGTAGCAAATCATATGAAGTATTGTAACAGAAAGTAGTAGCCAAACAAATCAGCGTAGCAGTTGGATAAATAACTGACATTACGGTGTGTACTCATCGCTTTTCAAGATTTGGAACAGGAAAGTAAAGCCGATTGGAACTTCTTTTTATTTTTATGTACCATGTCCTTTCAGGACGTAGGCGATCGTGTCTCTCTACTTCCCTCTATCCTTTGCAGCTCTCTACAAGTTGCTTCACTCTGCTGCCTTCCCCAGACCACGTGCTGTCATCCAACTGTTTAAACTCGCCAGGTATCTCACGCTCTGATTTCTCTTATCACTCTTTCCCTCTATTTGACCCGTGAGTATCAGATTCTCCAGGCCCTCCTTCTTCATTATGTGCCCCGGAAACTTCAGCTGCCTCTTCCTAATGTTAATTATATGCCTTCCCCTTTGTTTGCAACCTCTTTAAGGCCTCATCTTTGCTCACACGCTCGGTCCGGGCTATTCTTTGCATCCATTTTTAGTATCACATCTCCGTCGCCTCGAGTCTCTTCATGTTTTGAGAAAATCATCCAACATTCGCTGCCGTAAAGAAGGAAAGATGTCACGTAACAGCTCAGTATTCTTTTATTTGTTACCACAGTAATCCTCCTGTCTCGCAATACTCTGTCCAGCTTTTGGAATGTGTCATTGGCCATAGTACAATGTCTATGGATTTCAGTGTCGCACTGAGCGTCCTCTGTCAAAACGCTTTCAAGGTATTTAAATTTCCGCGTCTGCTTGATCCGTGTGTTCCCGACCTTCAAATGGCATTTCGAGCTCTTACTCTTATTGATGACCACGCATTATGTCTTCTTGGAGTTTATGATTAGTCCTTTCTTCTTACTCTCCGTTGCTACCTTCTGTAGAAAATATTGTAATCTATTTTTCGGGTCTGTGTTATCTGCGTATCTTATGTTGTTAAGATTGTGCCTGCCAATGCTAAATCCCGGTAGGGTTTCCAATTCTCTTAGAAATGAGAAGCCGCATGCTTGCCTTACGCTCCTTTCTATTTTTGTATATTCACTCGTTCCCTCTGCGCATTCATTCCGTTTGCTGTCAGTATAGGTTCTTGATTATTCTGATATTTTCCCGTATATATCGTGGTTACTGAGCAGTTACATCAGATTTTTGTGGCTTACTTTGTCGAAGACCTTTGTGTAGTCTATGAAACATAGGTACACGTCCTTCTGCATCTCTATCGTTCTTTTTGATAACATTCTGAGCATAAATATCGCGTTCCTTGTTCCAGTGTTTTTAACGAACCTGTACTGTTCTTGTCCCATCTCTTGGCAGATTCTGCAGCGCGCTCTTTTCATTTGAATTCGGATGATGAATTTTGTAACATGACTCATCAGGCTTGGTGTATACTATGTTTGATGAGACTTGGGCGCATCATGTCTCAGCGGACGCAAATGTTGTTTGCATTAAATGCCATGCTCTTTTTTTCACTAGAAAATGACCGTCTTAGACTTGATTCAATTGCGGTATTTAAAATAGAAGATTAAGTAGATGATGTAGCATTGGAGAAATATTTGACTAAAATGAAGTATAAATCCAACAGAGGACATTCATTTAAAAATAATTCAGCTCCTTCCTTGATCGGTTTTATTTACAATACATTTCACGTGTAGTGAATAAGTTCAACACTCTCCGCATTTCGGTACTCAATACAAGAAGATCAAAATAGATTTTGATTATTTTAGCAATTTTAACTTCGTACAACTTAGGCACGTGGCCGAGTGGTTAGGGCGTTCGCATTCTAACATTGAGACCCGGGTTCGAATCTCAGGAATAAGGAAGGAGACTTCCAGGTGTTTTCGGAATGGAGAGGTCGATCCCAGCATGAGGCGCCTTTGGAAAGTGCCTGGAAACCAAACCAGGGTTGACGCAAGCCTTGTGAATGATAGTGGTTAGTCGGAAACCTGGATGACATCGATAGCTGTTCTAGCACAATGTCACAAGTCATGGTGAACGAGGTTTTGGCCTTGTTCAAATTGTTGATCACGCTAGATAACACGCTCTTTCCCAGAAACTCTAACGAAGGTCTGCTCAGAATAGTTGCAGTATAAACCACAGGTAAGTATTGTAGGTGTTGAACAAACACAAATGCGCCTAATCAAACGTCTGCAAATGAGATTAGCAGACAGATATCCTGGAATACGAGTGGTCATATATATATATATATAGATATCAATTAGATGCCTAATTAGAGCGTTTGTACCAAGTTTTGTGGAAAAAAAGACCTGCTATTGAATCGAAAAAGAGGTTATATTTCATCAGGACTACGCGCGACCCCACACAGCAAATATCACGTCACAAAAGATCGAAGAACTTGGTTGGGAGAAGATTTCTCATCCACCTTATTCTCCCGATCTTGCTCCTTCAGACTACCATTTGTTTCGTAGTTTACAGAAACATTTGGAAGAAACAGCTTTTGTAGCACAGGAAGAGGTTATAACTGACATTTGTGAGTTCTTCGAATCAAAGCCAAAAGAATTTTACGGTAATGGAATTAGTAAGTTTGTTAATAGATGGAAGGAAGTCATAGATAATCAAGGAACATACATTGTTGATTGAATCTGTAATTAAATATAACATTTGGTCACTTGTTTTCTTTATTCAAAATTCGGACAGAACTTATGGACTGATCTTATCTATATATATATATATATATATATATATATATATATATATATATTATTAGAATGGTTTGATAATTAAGTAATTCATCGAGTCTACAAGAAATCTCAACAGAATGCAGAAAGCACTGGACGGCCATTTCGTCCTATATTTGGGACTCATCAGCATTGCACATCCACTACCGTGAATTGAAACCCTGTCAGTTAGGTTATCAGGCAAACGTCATACCAGCTGTTCCATTGGGGCTCTGTGAGGAAGGGGTAGCAAACCAGACTCAATATAGCGCCGCTCGCTCACATATTCCGTGGTGGAACTCAACTGAGATTCTCTATAACCATAGGACTGTGCCCCCAGGAGCCACGACTGCTATCACCAAGACGCTCAAACTTGAGCATTAGAAGCCGGTTCAAGCAATGATATACAAATATAGAAATTATTAGGAGGATTTAATAATTATAATTTTAGTAATTCATCGGCGCTTTATGTGATTTGCAACTTTCTAAAAGACAGTGTGAATTATGGAAACGCTAAGTCTAGTGGAAAGCACCCTAAAATTTCTCGGGCATTGAGTAGGAGAATAAGACAGTTTGTTGTGAAAGCCAGTGGACTTTCTTCTAATCAAATTAAGGCAGCCACGGATGCTGATTACAGTCAAGTAACCATCAGACAACAACTACGACAAAAAGGTATGGTAAATAAAAAGCGCAGTCAAATTCCTCGGCTGCTTCCACGTCACAAAATGAACCGTTTATAGTTTCGTATTGAATGCAAAACATGGGACATAAGAAGTGGAAGAAAGTCCTGTTTTTTGATGAGAAAAAATTCAATCTAGATGGTTCTATGGCATCCAACGATATTGGCATAACATGCTTCCTGAAATTTTCCCCACACGTCATAGTGGTGGAGGGCTCCTAATGGTATGGGGTGCCTTTGCTTAAAGAGGGACGATGTAGTTCCAGGTGGTTCAGGGTCGTCTGGCATCTGCTGGTTATGTTAGCATGCTACAAAAAGAATCGTTGGTGACGGGGCGCAATCCTTTGTGTGGGGATGGATGGTTATTCCAACAGGATAATGGTGACATCCACGCTGCATGACGGACCTTGACATTTCTACAAGAAATTGGTGTCCATCTCTTGAGACATCCTGCATGCTCACCAGACTTGAACCCAATTGGAAATGTTTGGGGATAGATGGCAAGGGATGTTTATCGAAATGGCAAACAATATTCAACAAAAAATGAACTTCGTGAAGCTTTTCTTCAGACGTTGGTGTAATTTTCTTCGCAGCTTAATACAAATAGTAATTTCTAGAATTCCCCAAATAATTTTTGAAGTCATCAAAACCAGTGGAGGTAGAATTCATTATTAAATTTGGTTGTTCAATGTTTTCATACAATTTTCATACAATTTCGTAGAATTAATATTCTGGTCTTATAATTTTGATCAAGTGAAAAACGCCTCATTTTTTAAAAATGTCAATTTCTCAAAAAAATTTTCGGATTATAACTTTTAGTCTATATAACGTTTTAGATTATAAAACCAGTAACCTTAATTAAGAAATGTTTATAATTTTTTCATGAAAAACAGTCTCTTCAAAAAAATAAATCCAGTGGTCTTAAATTTTTGATCAGGAGTGTAATTTAGTCCTTGCCCCTGCCGAATGCCATCAAGTGAAGCACTTTCTGTCATTTGGCAAAGATGTCTGTTTGATGTTCTGTAGCGCTAGCCTAGAAGGGTCGAAGAAGCAAAGTGTTCGCTCTCACCCTGCATGTTTTCTCACGTGTCATTCTCTGTCCATTACTCTCATTCTCTCCTCTCTATCTCTCTCTCTCTATCTATCTATCTATCTATACATATATATATATATATATATACACATATGTATATTATATATATATTATATATATGTTTATAATATATATATATATACATCATATACATATAATATATATATATCATATATATATATATATATATCATATATATATATTATATAATAAATATGTATATTATATATATATATATATATATATATATATATATATATATATATATATATATATATAGAGAGAGAGAGAGAGAGAGAGAGAGAGAGGAGGCGCGGTGGAGCAATGGATAACGGCTTGGTTTGAGGAATCGGAGAGCCGAGTGCGAATTCCATTAGAATCCATTACATTCACTTACTTGGGAAAGGTGTGAAACCTCTTTTTCTCCCTCCAGCTATGGGTAAATAGCAGGACATACTGGGTTCTATAGCCGTGGATGGCAACTGGTCTAGGAGAAGGTCAACTCTGAATTCAAAACCTGCGGAGGGTCGTTTGGTGACCTTGTGGCACATAGTGCACCAGGTCTCTGTATTCGGCCCTTCAAGAAGTGTGGATGGTTCTGCACGAAACCATCACCACTATAATCAAATCTCATGTGCTGTTGTCGGGCTGTGGGTTTCCTGAGAACTGATCTGCTTGATCCTCATATGTCGAATTCGTCGGGATATATATATATATATATATATATATATATATATATATATATATATATATATATATATATATATATGGAGACAGAGAGTGACTATTGAAAAATTAGGTATAAATGTGAAAATTAGAATACAAATCCGCTATTTACTACGCGGGGAATGTAATAAATGTATTCCGCGAGAATTCAAATTCCGTCCAGGTTTGTTGACTGATCTCTTGCGTTCATTTTCCCAAGAAGGATGGCCAATTCTCCTCCTCAGTGGCAAATCGTAAAATACCTGATTACATTGGAATCCCAGTGTTTTAGATCTATAAGAAAACTTGGAATTTCTAAACCAAAAAAAGCTAATGTATACTTCTCCTCAATCTTTCTAAGAATTCATAAAATTTCACGAGTAAACAATATAAAAAACCTGTGGCGAGTAATGAAAATCTACGCTTTGAATTATCATAATCTATTGTTTTACAATACTTATGACTTATGACTTTATAAATAATCCTTTATAAATTATAAATTTATATCTTTAATCCGGAGCCGTTCACTGGCTTCGAAATGGAACAAGAGATTTTAATGAATTTATTATATTTTCATCTCAGAACGTTTTCTTAAAACGAAATCGATATATTTATTTAGAGTATGGTATTTATTTCTTCCCCTTTCAATGAACTGTCCCCGAGATGACCCACTAACATAGATTCCCCGAAAAAGATGTCACTTGATAAATTTAATTTTGTTTTGGTTCGTACTTTTTTGCCTTTGCAACTTACATAAATTCGTGCGTCTTGTTTGAACAATTCACTGATTATATTCCTGACATTTTTAACAGATGGAACATCTCAAAGAATTGCAAAATCATCATTTTAATTTTATTAAATACACCAAATTCACGTGTCAAACTATTCCAGACTGTAATTTCTTGCGCTGTTTACTTGATAGAATAATGACATGAAAATAGATTTGATCACGCGAAAATCTCATTAGTAAAAGTACTAAGTAAATTTTAAATATAATAATGATAAACAAATACTTACTAGTGTAGGATTTAACATATTTTCATAAATAATAACACAGATTTGTATATATATATATACATATATATATATATATATATATATATATATATATATATATAGAGAGAGAGAGAGAGAGAGAAACACACATGCACACGAAGGCACACGTATATATATATATATATATATATATATATATATATATATATATATATATATATATATATACATACATATATAAGTATGAAGAAATATAGTTTTAATGTCTGCTACATTTATGGGATAAAGTGATGAATATCATCGATAGAGCGTACGTAAATATAGATCTAAAAGTGAACATAGAATCAGCACTCAGAGGCGACAGGCTATTTTATGCAAAACGCAATCGGCGGCCTGACGATTGCGTCTAGTATGAAACAGCCTGCCGCTTCTGAGTGTTGATTTCTATGTTCACTTTTATATCTATATATATATATATATATATATATATATATATATATATATATATATATATATATATATATATATATATATATATATGTGGATATGTAATATATACTTTAAATGTATGCTACATTTATGGCTACAAGTAATCAATATCAAAGTATGTAAATATAAAATGTAAAGGTAGACATTGAATTCGACATCATGTGGCGTCAGTCTGTTACATCGTTTGATTCATTTTCTAGTCCATATCTGCTGAGTTTTGGTTCGACTATTTTCATATATATTTATATATAAATAGTCAAAACAAATCATAACACACATTTATTTATTGAATCATGAAACAAACTATTAACTCTTGGCGTTGAACACAGAGTGCACATTTTCGTTATCCCATATATATCTATCTATCTTTCTCTCTTTCACTCTCTCTCTCATATATATATATATATATATATATATATATATATATATATATATATATATATATATATATATAATTATATATATATATATATAATTATATATATATATATATATAATTATATATATATATATATATATATAATATATATATATATATATATATATATATATATATATATATATATATATATATATATATATATCAACAGCATTATTTTATTATGCAGTTAGATATTCTAAGTTTTAATTTAATTATATGAAGACGATATGATGTGAAATCACTAAGAGTTTACGATTACTGTTTTCATCAACTCATATTTATCCCGATAATTATTATGAAAGAAATCGACCAATCGTATTCATAATTCCCCGAGCGAACTGAAGATGTCATATTTATTTTACTAACTGCTAAACCAATACAAAGCCCAAAATCCAATCTAGGTCGACACTTACTGATTAAAGTTGATACACGTAAGACGAAGATAGAATGAGTGGAATATACTCGATGCAAAGACAACTGTTAATAATTTACTTAAATAGATTAAAATAGTAGTAATCGGGAAAGCATCATCTCCGAAGCGTGGTCCATACTTTAGTGGCTCTTTTGAAGAAACCGTCCGAATGGAAATTCCTTCGTAACAACGATGAATTAAAGGAATGTCATGGCGGCTCTTAGCTGTTGATGTCTGAACTGGTGGAACAAAGGAATGTATCTCACCGCAACATTTGCCGCTGAAATAGCCACAGATTATATAGAGGCTTGCAACGGTCTATCTAGAGTATGCAATGTGTAAAATTATTCATCACATACAGAGCCATCAACACACATCTGAAATCTGTAAAATGAGGACTAGACAGCACCAACCCAGATATATTAGCAGTGCACCTTTTTGTTCTGATTTATCTCTTGTAAAAATAGGCGATAGCAGGCGGTCTCAGGTACTTCCTAAGTGGTAAATGGAACTAATAATTTCTCCAGTATTTTTAGCGATGATTCCACTTGAAGTCTGGTGTGATGTAGTGTTCCAAAAGGTAGGATGCTTCCTTTAGTGCACAACCATTTAACAAGATAAGCATTAATTCACTGTCTCTGTATGACTGAAAGGTTTCTAGTTTAGATTTGGTGACAGTGAAATGTCACAAGTAAGTTACTCACCTTTGGCACCAAGTCGGTGGAGAGATCAGATGCCAGTGGTTGGCCATCTAGATTCTCGGAGGTGCGGCCATATACGACTGTAGCATCTGCATACATATTTAGTAGAGATCTTAGTTCTTAGGCAAATTGTTAGTATAAAACAGGAAGAAGCTAGGACTGAAAAATCGTTAAAGACTTCATTTAAAATATGTTAATGAGAGGAAATTTGATAGCAATATAATTATATCAATGTCATGCGCAGTGATCTCTTCAACATTCATTTATTTATTATTTGCAAACATATGAAGACTATTTTAAAGATTTTCTTTCACATTTATATGCATTTCGCATTCTTACATCTATTTTTCGTAATCAAATTTATTGTCTTACAGATGACTAAAATAAAAAAAAAATGATAATTTTTCGTCTTTATTTCTGGGATAAACAGATTTTATTATTTGTATGCGGACTATTTTCCCAATATTTCTTCTTATTGTCACAAGATTTCGGTCATTGTGCTCTCCGATCTTTATCAGGTGTTTTTCGATGAGACTAAACTTCAGGGAATTTCAAATTGATACATTTAATCTCCGGGGTTGCATTATTCTCGTTCGGCTGTACATGTCCATGGATACCATGTCTAGTTCTTATTTAATATTGCTCAGTTATAGCTCACCTTCTTTCTACTTGACCTAAATACACACTACCCAATCCAGAGATTGAACTCGTATTCTTCTGTCGCTAAATCTACGAACAAGCGCTTTTTACACTTGACAACAGCATATAGTCAACTGAATAAGAATGCCGTGTACACAAATAGTGTCTGGCTTTATAGAGTAACCAAGTCCGAGTACTTACCGCGCCATTGTTCTAAGTGGGGAAATATTATTTAGTAATATTCTGTTCTTTATTTCTACTCAGTCTTCCTATGTAACAGTTAATACTGAGCAATCTCCCTACAGAGGAAGAAATGTTTTGAAGCAACAAAAATATGATTCTACAGAAAGATGCTGAGAATACCATGGGTCGAATATGGGAGAAATGATGAAGTTTTTGAGAAAATGGAAAAAAAAGGACACATATATTTAACATCAAGAAGAGACAGCTGAACAATTTCGGATATAGAATGAGGAAAGTGGGTTTGGAAAACTTGATACTCACAGGACAGACTGAAAGCAAGCGGGTCATAGGATAACAACATAACCTACCTTGCGAACTGGACGGTAGAACGAGATTTAGGAATGTTAACCAAAAGAATAAATTTATTAATAAATTATTTATTACTGGCAGGAAATTGTGAAGAGCCATCACCGCTCAAATCCTGAAAGGATAGTACACGTATCAGAAAAAAGAATCCTTGCATCTGAACACAAGTTAATTCACAGTTAATAGCATACCTTTGATACTTTTGATGTATGATAAATTTTTATATATTCCATTGATTATTATTCGAATAAAATTTGATAGTTGATATCAAGTAAAGATCATGGAGGACGATAAGTCTTTTGAAACTTAGCGCAAATATTAATTTCCCTATATTTTGCTTTCTGTAGGACTAATCTAAAATTCGTAAATATGAACTAAAGAGAATCTATAAAAAATGAAAGAAATTTCAATCAGATGACAAAAAGTGATTATCAGATTGAAGAGGCAAAGAAGGTTTTAAAAAATATAAGCTACCTGCCGTTGACATCAAACAAGCTATTTACCTAGTAATGATCTACATTAAAATGGCTGAAAGATCATTTACATGTGTCTTTGTCACAGAATAGGAATGACAGTGCCAGTATATTTTTTTGTTAATTTTGATTTTCCTTTTTTTGAAAATTTAATTTACAAAAATTCTAATTCCTTTTAGAAAAATAGCGTTACGAACACAAATTACATATATAATGACATAGGCGCAAATCGAATTGGGAATTAAAAAAAGTAAACGTCAGATACAGCTTTTGCAAAAATTACATCACTACGGAACTGTTTGCTTATAATAAAAATCTGCTTTTCATTTGAAAATCATGTATATATGTCGCTGTTTTTCATATATAACGATTGGATGATAAAAATCTGACGGAAAATGAATAAAAAACTATTACTTCCTTAGAGATTTCACTGTTTACATCAGGATACGAAACTAAGCAAATATGAACCTTCTAGTATCTGAGGATAATTAGCCCATATACTATTTGGCTTGCCTCGATCGCCAGGATCATTGGCGGTTGAGTAGTTCTAAAGATAGTTGGATCTAACGACGGTTTCTTATGCTAAGGCGGACGCATGTTCGAATCCTACAGGAGGGGAAACTTTTCTTTAATAAGTTTTATGGAAAATTCAGGCCGGTAAATAAATTCAGGAATTCTTTTCTTACCAGACAGATCAGAATGAGTTTTCCGAGCTGCCATATCTTCGTAATCAACATTTGATTCATCTAATGCCGACAATTTAACAATCGCACTATCTCTCTCTCTCTCTCTCTCTCTCTCTCTCTCTCTCTCTATATATATATATATATATATATATATATATATATATATATATATATATATATATATATATATATTTTCTTTTTCACCCCTTCACTTGATCACATGGCTTCGTCTGCTCGTGCTAACATTAACGTGTCTTTTGAAGTAAAAAATATTTCGTAACGTTTATTTGGTTCGTATAAATGTAGCAATATGATTCCGCCCTCAAGGCAATTGGCTAACATTTTAAAAAATTGCCCTGATGATGAACGATGACATTCGAAAGTACGTGGTTGTCTTTTGGAAAAAATATATATATATATCAATATAATCTTGAAATAAAAAGTCTAATTTGGAAATATGCAAAAGAAAATCAGCCGGACTATGTTGTCTTTGGCGTTCAATACAACGTGTTTAACAGAAGGGATGCTGCCTAAATACACACACACACACACGCACACACACACACACACACACACATATATATATATATATATATATATGTATGTATGTATGTATGTATGTGTGTATAGAGAGAGAGAAAGAGAGAGACAGATCAATAAACATAAAAAGAGTTCATGTATAAAACTATTTTAATAAGAAGCAGTTCATTGTGAAAGAAGCTTTTCTAAGTCGTCCTTCCATTTTATCATTTTCTTTGCGCGACACAGACATGAACAAATAGATACAAACCCATTTATTTGTTTTTAGATATGTGTGTGTAAGTATCAGTAATACTTTAAATGATATACTGTCACAGAGTTTTAATTTTATTGAAAATGTCAAAATTTTATTGTTAACAAATTTTCGATACACCTATATCTATTTAAACAGGATATTGTGTGAGTTTCAGATAATAAAGTCTCTTCTTACGAAGAGTATTGACAATGTACTATTTTTTGTTTCTTGTTTGTACTATGCTGCGAAACAAAATTCAAAATTAATAATATAAATCGGTTAATTTTTTTAGAATACTTACATTTATATGTAATTGTACATACTCCAATCGAATCCGGTTTGATAAATTTGATTTTTGGAGTTATCTACAGTGAAATTTCTGATTCATTGGAGTCATTGGCGGCAGCCTTTACCGCTGTCGTTTGCATACATTCACTGCCACACGGAAGAGTACGGAAAGCTAAGCGCGGAACTGATCTTTCTTGTCTAAATTTGTCTCAGTTACTGCGAGAACTACTTACATAGACACGATCAGTTTGCGCAATGATACCGACCCCGATAGATATTTTGCAGCGAACGTATGCAAACGACACCAGTAATGGCTGTCCGCGACACGAATGAATCCGAACTTTCACTATCGATAACTCCAAAACGGTGTATTTTATCAAGTTTATAAATCCAGACACGGATGAAGCAGGTAAAATTACACATAAATGTAAGTATTCTGGAAATTTTTAATGCAAACTGAGTGTTGGTTTCACACTGCAAATTAACCTATAAGTCTCATCTTTATTGCTCAAAGTCAAATATATTTGATTAATCCAATATCCTATATACTAGAAGAAACTATTATTTTAATATTATGAACTTCTTTTGTATTGTACTACTTTGTCAGTGAACGTAGTAGGACATTTCTAATTCCATTGCGATACGAGAATTTTATAATTTATATAAATATTCCTTTGACTCATTGCAACTTCTCAAGCTAATTTTTTTTCATTGACATGAAACTGGGCCATAAGATTGAAGAAATTTCTAAGTCTGCCAGTATGAAATTTGGTTCACTTTGTCAGGTTAGACAGTTTTTCTTACAACATTATAAGTTTACCATTAGTCCATAGACCTAATGTTGCTGTCACATCTAGTCTGCTCTGGCTGCTATGTTTTTAGTGATACCTGACAAAATCCAAAGAAGAACCTACAATATTATTAGTCCTAACATGGCATCTTGTCTTCATTCATTTACACGTCACTGTAACATAAGTCCGCTGGGCCTGTTCCATAAATAGTTTCCGGCTATTTGTTTAGATGAACTTCCCTATTTGTTACCGCGAATTTATGAATTTAAGAGCATTACTTAACTGGCTGGAATTTCTACTCATTTTATTGTTATATACAGCCATATGTTCTACAGTAAAAGTTGTTTTTTCTCTCTCATATCGTGGTCATCTCTCCCGGCTTTGTTCCTTCGAAACAAAAGCCTGAAGCTCCACGCATTACTTCCGGTATTGATATTAGCAAACAAATTAAAATCATACTTAGTAATTTTAAAATGAAACAAAAGAAATAAACTTCATTCACTCTTGGTCTATCTATAAAGCAAGTTTTAATTGGCCAACAGCAGGCAGAATTTGATTTAACTCGAATTTCTTAGCTTTATTTCAGCTCAGTCAATTCATACCAACTAATGACTTAAAATTAACACTTGACTATAAGACATTACTTCACAAAAGGAGATAATTAGAATATATATATATATATATATATATATATATATATATATATATATATATATATATATGTATTTGAATAAAAACAGATCACTTTAAGGTTCCATGTAATAAGTTATTTCACCACAACCCTTTTACATATAACCCTTTATATATATATATATATATATATATATATATATATATATATATATGTGTGTGTGTGTGTGTGTATGTGTATATATATATATTTGTGTATATATATATACATATATATATACACACACACATATATATAAATATATATAATATATATATATACATATATATATATATATCTATATATATATATATATATATATATATATATATATATACTCACACTGACCAATTGCACAGAAATATCACTGAGTCTTGAAATAAATAACAACATATAATAATATTAACTTACAGAGTAAAAATAAAAAAATATATATTGCTAGAGAAATACCTCTATCAGTGGCATACAATTTAGTTTATATTCAAGCAAACAGCTCTTCTTCTTAGGGAGGATTTTTTTTCTCATTTATTATTCAGGGACTCAAACAGTCTAAATAGTATTCTGAATGTATCCTGATGAAACCTAAGACAAAATGCTCGGCAAAGTACTAAGCACAAAACTGATTACATATTCGTTGTTCCGCAATAATTGACTGAGCATGATAATACTTACCACACTAAAATAATGAATAATATTTAATTTTAAACATATACTAAAAGAATGCAATTCGTAGGAATTAAATTATGCTATAAAATAATATATACGAATTAAGCTATTATAAATAATTATTGATCAACGAAATAACATGATATAATTAATACACCGGTTTCTTGTACGAGAATATGTGAAGTATCTCAATCCTCACTCTTGCGTTGTTATTCCTCTGTCTCTGTCTCTGCGTCTCTCTCTTTCTCTCTCCATATATATATATATATATATATATATATATATATATATATATATATATATATATATATATATATATATGTGTGTGTGTGTGTGTGTGTATTGGTTATACTGTATTCTTCCTCACATGTATTCGCGACCGGGTTTGTTCAAACATTTTATCTCACGGGATGATACGCACTTTAATAGAAAAATGTAAGATAAATATTATTTTAATATGCATTTTATTGTGGCCAATTATCAAAATCTGCATTTAGTAAAACATACACATCTATAACATATATATATATATATATATATATATATATATATATATATATATATATATCTATATATATACATATATATATATATATATATATATATATATATATATATATATATATATATATATATATATATATATATGAAAGTTTCTCCGAATTAATCAGTAGAGAGACAATATTTATGAATAAAAATGACAATAGGAAAACTGGTAATTGCTGACGCGTTTCGTCCAATGTGGACTTTATCAAAGCAAAATACGAAAATGAAATTAAATGAACAAAGTAACTAATAAAAACAAAAACAGAATGTACCTAGCAACTGGAATATAGAGAAACGCTATTTTCATATTTTTAACTGAAAAATAACGTCATCAATAATTGTCACGTGCATTTTTAAAATCAAAATTATGGTTGAATTTATTTCTATGTATGACTAGTGCATTAGCTAAGTTGTTTTTTGTGAGGTCTCTTTTGTGCTCATAAATGCGTTTTCTCAAACTTCTACTTGTTTCTCCAATATATTGAGAGGAACAGTTTTGGCAATTTATTCTATAAATGCCTGCTTCAGAAATATTAGTGCTATTATTGTTTGAAGATCTTAGTATATCCATAATGGTTTTGGAAGTGATCAGCTTCTACTCAAACCACCCTTCAAAAATTAAATCTGGAATTATTATAGGTTTTTTATCTAAGAGCATTAAGAATCTGTAGTCCCCAATATTTACTTAAAGAAGAAACATACATAGAAAACACATTCAAAAACCTACAATACCCATATCATTTCATCCACAACGCAAGAAGAAAGGCATACAAAATATACAACCGCAACAAGACTAATAACATAATCCGCAATAGTAAATCACATGAAAACAGATACATAATACTACCGACCAATTCTGTCACGTCTACTATCCAGAATAACCTATCCCATCTAAATAATCTTGAAATAGTCACAAACACTTCCACTACATGCTACACTCATAAAAAAAGAAAATAACTCACTCAGAAGGAAAATTCTGGAGAGTGCCGCCATAGTAAACTACCCAAATATTAATCTACGCCCAGGTTTTTTCCACATTTCACCTTTCTTAACAAAATTAATGTTCTTACAAACAAATATACACAACAGATTCATAAAATCAAAAGAAAATGGTTGAATACATCAAGATAATTATAATGACAATATTCTCCACACGTGACAATTACTGACGTTATTTTTCAGTTAAAAATATGAAAATAGCGTTTCTCTACATTCCAGTTGCTAGGTACATTCTGTTTTTGTTTTTATTAGTTACTTTGTTCATTTAATTTCATTTTCGTATTTTGCTTTGATAAAGTCCACATTGGACGAAACGCGTCAGCAATTACCAGTTTTCCTATTGTCATTTTTATTCATATATATATATATATATATATATATATATATATATATATATATATTATGATAAAATATATTTAAGTTACGATTTATTAGTGAATTAAAATGTTTAATATCAGGGCTAGATCGTATGCAAATATAAAATTTGTCATTGCGGTCAAGACCCAGTGACGACAGTCTGTTTCATATGTAAACTCCAAATTCAGTCCACGAATTTTCAGTTTTGACCCGACTAATTATATATGCTGTTTAATAATGCGTTATGCAAATGAGGTCTTTTGTATTATTCTAACGGTTGTTGGGTTGATGATAACGGTTATGTTTCAAATTATTCTTGGGGTACTGGGTAGAAATGCTTATGGATACAAATTCATTTTTTGGCTTTCTTTTATAATGTTGTTTGTTATATGTTTTACTTATAAAACCCATATTCACAAACAATTACGAAGAAACAATATCATCTGAATCCCAATTAGACAAACTAGAACCATTATACACTTACATACAAAAAGAAATATTTACAGATTTTCAATTACGTTTGGAATACATTTAATTTCTTGGAAATTTCAAGGAATCTTGAACACCATAAATTATACTAACCTTTAACAAATCGAATGCATGGAAAATAAGACAGACCACTGACAATAAAACAAAACAAAAGTAGAAAGACCGGAACGTATTTCTTCTTTTTCTCGTTATCTCATTCTCGAATCGCTGTGTATTCCAAGATGAAACCCGGTCTCAAATGAATGACAAAAGCAGAAATAAAATATAGCAAATAAATGTATAGACGTAGTAATACAATTGGTAATACGGTTAGTAGATCCAGAAATGCGTTTAGTAACAATAATAACATATATACAGTCTGGGAAATTCAGTATCGAAGTATGACTTCCATCTGAGTCTAAGTGCTCGCAACTGTGACACCTACAAAGCGGTTACCTCACACTCATACTGTATCAGTGTATCTCTCTATCAGAGTATCTCTCTCTAACTTACGGTTATTCACCGGCAGCAGTACAAGTACACACTGGTCGAATCCACTTGTATGAAAAAGGGGTGGACCCATAAAACTAATGAAATTTTAATAAAACTGAAACATGTTAGATAGACGTTTCGTATTTATTCATTATCTCATCATTCTTTCGGATTTCAATCTAATTTGATTTTCATTTTATTCCAACTCATATAAAGCTTCTTAAAAACTTAGTGTTTTTATTGGTTTAGATTTATTTTTTATTTTGCTGTTTTTGATTTGTATGCGTCTATTTGTTTATTTAAACATCTTCCTTATTTTTTTATAATTCGTAGTTATAAAATAAAATTTCTGAATACGTTATTATTTCTCCAAAACGAAGCGCGTAATATTTTTGGAGACGCTCCATATAATTTTGTTAATTTTATTCGTGCTTCCTTTACGGTGATAAATAAGAAATGTGACAAACTCTAAAATGAACGAGAGAAAAATATCATTATATTTATTTCGTGTTAGCGAGACCACCTGGTGTTGGCTACAATAGTATCCAGTTTTAAATCAATACTAGTCATATTGTTTCCGTCTAAATATTGTTAAAGAATGAAAGCAATGTTTTGGTTGATCGTGCTCAGGTCGAGAGTCTAGCTGCGGTATTTGAAAAGATTATTTGTGTGCAATCACAATATGACATACAGTAATAACAGATTAATCAGGTTAAGCTTACAGCAATATTTCTTTTGCTTTCACAGCTTTTTTATTTGCCGAATAACTATAGATACAAACATACGCTCAAAAAACACACATACACACACCAATATATACGGATTACCTAAGTTTGCATAAACTATATATATATATATATATATATATATATATATATATATATATATTCCGAGTGAAACAACAACGTTTTCCGAATGGCGTTACGGCATAATTGTCCACCCACAAAATGTTTAATATGTAAAAACGACTAAGCTAATTGAGTATATTCTTTCAGGATTCCAAATAAGATGTTTTGTCAAATTGACACCATTTGTATTAAGAATCACTAAAAAACACTTTGAGTAATTCAGCTGATAAGATACCAGTTGAAAATTTCATTGTGTCAGACGCACTGTCTTCCCAACAGAACAATTGTGTGAGGAAAATATATTTCAGGGCTTCACTAATGGTACCAACATTCATACACTGACTCTCATCTACAAAGTTCAATCAAGAAATATCAAAAGAACAGGAAGAGGGGTCATCATTTCAATTTTGAACCAAAGAGATAATTTAGAACAGATCCATCTCAATCGATGGGATATTTGGCACGAGAGAGAGGAATTCCGCCTTGACTGTCCAAAGACGGAAAATGTAATCGTATGTGAAAGTTTGAGGTACCTTATTACTCCAGGATAGAAAGTTAGAAGGTTAGATAGGGCGAAGATAATCTTGGATAAGTTAAAAAATGATCCTGGGGATATATATATATATATATATATATATATATATATATATATATATATATATATATATATTTGAACTTTATTTCAACCATTTATCAACGTCCTTTTTGTTCATCATGGATTTCATCACAATTAATATGTTAAGCTTGCAGAGTAAATATACATACTTATAGCTAAAATTAAAGCTCATTGGTGTTGTACACGCCTCGAAGAATGCACATATCCCTTTTTATATATAAGAATTTAAACATAATTAAATGAATCATTCCATTTCCTTAACGTTTTCGATAAAAAATGTATGTACATATATGATAGAAATGTAGTTTTCAGGTATGGTGTAGATATTGTTAGAATACTCAATATCTGATACACAGCGTATGTATAATTAAAAGTGAACACAAAGGTCAAACCCAATACATATAACCATTAAGAAAGAAAAAAATGATTTCAGCCTCCTTAATCCAAAATAACAATATGGTTTATTTTATCCAGACAATTTATTAAAATTATATATATATATATATATATATATATATATATATATATATATATATATATGCCCCTGAAAAATTTATTTCGCTTGAGCTCTCTTCGAGGGAGGTGGAAGTTTTTAAACAGTCACTAGTTCTGCAAATAATGCAAGTTTTGGGGGAAATCAAATCGAGTTCTCTTAGTCACTATGCGATTATCTACAAAGAAATACACTTAAATTCGCTTTCATCCCTGTCGTGCGCCAACGACTTAAGGGTAGAATCTTTAAATGACACCATTTCAGCCGGTTTTTATCCTAGAGCCAGAGGCAAACGGACATTTAGCCGCGCTGACGAATTGTGATACAACGAAATAGCCTGTACAACCACTTTTTGCACTCTGAGTCCCCTTTATCTGTGACGATATTGTCCAATATTTACTGCCGCTGATGATGACTGATACAGCATAACATTTTGGCACTCTTAATTTATTTGTCTCTCACAGCATCTCGCTGTTTCTTGATACGTTACTTAACATTTTAGAAGGCATCATTCGCTATTCCCTTGCGCCTTCAGATTTCCTTTCCACATGTTTCGACCTCTTTTAAAACATTTCTGATATTCTTCCATATTCTTACCTGTTCGACATTTTCATCACCAATTCTTAGTTTCTATCTTGAGTTCTTCCTTTTGCTGTCAACCATATTTTCTCTTTTCTTACAATTGATGTTTAGTCATTTCTTCTCGTTTTCCCTTACTACCTTATCAGGAAGTCCCTACATTTTCTTATCTGTGTTAGCTCTCAACTCAATGTAATCTGCATATATTACGTTTTTAATATTGTGTCGTTGTAAGATTTCTAGTTCTATGAGGATCACTTTTCACTAAATGATAAATCCTAGTGAGAAGACGTATTCTATATTAAGTGCTACAAGGGAGAGAAGAAGAAGAAGAAGAAGAAGAAGAAGAAGAAGAAGAAGAAGAAGAAGAAGAAGAAGAAGAAGAAGATCATCATCATCATGAGGTAGGTAATTTCGTCCCAGTCTGACTTCCTGATTATTCTATCCATCTTAAATAAATCAACTTTCCTGGCAGTTTTAACAGTTTATTAAATCTTGAGGCCAATTTTGGAATCAAATGCTGCAGTAAATCATGGGCAGTGAAATTTCGGGCGGGTGGTTATTAATTCTTACAAGAGCTGTAAGGATGATTTGAATTCAATGACATGTGTAAAATGAAAACAAATTATGGACGAAACATCTTCATAGTTAGAAATGTTAGAAGTTCAGTTTAACACCTCAAATTACAGAATAGTTTAATAAATTATGACAGATATTTCTTAATTTTCGGTGTTAAATACTTCATAAGATTATAAATAAACAAACAAGTTAAAATATCTATAGAACATATTTAATCATTTCAGAGTAAATTAGTTTTAGTCGTTGGTATTTGTTGAAATCTAGGACGACTTCGAAAATGTTTATGACGTGTAGTAATTTCGTATTGATTTTCCTTAACGTAATGGCAAGACAATTATATGTAATAGTAATTCACATATGAATATCTGCATAATAGTCATAAAAGAAGAAAATGTGATAATAATGATCAACTGAGATGCAAACCCAGACAAACCAGGTGCCTTTATATATATATATATATATATATATATATATATATATATATATATATATATATATATGTCAGTATATATATATATATATGTATATATATAGATATATATATATCTAATATATATTATATGTAATATATATTATATATATATATATATATGTATATATATAGATATATATATCTAATATATATTATATGTAATATATATTATATATATATATATATAAATAACATATATTATATATATATAATAATATATATATGTATGTATATATATATGCATATATGATTTTGGTACCATGTGTGAATTTTGGTACCATTTCTGAAGACCTGAATGATGTTTTTACTCTCACCATTGCTCACTTAGGAAGACTTATTGGATCTAACACGAAAATGTTTTAATCTGTTCGCTTTCTTGCTTCATAATGTTTTTGTTTTTAAATAGTGTCAAGATGGCGAAACATCATATTTTTGAAAGAAGAAAAAGAAAATCATTTAGTGGTTTTATTTTTTTAGATATTAATCATTTTGTCACAGGATTTAGAAAATGTTGGCCCGTATAATTATATATATATATATATATATATATATATATATATATATATGCACAATATCCGAAATATATACGCAAATTTAAAAGTCGATACTGACGTCAGCACCAAGCGACGATAGTCTGTTTCATACTTCAAGGTAATGTTCAGGGATTATATATATCTATTCAGGGATATATATATATATATATATATATATATATATATATATATATATATATATATATATATTCTAGACACATTGAAAGTAAGAAGAAAGCAACGCACAACCTGCCTAGAGAGTCTGAAATATATATATATATATATATATATATATATATATATATATATATATATATATATATATATATTAGATAGATAGATAGATAGCCAGACAACCAGATAGATAGATAGATAGATAGAATCAGATCACCTTTAATGTATCTTTAAAAATGTTATTATCCATTTTGTAGCATCTGGCTTTCCCAAACATCACAGTTTTTCCACGATTAGCCTATCTCCCTCCTTTCAATCAAATAACCAACGTGAACTATTAAATCCTGCTGTTCTCTTCTGCTTGCAATGCGGTCAGTAATGGTCACATGTGAACGAAGAAAGTGGCAGTAGATCTTGATCGGAAAATTTATCACCCGAAGTTACGTAAGTAAAGTGGTTGGAAGAAGACTATGCGATCACTCCGTTCCCAAAACGTAAAGGCAGAGTGATACTGCTACAAAATTGTAACAACGATAATAATAAATAAGTAACGGATAATGTCAGGTTATTGCGCGAATGTTCTGGCATTATTTCCCAACCGGAAGGCGTTTTAATATTACCACTTATTCTTTATCGATAATACTGTGTTCAGCGTGGATCTTCTCGCCCATTTGTTTCCTCCATCGTAAAGCAGAACAAGCGAATGAACCAGAAATAAGAGAGGACCTCACCCCGGCAAATAATAAATTATCGAACAAAATCACCCTAGCAAAGAATACAGTTGCATTCTCGTCCCTGGAATGAATCTATTATTCAAGAAAACTTACGTTTCAAAACGTCGTATAGTTACAATATTCAAAGTGCTTTGCTATTAAAAAATATTTATTTTTTAACTTCCAATCTAAATATGACAACAAACTTTAATAATTTGCCGTATATTTTATAAGTATAACTGTTTAATTTACAAATTAAAACATTATACATTTTCAATTATTTTCTCAATTAAGGCGATAACGTCACTAAGACGCAATGCGGGCTATTGGAACTAAAAGAGAAGGAAAAGAAATTAGAAGTATTTGGAAGCATCGAAATATTATAAATTGCAGTATTTACGCTGTGACGTTAGAAATATAATTTAATAGAAACCGGAAACACACAAATATACTTGTAATACATATAAAATTTACGACCGATTATTAAACCTATTTTGATTATATTCTCGGCTTTATATAATCTCGATACAGATTTTCCCAAGTATTTTTATTACTAATGAAAATGACTGAAATAGATAAAGATAATTTTCTCTCCGCTGAGAATACTTTTGTATATCAAAATTATAATGTTTTCCGCAAATTTCATCCAGCAATAAAATAGTCATTAGATTTGGTATGAGTTATATCTCTAATTAATTATATCTGTAATTAACTTTCATAATAAAAAACAATTTATTTTTGGAACAAGAAACATTTGAATTTAATAAGTCAAATTTCTCTTATTTAATTATTTTTAGAGATATTATTTGTTTTACCTTGCAGTTGATTCGAAATAATGAAAAATAAACAAAAATAAAATAAAAAATAAATAAAATAAAATAAATATAAACAAAATAAATAAAATAAAAATAAACAAAAATAAAAATAAAAATATACAAAAATAAAAATAACTTTCATTATCATTAACAAAACCTGTACACTATATATATATATATATATATATATATATATATATATATATATATATATATATGGAGATAGATAGATAGATAGATAGATAGATAGATAGATAGATAGATAGATAGATGTGCGTGAAATGTTTAAATCGTCTGACAGCATTATTATCCATCCAACAAAATATTTAATATCTAAGCTTTTTTTACCTGCTATTTAAATAAGACGTTTAGTCATCTTGACACTATATAGCAGGTGGAATTTTTGTTTGCGTTAGACCACTGACATTCAAATGAGCAATGTTGAGAGAAAAATGATCATTCAGGCCTTCCAGTAACGGTTCCAATATTCATACCCTGGCTTCCATCTTCAAAGACCATTCAAGAAGCATCATTAGGACGGTGAATAAGTTTTAAAAAGAAGGAACAGTAATGAAGAAAACAAGGTCAGGAGGTCACACCTAGAGTTAAAGAGATGAATTAGAAAAGATCCAACTCATTTCATAAGGCGTTTGCCATATGAGGGAAGAGTTTCATCTATGACAGTCCAAAGAGCAATGAAAAAAAGAGACTTGAAAATGAAATCGTATATGTGCGGTACATTGTTACTGCAGGACAGAAAATTAAAGGTTAGATGGCAAAGATCATCTTGAATAAGTTGAGAAATGATCTTGGAATTATATATATATATATATATATATATATATATATATGAAGTTTATTTCTATTCTTCATCAGCTTGCGATCCTCAGCTTATTAATTAATGGTGAACATGACATTTTCGTTTATTCCCGATTTCTTCACGATACTTCTGTTATGCTTAAAAAGTAATTAAGCATTCTTATTGCTATAATTTAAGTAAAATAGTGTTATAAATACCTCATAGAATTCCAATAAAATACCTTTAATCATTTCTAAGATACAAGGGTTCAGAGATTAATCTAACAATAGGACATTTTTTCTGTTAAACCCAGTACACACACACACACACGCACGCACGCACGCACACACACACACACACACACACACATATATATATATATATATATATATATATATATATATTGTTTATTTGTGAGAAAATATTAGTAAAGACAAGAGATCATGTGTGTTGATTTATTTTATTTATCGACTTTTCCAAAATTACGAACATTTATTCTCAAATAAGGAGGAAATTCCGTTTGATATTTTCCAAAGTCTATTTCAGAAGAAATCTGGTTCAGTTTTTCGATTTTCTTCAGTTATTTTCAGTTTCGTTAGAAACAAATTGTGACTTTCCTAGAACAAGTGAGTGTAATGACATCGGAAAGGCTGTTTTGACGTAGGCAAGCTGTGAAATGTGTGTGTCTTTAAGTATATATTTGAAGATTCTGGCACTTAAATTAGAATTGTTATTTTTTTTTTATATCAGGTTATCCCATAATTTCTGTCCGAATTTTAACTTTTTGTTAAAATGAACGAAATTTAAAGAGTATTTTATAATGTCTAATGGAGCTGAACATTATTTTTATGCTTAGATGCATTTAAACTGATTAAATTTTATTTCAGAGAACAATACAATTAAATTTTGTTTGATTAAAACCCTGCGAACAAGGAAGTACACAAGAATCATTTGAGGCACATAATGCTTTAAGAGTTCAAGAAGGGAAACTCAGCAGCCGAAGCGGCTAGAAACATTTACTCAGTATATGGCGAGCAATGTGTGAATGAAAGAACTTGCAGAAGATGGTTTGGAAAATTCAGAGGTGGATATTTCACCCTTGAAGATGAAGATCGAACAGGACGTCGAGTTGAGTCGGGGAATTGGCAGTGGTTCTCAGTTCAAACCATAAAACTGTTCATCGTCATCTTCAACAACTTGGAAAAGTTCCTAAATTTGGAAAATGGGTGCCTCATGAATTTTCTGAAAACAACCTCAAATTCCGAGTTGACATCTGCTCTTCTCTCCATTCTCGCCAACTTGTTTTACCTTTTTTGAATAGACTTGTGACTGGCAACGAAAGATGGATGTTTTATCGAAATGTTAAGCGTCATAGACAGTGGCTTGGTAAAGGGAAAGGACCCCAGCCACAGCCGAGAAGGGAACTTCACAGGCAAAAGTTTCTTCTTTCAGTCTGGTGGGATCGCCAAGGAATAATCCACTTTGAATTTTTGCCACTTAATGCAACAATTTATGGTCAAATATACTGTCAGCAATTACAGCGTTTGAACCAGGCTTTGAGGAAAAAAGACCTACTCTAGTGAATCGAAAACAGGTAATGTTTCTTCAGAGCAATAGCACACAGCAAGAATCACGTCACAAAAGATCGAAGAACTTGATTAGGTGAAAATTCCTCATCCACCTTATTCTCCCGATCTTACTCCTTCAGACTAACATTTATTTCGTAGCTTACAGAACCATTTGGAAGAAACAGCTTTTGTAACACAGGAAGAGGTTAAAAATGATATTTGTGAGTTCTTTGAATCAAAGCCAAAAGAATTTTACAGTAATGGAATCAGTAAGCTTGTTAATAGATGGAAGGGAGGCATAGATAATCAGGGAAAATACGTTGTTGATTGAATCTGTAATTAAATGTAACAGTTGGTCATTTGTTTTCTTTATTCAAAATTCGGACAGACCTTATGGAATGACCTAATATATATATATATATATATATATATATATATATATATATATATATATATATATATATATAAAATATTTAGAAGGATGTGATAATTATAATTAAGTAAGGGATGACTTGATATGTGGTTGTTTTGTTGTATAATTATTGCTTCGAGTATCCTGATTTAACTATTTGATTTTGGTAAAAATTTGGTACTGTTTGTGAGTAGCTCATTAATGCTGCCTCGATCTTTATGTTGCTTATTATTGCGTAGTCTGGTGGCACTCTGGTCCGCTAGATGGCATTGAGTCTCCGTGAAAATGTAGTTGTTGTATATTCTATGTAAAAGAGTATTTTTTTTTTTTATTATTTACAGAGAAATCTCCATGTGGGCAAGTATACGTATGCAAATATCGGTCTTATATAGATGGTTGAAAGTTTTGGAAAGGTTATGTTAATATCTAGGTGGCTAGTATTTGGGAAATAAAGTATCTTATGTTTTTGTTGAATGTTGTATTCAGCAGGAATTGCAAATGTCTAGTCTCTTTAATATATATATATATATATATATATATATATATATATATATACAGAGAGAGATACAGAGAGAGAGAAAATCAGATGTTGCTTGTAGTTGATTAGTAGCTCCATTTATTTATTAAAAAGTATATGCATTTTCACTTACTGTCAAGGATATTCGAGAAATTTTATTAAAGAAAAATGAGCGCCTGCATCCTTCAGGGCAGAGGGGACTCATCGTTTAGCACGATGCGCCCTATAAGTTGGACACGAAAGAAAATGTTTCCAAATGTAAACAAAGACGTTTTTAGAATGGATTTTTATTAATCCAACCAATTTGTATTCCATCAAGCGCTCGCAGTATATATATATATATATATATATATATATATATATATATATATATATATATATATATATATATATATATATATATATGTGTGTGTGTGTGTGTGTGCGTGTGTGTGTGTAAAAATATTAGGCATAAAGAAGTAACAAACCACCATCAATAAATTGATATCGAATTTAGGAAATAGTATATTTCTTAAAGAAAAACGACGAAACGATCAGTTATTGGAACAAGAGGGAACTTGAAATCTTCAAATGAAGAAACTGTGATAACATTAATACAGTTTAACCCGGATATAAGAGACCCGGGTATAAGATAAACCCGGATATAAGAGACTTTTTCCTCCGGTCCCGACAACTCTCTTATATCCGGGTTACACTGTAGTTAGAATTGAAGAAAGCGCTTAGACATTGGAAACTTTAAGTCAAAAGCTATACTAAAATTAAATAAAATTACTCGGAATTTAGCGGGATATAATTTTTTAAATATCCTAGCAAAGAATCTTCTTTCGTTTTTAGCAACCTCTAAGAAATTAATTGCTTTTTTCCCTCCCTTTTCTTGCCTTGACAATGCCTTGTAAGCATGACATTCTCCTGGCCAATTTAATTCATAACGTATACCAGAAATCTCAATAGTGTCATTCACAAGGTTCCATGTCGTCCCTACTTTCTTTAAAATGCACTGAATATTGTAATGATTTTACAGGGTTAATTTTTAAAGAAAATCAGTGAATCGTAATTGGGTGAAAATTTTCAGTAATTTTGACACATATTATGATCCCATCGTCTTATAAGTCAACTATAATTTAAACAAAAACATATGCATAACCAGGCATAAATATACACACTCACCCACACCCACACATATACGTCTGAAGTACAGTGCGTTTCCCTACCTTTTCATTAAATGCCAGCCATTGCTGTAGGAGCCACTATTTTCTGCAATTTACCCATAGCTTTGAAGAGAAGAGATGGATTCATAACTTATCCACGGTTATTTGCGAGTATGTCTAACATTCGTCCATGCTTTATATAATTACCGGTGTTTCAACGCGATATGGCCGTAAGCCAAGAAGCGGAAGAATCAAAGTCCGGCTGAGGTAATTCAAGCTAAACTATTTTGACCAGCAAATTTTGATTATAGCTGAGGTAAACACTTTCAATAAATCACTGTCAAATTGACAAGCATTCTATTATAGGCTGATAGGCTAAACAATCAATTATTTTAGAAGTCTTAATATTTTCTTTTAGTGCAAAGTTTTCTTTTTTTTCTTCTTTTTCTCTGCCCTTCCATAAAAAAAAATGATCCCCGTTACTTCTCCCTTTTTTGCCAGGGAAGGTTCTCTCTTTCTTTGTTTAGATTCATTATTTCTGTCATTTATTTTACAGTTCCGTCAGTGTTTCTCATTTCTCCTCTGAATATATATATATATATATATATATATATATATATATATATATATATATATATATATATATATATATATATATATATATATATTAGTTATTTGCTAAGGTTACTTATTTCTGAGAGAGGAAGATAATTGAATAAAAATCAATAGGGATTAAATTAATGACAGCAGAATTGGTCTACTGCAGACTTTATCAACTTTTTTTTCTTTTTTAGAATCGCAACATTCTTCTTTTTTTTAAATAATTCTCATGACACGAAACATATTTGAAATAAAAGTAGGTCCCTAATTTGATTACCTTGCATATTTTTAAGTATACCACCCGTCCCTGCATTAAACATTACTGCCACATTTGGTTTGATGCTCCTGCTATATAATCAGAGATTCTTGATAAAATACAAAGAATCTGCAATGTCATTTGATCCTGACCTGTTATTTCAGCGTCAGTCCTTTTCCCCTTTATCTTAACTTAGATCCCCTGTTCTTTTGTTTCTATAAATGCATTTATAACTATTTTAACAAGCTTTCCTGTATCGTACGTAGATTTTATGAATTTAAGCACAAAGCTTAATTGACGGCAAGGTCTCAACATCTTACAGTGAAAATAGCTAGATGTAGCCGTAAGTTCTATGCTAACAGTTTCTTCTATTACACTTCTCACTTGTGGAACCCACTTCCGCTTTCTTGCTTTCCAGGTTGTGTGATCTTCGTAAGTTAAATGGAATGTCAATCGTTGACTTCCGTCTTTTTAATTACTTTTTTTTATTGATCTCTTTCCCAAATAGTGATTTTTGCATAACCTCTAACATTCAGTAAGCCCTTGCGTCTTAGTAGCTTTATTACCTTGTTCCATTCCGAGCGCATTGATGAACAAAATTAGTCTTGTACATTTCCTGTAAAATCAACCTCTGTCAATTTTCCATACGGAATAACAAAGTCGTCAAACTCTACTTTACAAAACAGTACGCATTTATAATATCTATAATGACATTTTTTAAGATTTTTCTTTTTTATATATTCTAATTATTTTATTCGGCTGCGTCAGCTTGGATATTCATGAGACTATCACGCCAACCTCCAAGGTCCTGCATCAAAGGAGGCATTGTCTGTCATAACATAGCTGGTCAATATAGGTGTGTGCTCCATGGCTGGGTGTCATGAGTAGTAGATCACTCGCGAGTTCTTGTTTTGCTCAAAACCAGTGTCCTGCAAAGCGAATTCTGCCATCGCGTAAGAGTGTAGGGAATATCAGAGATGGGTCTACAAAGTTGTGATTTTGTTGATTATTGTCTCCAGGAACTGTTAATTATAGCTTTCAGCATCCGGGTGTACGTTCCATCAAGCTTAGACTGTACGGTTTTAGATAATGTCCAAGGAGTAACATCCTACATTAACACCGCCTGTGCAGTGGCAAGAAAAATCTCTGCTCACCTCGGAAAGGTGAGAAATTCTCCTGAAAACGATATGAAAAATCGCATTGCTAATGTCTGGAAGTACTGGAATAAAATGAATGTAATAAGGAAATCTGATCTATCAGATATTATAAAACATTTACTTAAATCATTACAGAAGATGGGACACCGTTATTTGTGAGGTTTAGATTAAATTCTTTATAATTTAATTTCGGCAGATTGAACCAATTATTTACTTCTTAGAATTAAATAGTCTTAGTACATGATCTTTTGGAGAGGTCAGTCAAAATAAATACAGACTGGACATAGAAGATTCCCGTTTGCGTTCATAACACGTTGAAACACCGGACGATCAATAAAGATAAGCAAATGTTGAACCTGATCAGTAACTAGAAGGGCGACCACTTGGGAATACGAGGTGCTGTAAACATGGATGATCGGGTGGTTTAATGGATAATGGGTCAGAATTTTTAATCGGACAAGTTTCATGTATAATTTCATTTTAAAGTCTTTTTTTTGGACTGTCATAGCTGAAACTCCTCTCACGTGGCAATCGTCTTATGTATTGAGTTGAATCTTTTCTACTTGATCTATTTAGCTCTAAATTGAAATGATGATCCCTCTTCTGAAGATGTTTTCTTAATATGTACATACATGCATACATACACACGCACACATAAGTATTAAAAAAGTATTAGGGCAAGAAAGCAAGGAGTAATAGATAGCGGCTCGGATTGAGAAATCGGAGAATCCAGTTCGAATTCCAGTTGATTCCATTACATTCACTTATGTCCTAAAACCTTTTGCAAATGTATGAATCTTCGTCTTCTCTAGCAGGACAGACAGGGTTCTGTATCCTTGGGTGGCAACTGGTCTACCACAGAAAGTAATGGCAGGAAAAAATCTGCCTCGCCAGTCATGTATCGAATGATACATGATCGCATCGCGTGTATTTCATATGGCACATATCTGACTAAGGGCAAAACGTTAGCAAGCTCGGCTTGTCGATTCCACTATGCCAATAACTGTTAAATCTGATGAATATTATAAATATATAAATTTAGTAAACAATATTTCGTTTTATAATGAATATGAAATAAAATAAATATTTACTTCTTTTTCCCGTTCTCAGACAACCTTTTGCCTCGACATTTCGGCACAGGGATTCGACTTATAGTTGGTCACAAACGATAATTACACGCTTAGAAGCGATAAATGAAAGCCATACTTCGGAATTATACGCTATTATTTTTCCCTACTGACAAATAGAAAGAGCAATAAACAATTTAATTAGCTGCGTACATCTATTTCACAAATAATGAATTCACGCTAATTTTTCTATATTATCTGCCATTTACCATACAAGTATTGACAGGTGTGGATTACCTGTCAAGTATTTTTCAGCAACGATAAACAAGTAATCCATATCAAGTTAAGAATACATAAAACTGCAGAAGAAAATCGAATAAATGTAACATAGTTATCCAATTGCAAGAAGTTTCGTTTTCTGTCAGTTACGGCTCATTTACAATTGAAGAAGTTAACGTGTCTGGAATTAAGCTATTACATTTCACGATTAGTTTGTTGTTTATTGCTTTTTATCTTTTTCTTCTCGGAAGGAGACGATCATTGCGTGTACTACGGGGCAGGCGTTCACATCTCACGTTTTCAAAAGTAGAAAACTGCGTGTTGATAGGCCACGTAATTTTCTGGTTAATTCCTTCATGAAATTAGCAGCTTGCAAGGTTACTAATTAATGCCCTGCTTTCATGTTATTTCTGATCGAAATAAACGATTGAATTTTCAGCACTGAGTGGTCTTGCAGAAATGTGGGTGTGAAAATAGAAGGATCTGCAATGTAATCGATCCTGCATCTCGACTTCAGGCACTTTCAAACTGTCGTGGCGTGGCTTCCCTCTCATTTTTCTACAAATATTTTAATGTCAGCTGCTTTGACGATTTTTATCCTTGGTGCCCCGAATACACGATACAAGACTGACATCTAGGTCGCACCATTTTACTCTTGAAATAGCTAAATTCAGCCGCCACTTCTACTCCAACAGTTTCTTTTCTCGTACTTCCCGCCTACAGATCTCCTTTCCGTTTACTTGATTCCCTGATCTCTATAATCTTCAAAAGTGTAAATACAACATCAAGCTCCTCCTTCTGTTTACTAGAACTCCATTCCAGTATTGTCCTTTCCGGAATTCTCCCTATTCTCAGTCTTTTCTTTCACTTTCACTCCCTGTGACCCCATGCGGGCTAGTGGCATCCCGCCTTGCTTGGGGTGAAATGATTAAAATAAAAACATGACAGAAGACGATCTCTGAAGAAGATAAATATACATTTGAATCAAGTAATAAATATATATCTGAAATAAAATATCAGAATTAAGTCGGTAATGATTTTAAATATTATTAAATTGTATCGTTTGTAATGAATGTTCTTCAACGTTTATCTTTCCTTTATTTGTGTTTTTACTATATTTCTCTCCCCCTGTTCGGACATTCATTTATATAATCGCTTCAAATTTTTAATCAGAGTGTCGAGTTACAATTCCCATCGGGTGGGTTATATTCACCTAGACGCAAATACCCTTGGGAAACGTAGAATCCATGTCTTCACCCCCAGATATAGGTCAATAATAGGATTTGTATCACTAAACCATTATTATCTCAAAAATATTCTTACAATCAAAAATATTTTCTGGCTTAGAATAATATGCAAATAGTTAACAAACGAATGTAACAAAAACATTAATTTATATAATATTATTAGGTCGGTGACTCGCTCTTTCCCTATATCTCCTTTGTCTTAAGTATATCCCTGAGTGTGTTATATTTTACCAGCCTTCTTTTCTCAATGGTTCTTCTAAAATTACTACTTATATTTTCTGATTCCAAATAAGGAATCCATTTTATTTCCATTCTACATATAAATTCTTTGCCACTCCCATGTTCGATTTATAATATTCTTTTCATTCTTCGGCAGAACCACATTTCTGTTGTGTCTAGTCTCCTCGTCAGCTGTGATGAAATTCTCCAGCATTTTCTCTACATTTTGAAGACCGATACTACTCAGCAGTTTAGAAATTCCTTCTATATTTATAATAATTTTGTCTTTAATACATTTTTTAGCTTTTGGGATGCATCCTTCGCTCTTCTAATGAGTATTTCGTAGCCACAGTTTCCATCATTCGTTAGAACTCTACCTGGATATTAATAATTCTCATTGTAATTTTGACATTTCATTTTGGAGCTCGTATCTTGGGCTGTTTTCACATTTATATTAAACCATATTTCTTAATAATTAATTTTTACCTATTTAAGCGTGTACCAGGTATTTGGAAAGACATATTCAGCAGGTCATATATTGAAGACGCTCTAGCATAGTCAAATTTATCATTCTCAAACATATCGAAGGTATTATGATGGAAACTCCAATGTTTAAAAAAAACAAGTGTAAAGCTTTTGTGATGAACGAATACTCGTTGCACCTTTTGTAATGCCAACTAATACCCGTTGGCACTTTCGTAATGCTCGTTGTAGTAGAGACTTTGTAATCGCAAATACTACTATAGTAACGCCGTTGAAGCAATACTGGTGTCAGCCACCTTCGAATAACAATCGCACTAATAGTACTTGCTCGATAATACTCGCTCGAATAGTAATCTTTATAGTGATCGGAATAGAGAAATAGTATATAGAACAGAATAGAGAATAGCGATGCGAATAGTAATAGAGGATAGAGTAGAGTTAATGATCATTTAGACGTCACGCGACTTCCTAATTGTGCGTTTCTCCTATGAGCACATGGTCTACTTAATTCAGTAGTGGAATCGCCTGACACTTTATTTCTATATAAAAAAAAGACATGTTCGCTCATATCACTAGTCACTATTTACAGTGACTTGGATATATCCAGCTTGTTCAAAATAGTCTGTTGATTTTCCTCTTTTAAAATCCATAGTTTTTCTATATCTGGATAGTGGTCGACATGGTGACTAACCAACATAGGAAATAGATGAAGATAGCCGTTGTGAACTCCATAACAGAATATATTAGGTTGGTGCAAACATAATGACGTAATAATGTCGTTTTTTGACGTTAGAAAACACGTCACAAAACGAAATTATTACGTCATTATTTTTGCACCAACCTAATATTAGACTGAAAGCTGTGACGGGACCTATCCATCATAGTAATTTAGAATGGGTAATTGATAAATACAAAGCATTTAACATACATCAATATATAGACGAGTTATAAAAAATTTAGGACAGGCGATAAGGAAAAGGGACAAAGAATAGGCCACAGGTAGTTTTAAAATTTTAAATGTTTTTAAATAGTCTCATCAGATCGAGACATTCATGTGGATACAATGTATAGAACGAAACTCGCTCAGAAATATCTAAACTGTCAACAGTATGAACTACTTCTGCAGATCAATTTTTCAAAATGGCTTCGATCAAAAAATCTTGGTCGTATTCATTGGTTTTGGTGATACAGAATCACAAAGAACTGTATCAAATAACAAAAACCATATCACTTGAGGGTTTTCAACAGCAGCAACAACTAAAATGGATAGCACATGTATCTCAAGGAAAAAATAATAACGATGCTGACATTCCGTAGTACTCCAAACAAAATGTTAGGACGTAATTTTTCCCCTCAGTTCTGTTAAGAGCAATAACAGTTACAGTACTTGAAAAATCTAGACTTTATAAATTTCAATCAATACCAACATTAACTACTAAGGAATTCCGAACATTACCTTATAAGGAAACGGATAATAATACGATTTATATTTGCAGCGTGTCTAAGAAACACCATATTTAGAGTCTGTCTATATTTCTGAGATGAGGTATTATGTACATTATTTACATTATTCGAACTATGGTCCTCATCTTTGTCGCCATATGGAGAGAGAAGGGAGATCCCCGCCCTCTGTGGGATCATGTTGAGATCATAGACAAGGAACACCATTGGAAAATTCGTAAACTTAAGGAATCAGCAGATGAGCCGACCAAGCATAGAAATAAATACAATATGAGACCCAGTAATAAGGAGTGCCAGAGAAAAGAAATGATAACAGCAAAAGTTGCAATATGAGTTCTGGTAAAAACATAATTGATAACAACAAAATTGTAACATGAGCACTGGTAAAAATGGTTGCTGAAGAAAGTAGGTTTATAATACCCAGAAATTCATACCCAGATGTCCTCAAGGACATATGGCACTGTGGATAAAGTCCTTGGTTAGATCCAGTGACAGGACCCAAAGTGTGTTCAATACCCGGTTAAGGCAGTGGAGAACTTTCAGAGGGAAATTAGCAGGAAATAACTGATAACTGACATCCATCAAACATTGCACGTGGAACTAGAACAGTCTACCCCAGTGAGCGAAATAAAGGGTTCAGTTCGAAATTCCAACCACCTGAAGAAAAGCGTGCAACGGCAGAAACGTTGTGATAAATATGAGGACAATAGTCCGAATAATGTAAATAATTACCATATTTAGAGTTTCATTATGTGCTGAGGCCTTATTGTGGGAATCCTTTATGATCAGCAAATATTTTTTATTGCCTTTTCCTTTTTTGTTAGTTGAATTTTTAAGCTCAATTTATATGTAAATTCTCCGTATAGTAAATACTGATTCTATATTATTATAGAAATTTCTCTATAGATTATACTATCTTGTCAATTATAGGAGCACAATTTATAACGGATAATGTCCTATAATACTTCTTTCATGTATAATTAAAATTGTTTCAGTGTATTGTATATCAATATTAGCATAAATAATTGAAATAACTGAAAATATTATAAAATTTTGAAACATTAATTATTTCACTAAATTATTTGGAGGTACCCAACATGAGAAACGACCGAAATTTAAATCCCATTTAACTGGAAGCGAAAATTACCACATAAACAATTTATTGATTCTTTTTCTATCGCTTATCAACTGTTTGAAGTTTTTGGATTAGTCTTTTTTTTAAGAAAATCACCCCAAGCAAGGCGGAATTGCCCCGAGCAAGCAAGAGGTTACAGAGAGTGAGGGTAAGAATAAAGAGAAGTGTTTGGGAAAACGATAAAGTGAAAGACAGGGATCAACGTCAAGGCATCATAAGATGTAGATTGACATTATATTTGAATATTTGAAGATTATAGCCATCAGGGAAGCAAGTGATAGGAAGGGAGTTCCACTGACGGCATGTGCGAGATAAGATGTTGCTATATTTAGCCGTTTCGACACTGAAAGGGGGAGACCGAGATGCTAACCTAGTAGCACGCTTAAATTCTAGCAGTTTGGGTACCAGAGAAAGTTACTAGTCTGAGCAATTGCCATGAAAGTACTTGTAGAAAAGACTAAGGGAAGCCAAAGCATGTCTGTGAGATAGCATCTGCAGAAGGGATGCCAGATCAGGACCAACCACGTTGCATATCCGATCATATATGGCAGCAGTATTCCATGCAAGGACGAATTCTTGATATGTATATTTGAAGGATGGACTCAGGCGAGTAAAACTTTCTTGCGGTAGATGAAACTATAGATTTACTGTAGTTGTTCTACTTCCGGTCAGTGGGCAGCGTGTGACCAAGAAAGCGCAAAGATTAGCTCTCGTGGAGTTGGGTATCAACCATAATTAATCCATAATAGGGGGGAACAGTTGGATTTATACCATTCCCAAGAGAATCTGCGCATAAGTGAATATGACTAATGCAATTGGAATTGGTACTCGGCTCTTTGATTAACAGTGCCAATTAATTATCCATTCACACTCGCGCATCAATGTTTGCACACTTGGTATTTCCAAGCGCCCACCCCTCTATGTACTGACCAGGCTTGAGGTGGCTTAACTTTAGTGAACGTAGGTGTATATAAACAAGATGTAGATAGTACATCCTACAATAAACAGATGGGACGGTTAGAAGGAAAATAATATTAGTTCGAAAAAGGGAGATAACTGTGAACGTGGGGAGTCTATTTTCCGAAATAACTTTGTTAAAAGATCAGTAACGCTAATTGTTCTGCCAGTGAAGCAGAACGTTTCCTGTATGGATTTAACTGATACCAACTAATACTGCAATTACCAACTTGATGCATGACTGAGTTCCTCTGGATAAGAAGTGGGATAATTTATCAACACACACCCCTTTTCCGTTGGTAATAGAGTCGAACGTGAGTGAACACTGATACCGTACATCTGCGACGGAGGAAATTGAATATTATATTGCATTTACAGACATCAATGGAATTTTTAGACTATATCAACTCTTCGCATTTTATGAATACTGTAAAAAAAACTGTTCCATTGCATTTTCAATCGTGACCGTCTCCATTTAAGTTGGGTTATATTCTTTTCATACTCAAATACAGAGAAAATGAATTTCATATCTTCTATATTTTTGCTGATGTTTTCAGTAACTTATTGAATTCTTAATACTTGAGTGCAATCTGTTAAAAGCTACAGTGGTCACTAATAAAAAATATTTTTGTTAAATTTAATCTTTTCTGCCGTTAGTTAAGTACGGCTTGACCACATAAGTTCATAGTAGTGTATCCTTGAAAAGTTACGTCAGTTTTAAAAGTCCTCGAATGAAAGTAGTGCACGTAGACTAGACACATTATTCAAGTATGTGTCTTAGCTACGTGGCTTTAATCGTGATCACTTATAAGTCAGCCAGCTAAACACAATGATTGAGAGGGATAGTTAAATTGTATGATTCTAAAATAGAATGACTGACCACACTACATAGAAATTAAGATTATTATTTAGTATTAAAAAACATACACTCTATTAAAAAACGAAAAATAAAGAAAAATACACAGAAACCTTATATTAATTAACAGAATATCCCGACCTTAAATCTACCGATTGTCAATGTTAAAGAAAATATTTGGAAAAGAACAAGAAACAATTTTAATTCTCTTTAATCATTCATTTATTTAGCACGAATGATTGAGGCTGTTTTAAGTTCAAATACAATATTTTGTAATTGTATATAAAATTATACAACTACATAGGTATTATTATGTTCCACAGTTGATTGGAGGTAAAATCTGGATTCCATCCTCCTAGAAGTTGACATCTATCTACGTGATTAAAAGGTCCAATTTTTTTTTATAAACATTAAGAAAATTTAAGTTCCTCCCATTACAATATGTATGTAAGAATCAAAATAAGTATTAATCAGGATGCAGTAGAGAATCTCAGTGAAGCTCTAATAATATCCGCCGGGTTGGTTAAGATTTTGCATTGTTCAAAATGAGGTTGAAATATTTCTGATTGACCAATTCGGATAGTCTTTCATAGATTGTTGAACTTAATATATCCAATTATAAATGATCGGAATTCAATGACTAATTTACAGATTAAGCACAAAATCAGCAAGTCTACAAAACGAGAAGGATTGAAAAGTGGATTAGACTAGAGGGGGTTACATTAAAGGGAAAAACATTTAGCTTATTGTTTGGATTTGAAATAAATTGTTTGAGACAACAGTCCCGTTACTTTTCAAACGGACCTCGTATGAAAGAAAGATTAGTCACGTGTGATATTAACACACATATTTAAATAAGAACTCTTGAAATAAAGCTCAAAACATTTCATCCTATCAGCATTATGGTGTATTCTATTACTGAGTGATAGTTTTTAAAATAACTTTAGAAATTTTACTAACAACTGATTGATATGTGCCATATTGGCTAGATTATATTCTAAAGGAAATGTTTTAAACTAACTTGAGGAAACAGAAATTTTAAAACTGTACGCAAACACGCACACACACACACACACACACACACACACACATATATATATATATATATATATATATATATATATATATATATATATATATATATATATATCGGTGTGTGTATGTGTGTTTTTTGAGCGTATGTTTGTATCTATAGGTATTCGGTAAATACAAAAGCTGTGTAATTGATTTAAAATATGTTTTTCGCTACACAGTTCTAACCATGTTTCAAAAATGGAAGCTAAAAGCCCCGAATTTAATTTTGTAATTAAATTAAAAAACATTAGTTCCATTTCATCCTCAAGCGAATGTAAAAATAAAAATATCTATAAGAATATAAGAACACCGGATTATATATGTTACTGTTCTTTCTTTTTATCTATCTATCTATCTATCTATCTATCTATCTATATATATATATATATATATATATATATATATATATATATATATATATATATATATATATTGTTATCCAAAGACATACTGTTTCGCTGTATCACAGCTCATCAGTGTGACTAGACGTCAGGTTGCCTCCAGCTCAGTCGGAGATTCTACCTCTAAGCCGATGGTGCACAACAAAGAAAATAATAGTATTTTAGATCTAATACTAGATAAGAACTAAAATAGTTATGACGGTCGTTGAAAATAAATCGATAGAAATTTAAGGAAATTTCCTATGGAAATGGAAATATTAGTCATTTCCTTATAATGATACATTCGACATTTTTGACCGAATAACCAGTCCTGCCGTCGAGTGAAATTTATATTTTTTTCTGTTAAAACAATTTTTAATGAAAATATGTTTCTGAAGTCCGGTCGCCCCTTCTATATTTAATGGGTGCTTCGTTTTTTGCCTTTTATTTGACAAGTCTCCATCTTCATTATGTCATTATTATCTTTCCGCGTTATATGTACTATCCATTTTAATTGTTGTTTTTTTTAATGTCTTCAAGCGATATGGTTTCTCTTTTCTGTTTTTTGTTTGCGGTTCTGTAGCGTCAGTTCACGATGTCCATCAACGAATGGTACTGGCTGTGACGTACACGTTTCTCTCACTCCAAGTCGACAATTTAAATCTATCTGAGGGAGTTCAGCAGATAATGGCATCCATATTAATGTCGATTTTTGTGAAGAAAATAACTCGAGATTTTAGGTTTCTGTCTTAATTTTGTAGCTGCTTGTGGTGTTGGGTAAAACTATCACTAGTGCCTCCTACTCGATGCTCAATTTTCTTATCTCCGGCCTATAATAAATTTGTTTTAACTTATCCCTACAACGGTGTACTTTAAATCTTTCGTTACTGTATGTGTTATATGTAATAGGAGTAGGTAGACCCTCCTATCACCCTGTCAACTCTCCTCCCCCTTCTCCTGGTCATGAGTAGAGGCTCACACCTTGTTTCTTGTCTAGGAAGGGGTTCCCGGAACTCTCTCTTTCTCTCTCTGGCCTCTGTACTAGTGCTGATGTTTTTTCTCCCGTGACGTGTGCAGTCTGTGGCATTGCCTCTTCATTTTAAGGGTACACGGTTGACAGTTCACTGGTTGCTGTTTCGGACTGGTATTTAGGAGCCCTAACTCTTGCGTAGCGTCTTGAGCGGCCGCTCTGGTCAACAGTTGTATAATTCCGGGGTGTTTGTAGTGCCATGATGCGCATGGAAAGGTGACCCTGCAGTCACCTCCGGTGGGTAACCTGAGGCCACATTATGATGCAGGCTGTGCCAAATCCTCTCTGCACATTTTGCGGTCGAATGCCATCTGCTTCTCTTACTTCTGGCCTTCTTATCTTCCAACAATTACTGCACATGAAGACTCAAAAGAACCAAAAAATAAACCTAAACCAGCCCCTCAAAAAACACCTAAACCCCTCAACATTTTGTTGTCCAACATCCGTGGCATTAGAACAAATTTCTGCAGTATGGAATATTCCCTCACTGTAAACTGCCCGGATATACTGGCTCTATGTGAGACCAACCTTGTCTCGTCTATTCCTTCCTTGGATCTCTCGATCCCGGCTACCTTCCTCTCCTCAGGAAAGACTCTCTAACCCACATGCACGGCCTTGGTGTCTACGTCAAGGACCATCTCCCTCTGGCCAGAGAGTTGTCTCTCGAATCGCCAGACCATTCGTACATTTGTCTCCGACTATCTTTCCTCAATGCCGGTAGCTATCTCTTTTTTCTCTATCGCTCACCGTCCTCTCAAGATGTGGGATACTCGATAGCATATCTGACAGCATAGACAAGGCCCTCTCTCTCCACCCGTTTGCTCACATATTTGTGTTTCGTGACTTTAACGCCCATCATAGCAAGTGGCTCAAGAATGCTACTGCTGACCGGGCAGGCATTCAAACACTTAATTTCTCAATTTCTCAATTTCTCAATCCCTCAAGCAGATAGTTAACTTCCCGACGCGTTTTGCCCTCAACCTGGAAGGTAAGGCCTTCCTTCTCGATCTGTGTTTTACCTCCATCCCCGAATCTTGTAGCGCCACGCAACTCTGCCTTCTTGGCAACTCCGATCATGCTGTAGTATCTGTTAACATTTCCTTCAACTCCCGCCCCGTAAAGAACCTCCTATCACTAGAACCTAGTTCTACTATCAACGAGCGGATTGGGACTCGTTCCGTGACTTCCTCCACGATGTCCACTGGGATGTTGTTTTTACACTCCCTGTCCAAGAATGTGCTTCTGGGGTCTCATCCTGGGTTATAGCTTGAATCGACGCTTTCATCCCCTTAAGGAAATTTAAAGTCAAGTCGCACACCTCCCCTTGGTTCTCCGCTGCTTGCTCAGCCGCCATTGGCCATAGGAACCACTTCTTTCACCTATTTCGTAGCGACATGTCGGACTGCAATAGACGTCTCTTTGCCTCCGCCCGTAACGAGTGTAAGCGTGTCCTCAACGAAGCTAAATCAATATTTGCTGCTCGGATGAAGGAGCATATTGCATCTCGCAAATTTGGATCCAAAGATTATTGGCGGCTCTGCAAGAGTATCCTGAACAATAGAAAACCCTCCATACCTTCTTTGTTCAAACAGTTCGAGGTCCTGACCTCCTCTACCGACAAGGCTGAATGCTTTGCTCGGAAATTCCCATTTAGTTCAACCCTCGACTCCTCCGGTGTACCCATACCAGACTTCCCTCTGAAGCCCTATTGAGCGGGTTACACATAATTACTACCTGAAGGAATCATGTTTTCCTGACTGCTGGAAGTTTTCATCCATTGTTCCTGTCTTTAAGAACTCTGGAGACCACACTGATCCCTCTAATTACCGTCCTATTAGTCTCCTACCCATCTTCGGCAAAGTCTTCGAAGCCTTAATCAACGCCGAAGTGGTGAACCACCTTACCACACACGACCTGCTCTCAGACAAGCAATATGGTTTCCGCTTTGTCCGATCGACAGCTGATGTGCTTACGGCCATCACTAAAACCGTCTTCCAAGCCCTTGAAAATAACGGTGAGGCTCGTGACGTGGCTCTAGATATCTCCAAAGCGTTTGATAGGGTTTGGCATGCCGGCCTTCTTCGAAAGCTTCAGGGTTATGGTATTACAGGTCGATTGTTTGACCTAATACAATCATTCCTGTCAAACCGTGAATTGAAGGTTGTTCTCAACGGATTCTCCTCCAGTTCCTATCCCACGAATCCCGTTGTTCCCCAAGGCTCCATCCTTGTCCCCACTCTATTCCTTATTTTCATCAACGACCTTCCTGACGCCATAGATTTCCAAGTTGGCATCTACGCGGACGACACTACAATTAACTCCTGCCTCAAAAACAAATCTAGTGTCGCTGACAAAACTAACCTGACCGCTCGTCTTGAAATGGACCTCCAATCGGTTGTTAATTGGGGCAAGAATTGGCTGGTCAACGTTAACGCCTCAAAAACTAAACTACTATCTATTAATCACCATGTAGATCCTTCCCTGCCCGCCATTAGAATGTCTGACGCTCAACTTCTCGAGAGCACTTCTTTGCGGCTGCTCGGTCTCACTGCTGACCTGAGATGTAAACAAATACATTGAGTCAATTGATTCGTCCACCGCAAGGAAAGTTGGCTCCCTGTGCCACGCCATGGAATTTTTCTCCCCGGAATCGATACTTCAAAGATACAAATCAGCCATTCGCCTTGCATGGAGTATTGCTGCCAAAGATGGTCTGGTGCACCTTCTGTTTACCTCGGAGTTCTTGACAAGATCCAGGGGCGGATATGTAATATAATTGGCTCTGATCTGGCATCTCGTCTACAGTTGCTCTCTCACAGACGCGCCGTCGCCTCTCTCTCTCTTTTTTACAAGTACTTTCATGGTAATTGCTCCGATGAGTTGCTTTCACTGGTTCCTAGACTTCATGAATTCAAGCGTCCTACGAGGCTGGCATACCGCTCTCACCCTTTCACTCTCGCCTGTGGAACATCCTTCCCTATTACTGGTTCCCTGAGAGCTATAATCGCCAAATATTCAAATGTAATGTCAATCGAAATCTCCAGTTACCGTGATCTATCCACTATCACTCTCTTCATCCTTTCTTCTATCACTCCTATCACTCCTATCTGCTGTCGCAATTTCTGCAACCCCCTGCATCCTAAGTGGCTTCAGGCCTTGCTCGGGGCGTAATTCTTAAAAAAAAATTGCTAACTGAACTTCCTAAACTCCAAAGGTATCATTTACTTGGATTATAAAATTGTCTTCTTTATTTTTAATAGAATGTGGGTAAATCGTCGGATTGACATGGCGAATGATGCCTTCCAAAAAAAAAAGTATTAAGAAACAGAAAAAAATCTTTATAAACAAAGACAAAATTATTTAACTGTTACTTAATATATTTCCTCTATGGAAGTGAATACTTGACAATCTCCTCACAGATGAAGAACAGTCTTGAAACACCAGAAATGTTTTTATACAGAAGGATGATGAGAATACCATGAATTAAATATGTATTCAGTGACGAAGCTTGAGAAAGACTGGTTACATAAACGCCACTCATATATGACATCAGTTGAGATTTCTAGGTTATGTAATGAGGAAAAAGGTCTTGGAAAATGTGACATGCATAGGACATGATGAAGGAAAGAAGGACAAAACATGACATACTATCTAACGATCTTGTGTAAATGTTTGGTAGAACAGCTTTTAGGTGATATAGCGTGAAGAGAAAATTTGCTAAGTGCTAAAAGTACAGGAAATTGGGAGAGTGATGACCGCGAACGTTCTGAAGAGAAATGCCAAATAGAAGAAGAAGAATAAGAAGAAGAAGAAGAAGAAGAAGAAGAAGAAGAAGAAGAAGAAGAAGAAGAAGAATGTAAGACTGCTATTAAAAAATAGGCAACGGCCTAATGTCTTATATGGTGTTACCAGTTAAAGCTCGATGGGAAAATATATAAATCAAGCATAAATAGCTGTAAACTGCATAAAAATCTTTTGTTTTAATTATCACGAAAAAGTGGGCGCCATGAAGTATATGAGACCAGAGACGACATTGAGCGTTTTGGGACTAGTGTGTTGCAACGAGACGTCAGGCAATGTGGAAATAAAAAAGAAATATCCCTAATTCGTAGTAAGAGGAGACAGATGAAAAACGGAGATAAATACAAGTAGAATAGAAGAATTCTTTAACAGTGGAGGAAATAGAAGGCCGAAGAAGAAAAAGAAGGTTTGTGAAGTAGATATTTATTTTAAAGAAGAAGAAAAAAAAGAAGCACGATGAGGAGGAAAAGGAAGAGGAGGAAGAAAAGGAAGGAGGAGAAGGAGAAGTAGGAGGCTGGAAGTAGGAGGAGGGGGAGGAGGAAAAGGAGGAGGGAAAGAGGAAAAGAAGAAGAAGAAGGTTTGTGAAAGAGGTAATCTGTATTTTAAAGGAGAAGGAGAGCGAAGGGAGAAGGAGGAGGACGAGAAGAAGAAGGGGAAGGAGGACAAGAATTTAAGGATATGTTTCCCTTAAAGGGTGAAATAATCTAGGCACAGAACGGTGAAAATGAAAGGGAGACTATAGAAAACTAAATGGAAAACAAGTGTTGCTTTCCTCTATTACACAAACACACTCACGCACACACACACACGCCCCCCACACTTTCTCTCTTTCCCTAAACGCATACACATGCGTGTGTATGTGCGTGAATAGCTTATAGAATCAAGATGATGATAAATTTTACAAAGTGGAAAACTGTTTTAATACCTTGACTACGAGTTTCGACATCGTTAGGCATGCTTCCTCAGATCAGAAACGATAGATATATATAAATGAGGTAAGCCGTCGAGAAAATTGTAAACCCGTAGATTAAATAAAGTTGTTCTGTTCGAAATTCATTGAGGTTACCCGTTTGACGTCACGCATCCGAAAAGTAACGGGCGACACACAGGCGGAAACTTTGTAATAATAACGACAAAAATGTGGTCAATAGACAGCATGTAAAAAATGAAAAATCCTTACACCAGAAATTCAAAGAGAAATTCACGCTAGCCGATATACTACGAGACTGGTGAATAATACTGACATTAGATTGGTGCAAAAATAATGACGTTATAATGTCGTTTTTTGACGTATTTTTAACGTCAAAAAACGACATTATAACGTCATTATTTTTGCATCAACCTAATACAATTTAATTTAATTAGTCAGGATTATAACATAGTATACAAATAAATAGTTATTTTGACAAGCTTAGTGTTACATGCAGACTTCAGAACAGGATATTTTTTAGTATATTATTGGTTTCAAAGTTGACATGATCTAGAATCATTTGTTGCTTTTATAATGTCTTCAAGCGATATCGTTACTGTTTTTCTTTGTGGTTCTGTAACGTCAGTTCACGAGGTCCAACAACTAATGGCACAGACTGTGACGCACACACGCTTCTCTCGCTCCAAGTCGACAGTTTAAATCTTTCTGGAGGAGTTCAGCGGATCATGGCCTCCATATTAATATATTAAGGAGCGCTTAGCAAGCTAGATTTTTTAATACATCCAATTTCAAAACTACGGTTCATGTAATTCAAGGCTCAATAGCTACTAATGATAGAGAGTAATTGAGTTAAGTGAGGGGTATGAATATAAAAATATATAGAAAGAGGGAAATATTACGAGCATAATGAGGAGTCATAGGGATTTAATCCTTGGACAGAAGAGATTATGATCATTAATCCGGAAATTTTCCCGCAATATAGCATTTCTCGAAAAATATAAGTTTCTCAGCAGACCGTCCTACTTACATATGGAATACGGGGGGAATGTGGGTGATTCGGCTCTTTGAAGCTGTTAATGCCTGAACTGGTGTAACTAATGAGTTGATCTCATCAGAGCTTTCATTTTGTACATTTCGCTATAAACATCTCAATAGAAATAATATTTAAAGAATTTTTTACTTACATGATTAGATAAAAATGACAAAATTTTAGCGAAATATGCGTTCCTAAAGCTAAAAGAATTGCTGAGTAAAATCTCGTTAGAGAGAAACAGAGATGTTGCTATGTGATATCTACCCTCTTATATGAGAATGAATGCTGGAAAATATCCCTACAGGTGACGAGAAAGATGGAGGCAACAGAATACTGATTCTATTGAAATATACTGATAATTACGTTGACGTGCTTCGTAGAAGTCTTAAGGGAAAACTTATATTCAGATTCAGGAAGAGAGAGCTGAAATTTCTTGGACATCATCAAGGAACGCTTTGCAAAATGAACGTTCACAGGGCATATTAAAAGCAAGGGACAGAAACGGTTCACCTATCTGACGAGCATGCGTGAATAGATTCGGAACGGGAGTTGGAAGGTTTAACATGGAGAGAAAAACAGCTAATGGCTATAATGGATTGGGGATTTTGATAGCCATGATAACACATGTCCTATAGGGACATAGGAAACAAAGAATGTCATGACCTGTTAACTCAGACTAGGAAATAAATCATACAATGCGTACTTTCTCTTAACATTGCACGATTCACAATTTCAAATAGTTTTTTTTTCTCTCTGCCATCGTTGCTTGCTATTCGCAGTTGCTACAAATCTCAATTAAGTGAATTGACTAATTAAGATTATTGTAATCCATGCGGCTTGAGTAATTATTTTATGTCCATTTTCTTATATTCCTCAATCATTTGATTCAATTTAATTAAATTCCTTTAAAACAATCCTCTTTTGATTATTCACTTTTTCAATGCAACTCTGCTAATTAAATAATGTTAAAGCCATTCCCGTTTTCGGTGTGAAGACAAATCATAAGCAACATATACCAGTCCAACTAAAAGTTGACTGTAATTTGTCTCTATTTATTTGCAGACGTTTAATTTGTTTTACTCCAAAATATATAGCGACATTTCACAATGTTCTTACAGCTAATTATTCTTTTTCATTTTTTTTGTAAATTCATCAATCCTTGTTCTATCAAGCAATTCGAAACAAACAATTAATATATTTACGTTATTCTTTTGAATAATCGAGTAGTTACTTCTCTCTGTAATAATGGGGGAATGCAGGCAGAACGCAGTTCTTTTCTTATAAAAAAGATCAGACGGAATTTTCCCAACTGCTATAACTTCGTAATCACAATTAGACTCATCCAACTTTTTCCGTATTCTCTGCACTCTCTTCCGATTGACTGAAATGTTTGTATTTGAGTTGCCGGCGCGAATGCCAAGCAGTATAGTAGGCTTTTTCCAAATTAATCGCGAAATGAATTGCCTCATGATGCTCTTGTTCGCACAGACGATGCCCAACTGACCCACCGTACTGTGCAGTCGAAAAAATAAAAAGAAAATAACAAAATATATAAAATGACGACAATTTATCTCTCGTACTCGCTAATATACATATCTATCTATCTATCTATCTATCTATCTATCTATCTATCTATCTATCTATCTATTCGCATAGCTATAAAATCCTCGCCAATAAGCAATGGGCAGGCAATGCTATGAGAATTGGGGATAGCTGAATTCCCAAGTAACTTTACTAAGCTAAACTGAAGACAGGAAAACCTCCACAACAAAAGCCTAGAAAGAGGTTTAAAGATACTTTGAAGGGAAGAACTAAATTTAAACCGTACAGAGTAGAGATACTTTAAAGGGAGGGATATAATGCCTTTGAGCATGAATATTTCAAGCTTGCTCGGAATAAACGTGATGTCCGAAGAGGCAGGAATTTTGATGTACCAATTAATATGCAGTCTTAGAAATGTGTGAGCGCATGCTATTGTTGAGGGCAAGATATGCAATCCTTTTGAAAGGTCATCATAACAACCAGAAGCAATCCAACTATACCAATCTATCGCATCATCTTGCCAACAAGACATTTATTGTTTCAATAAGGTTTAAAGTTCAGCATCTAAACTGAGAATCTATATGATGGACTGGTAATGTATGCAATTCAAATTAACCCAGATAATACAGAGACTATCTATTATAAATGGATGAAAATAAATAAAATAAAAAAGAGCATCAATAAATAATTAAAACCAGAGCATCTACTGAAATATGAGTATCCATTAAAATAACATTTAGCCAAATAAATTCAAAATATTTGATATATATATATATATATATATATATATATATATATATATATATCAAAATAAAATGAAATTCAAAAAAATGCCATAATAAGGGTGTTTCATTAAGACGAATCACAGTCAGCATTAAAAAAATCAGGGTTATTAGTGAAAAATTATTTATTTCTCTCTTAGATCATATTATTTAAGTCATGAGAATTATGTGTGAAAAAATACTATCGTCTAAATGTCAGGCAAATCTGAAAAAAAGAAAAACATCATTAAACGCTTAAACATAATTCTCATTTAAAATCGGTCCAAGTGATTGGAACACCCTATATATATATATATATATTTATATATATATATATATATATATATATATATATATATATATATATATATATATATGTATAAAGGAATAACGTAGACATTTTAATTTTAAAAATTTAATTTATATATATATATATATATATATATATATATATATATATATATATATATATATTTATATATATGTGTGTGTGTGTGTGTGTGTGTGTGTGTAGTGAGAGAGAAATTGTACTTTATATCAAATCCTATAGAATTTTGAACGACTTTGACTTGTTTACTACATTCTTTTTTTCGAAAAGTATTGTTTTCTTTTTTATATTATCTCAATAAATTCAATCCATTAAAAAACGCTTAGATTGGCTTTCTGTCGTCTTCCTGCATGCGGACAAATAGACTTAACCACAGACCTTGGTTTTTCACGTAATATCCTCTTATTGAGTGAAATGGATCCAAAATGAGTTATATATATTTAATTTCATTTTCACAAATTTGATAGCGAAATATATTACCGCTAATGCGGAGATCATTTAAATATAACGATAAAACCCTATTAGATTACTGCTATAAATGCAGTGAATCATTAAATTAGTCTGTGGTGATGATATCACTATCCGTGTAGGTGGACTAAGGTCGTTCCATTAAACGATCAGTCATAGCAAAGTTAGTTGATCTGGAATTAGTCACACTTTTGGGCTCAGCCACAATATTTTAATAAATTTCTTCAAAAATACACCACTAGGGAAGATATATTAACCGATTTTTGTTGATAAGAAAGAGATGGATTGAAATAGAAAATATTTTAATCAACTAAATGAAGCAAAAAATACAAATGAATGGATATTTTTGTTCTCCGTGTCGCGCCAGAATGTTTTTATCGTCTGTGTCCATGCTTCAATTCTACAAATCTACCATTTGTCTATGCATTTAATACTGTTGCCATATACAGTCTGCAGCCCAAGCTGTTCATATCGAGGTTCTCGAAAAAATCCAAAGACGGATATGCAATATGATAGGTCCTGATCTGGCATCTCGACTACAGTCACTCTCTCAGTGAAGTGATGTGTCTTCCTCTGTCTTTTTCTACAAATATTTTCATGGCAACTGCACTGATGAGCTATTTTCACTCATGCCCCGACTGCATGAATTTAAGCGTGCTACTAGGTTGGTATCTCGGTCCTAACCTTTTTACTTTCGAAACCGTTAAATATAACGGCCACTTCTACTCCAACAGCTTCTTCTATCGCACTTACTGACAGCGGAACCACTTTCCTCTTGTATTCCTGATAATTATAATCTTCAAAAATTTAAATTTAATGTCATTCGACATCTTCTGATGCCTTGCTCTTGATCCCAATCCTTCTTTTATCCTTTCCTCAAACACCCTTTTTTAATCTTACTTTCATCGTCTGTAACCCATTGCTTGCTAGTGGAACTCCTGACTTGCTTCGGGTGAAATGCTTAAAAAATAAAAAAAGAAGAGAATTCTTGAGATGGAAAAAGATTTAAATGAAGAAAAACAGGAATATGATGGACTTGTAAGGTATGCAGATCAAATTACCCCGACCATGGATACAGATTTTAACTATTTAAAATGCATTATAACTATGGAATAAAATGTTGGTCTCAAGTATAATTTTAAGAGCGATATACATCGAAACGAGACAGAGGCTATTACAATTTCATAATCTAATTTGATCTTCTTCATTCTAGCAGGCAAAAATTAGAAACATAAAGCACTACTTGAAAATAATGAGATTGGAAACGAACTAACGTAAAAGAACAAAGCAACTGATGAAGAAGAATGAAAGAAAGAAAGAAAAGGAAGGGAATCTGTTGAAAAGAGAGTAAAGAATAGTGACATAAACAACAGATGAAAAGAAAAGAAATGATGATACTATTAAATGTGACGAAAATTTAGATATGAACTTAGGTAAGCGATGAAATATTTGTTGATAAGAGCGAATATAGTCCGTGAAATGACAGGATGGAATTTATAAAAACAAAAGAAATGACTGAAAACAAAACAAATCTAACGTCGTGGAAAGAAAGAATTCCACCGAAACAAAAACGGATCAAAAACAAGGAAGGGATTACTTAATTAAAAGAAAATAAATAACGAATAAAAAATAGAAGTAATTGATAGAAAGAAACGACAATATATACAAGTCATGAACATCTAAGAAACAATGGAGAGAATTGCTGAGAAGGCAAGATTAGATTGATAGAAATGACCAACATAAAATTAATGTCCAACCGATGACGGAGAAAAGAAATAGTTGATAAAAAGGACGAAAGATTTCAAAAAATGGAAGGAATGAATTGTTTAAAAAAAATTAGCAAATTCTAAAAATAAAGGAAGAACTGCAGAATTACAGAAAACAATTGATGAATGTTCACAATTTATTTGGTTAATTAGAATAAACGAGCAGAAATAACTAAGAAAACAGAGCATCATAAATAATTTTAAGTGGAAAAGATTCAGAGAAATGATTCGCAGATCATCGATCTTGGCAGGCACATTTTCTCACCTATACAGCCACTCAATCACGCCGATATTTTTATACGCAATTGCTTGCTGACATTACAGCAAAAAGAAAATCCATTTGGCGATATGAAAAATGCAGATATGAAGGCATCGAGGCGATTTTAGAACAAGAAGCAATAGAAACGGAAGCAGATATTTTCCGTCCGGAAATATTAAAGAAATCTTCAAATATATCTGAATTCATATAAATAACCATTGGGCAAAGAAAGAAAGAAAAATGACATGGACATGGTATTCAGTTTAGATTAATAAAACAGAAGAGGAGCAATTTCTGAAAGATTTCATAATCTAATTCAATTTTCTGCGTTCGAGCAGACCAAATACGAACTTTTCCTTGAAGAATTATTTGAATTGGCAGAATTAAAAAAAAAAGTAAATATAAGTAAAAAATACTGAAATATATTTATCAAATATTATGCTGTTCATAAAAAAATCGATTTTAGAATCGACATTTATTCCTGAGTGACTGGTTGTTCTCTAAGTATCACTTAGATGTGACACTATGCCGAAAGTATGGAGTACTCAGTGAAAAATGAATTGTAATTGATCGAATGAGACAAGCTTGCTAACCATTAAACCGCGTCTAAATGCCTAATATGATTTTTCTAAGAGTAGCTGAGATATGGCACAAGACTGAAAAGTATGAAGCACCCACAGAGAAACGAAGTCACTTCTTAGTTGTAATTGATTTAGCGAGGCAGATTTCATCATCAGGTCAAGTTCATTATGTACAATATTCACAACTCTTTCAGAGGATATCCTAATAGTATTGGCTAATTGATTTATAGTCAATCTCTTGTTATCTATCATCATGCGGGGAACGACATCAATGTTTTCCTTGGTGCTGACGTCCCTACAAAATCCAGCTGCCCACTTTTGCACTGTTGATGAAGCTGGGGTGTCCATTCTGTCTTCTGGCACCTGGTGAATCGCGCACAGGCTGATAAAATTACGGGAAAATTTGACATTGTTTGAAACTGATTTCTTTGAACATTTCTTAACTCAAAATGAATGTTAGGTTGACTACTTTGATTCAGATCCAAAAACACAAGCGACATGGTGAAAACCTCAATTCTCATCTGCTCCAAACAAGAACAAGATCGTTTCATCTGTAGGGAAGTTTGTAACCTCAGACCTTTAGGATTAAAAAGTCATTGTGTTTATTGAATATCTTCAAAAGGGCTACATCAGCAATAGAATATAATCTGGAAACTTGCTTAGGTAGTTACCAAAGGGAAACAGGAAGAGTAAAACTGACGAATGTGAACTTATTCTAATGCTCCAGTACACAAATCCTTAGTTTCAATAGCTAATGTGTCATTGAACTGGTTGATCGGTGTCCCAATTCAACTGATTTGACTATCATCAGTTCCCCAACACGAACAAACACTTGGCTTAGAACAAGTATCACAATATCTATCTGCTGTTGATGACTTTTTGAAGAACAGTCTTCTTGGATCAGTTAGATACCAGTTTATCTGGAAAGAAACCATGCTGTTATTAATAAGAAGCGTTAAATTAATGCATCCAAGGTTTCACAGCTCTAGCATGATTCCTTTGAATACATGTGGACCTTTATCGCACCCTCGTAGCTGAAAAGACACAATGCAGCTACTAATGAGAAGTGATATCAATGCATGTAAGGTTTCACAGATCAAGAATCACTCTTTCATGATAAACCTATGAATATTTCAGTCCACCCCTGTATTTATTAAATTCAACACACAAGATCTTCATGTTTAAATCTTTACTTTATTTCAGTAATTTTCAAATATTTTTTGTACATTCAAATCGAATATTTGGCTAAATATTCTAGAGTCCCTGTTTTTGTCTTGTTTTATTCAAGTAATTTTCACCGGCGAAATCACCGTCAAAAGTAAGTATTCACATTAAGGAAAACAATAGATTTTCTTGGCGCTACCGTGACATCTTTCTCGAAAGCTTCAAATTAAATTTCAAATATCCGCGTATCATGTTCGCAAAGTATGGTGTAGAAAGTTATCACACAACATAAAAAGAATGTATCAAATATTATGTAACTCTCAATATATTTCTCCATATTGATTAATTTAATGCGTCCTTAATTAAAGAAAATCTCTGTGATAAATGATATATTATGCAGAATAATTATATTTTCTAATACCTGTGTGTGTGTATGTGATAAGTCTTTCTCTTCAATAAGTGTTATATAGACATTTGGTATTATCTAATGTTTGTTAACTTAACTATGGCGTTTATTAGTTAGCAAGAAATATTAGAGAACGATATTCTTAAATAAAAGATTAAATTTAAATGTCCGTAGATATTATATGCGTATCTATCTGAAATACGCAAACACAGACACATACAGAGACACACACACAAACACACGTGTGCGTGTGTGAAAATATATAGAAAATATGAAAGAACTGGTTAGATAAATAATCCAAAGTTCTTTAGTATTTTTTCTATTATTTTTAAATACTATTATTTTTAGATATATATATATATATATAACATATTATATATATATATATATATATATATATATATATATATATATATATATATATATATATATATAACATAACATATATAACATATATATATATATATATAACATAACATATATAACATAATCCAAAGTTCTTTAGTATTTTTTCTATTATTTTTAAATACTATTATTTTTAGTTATATATATAACATATATATATATATATATATATATATATATATATATATATATATATATATATATAACACGTAATAGATCCGTTGGTATATATACAATTAAATATTAAAATGTTAAAACAGCACCAGAGAGAAAGCTCAATATATTTATTATAACAGAGTATATATTCATACAGAAAAAAATCTAAAATTACCTCAAGTGGGTAGAGTCTATTTAGGACCAGCACTGACATATACCAGTTTTCCTTAGGCATAGACTGTCTCAGATTCTGAGACAGTCAATCTAGTGCTGAGGAAGACTGTCATATGTGAGTGCTGGTTTGAAAAATAGATTATACACATATGATGTAATTTTTTTCGTTTTTTTTTTGCTGTATAATATATATATATATATATATATATATATATACTAGCAGCATGGCCCAGCGTTGCCCGTGCTTGATTCAAAAATCGTAAAGCTCATACAGCAATCGCTATCACTTGATTTCAAATATTTTTGCCCTTCATTTCATTTAATGCTTTACACCTTTCCTATCTCACACTGCGAATGTTCTCTAAGCTCTATACTAAACATTAAATCTGTTACGAATAAAGGACTAAACAAAATGAACACAAAACGATCAGCTTTAAATAAGGACTCGTAACTAGAAAAACCGAATGAAAAAAGAATGTAAACAACAAATACTTTTTCACACCTAACCCAGTCCTGTGAAATCAGAATCAATATTGAGTTTAAGCAAGCGAATGAGCCAATTGGAGTAAAGTGCTATGCAGATTTAAATTTTTCCCACTTTTGACGAATGCAGCAATCGATTATTTTGCATGCTAGTTAACATTCGTGTCAGTCAGCTGTTGTCTCTCACGCTGGCCAAGAGAATCTTCCTGCCTATTCGTGGCAGCCAGCTATAGGCTCTCACTCTGGCCAGTACAAAATGGCAGCAAACTACATGAAAACTGCCGTAGAAGCATGAAAAAATACATTATTTCCACTATAGATGGGAGTTTGAAAATGCAAAGTAGGTCTTGGCTTTCTCACTAATTTGGAGCATGCGCATATAAATTTTGGTGCAAATAAGTCGAAAATTGTGGCCGTGCATGCGTTAAACACACACACACACACCCTGCCTTATATATATATATTGCTGTTTGTTTTGCTGTATAAAACAAGGTATATATATAGTAATTATTAGGAGGATTTGATAATTATAATTAATCGAGTCTGATAGAAACCTCAACAGAATGCAGAAAGCACTGGACGGCCGTTTCGTCCAATATTTGGGACTCATCAGCAGTGCGCATCCACGACCGAGAATATGTGAGCGAGCGGCGCTATACTGAGTCTGATTTGCAATCTCTTCGTCACCGAGGCCCGGTGGAACAGTTGGTATGATGTTCGCTTGACAACCTAACTGTCATGGCGTCAATTCTCGGCAGTGGATGCGCACTGCTGATGAGTTCCAAATATAGAACGAAACGGCCGTGCAGTGCTTTCTGCATTCTGTTGAGGTTTCATTCAGACTCGATGAATTAATGATATATATATATATATATATATATATATATATATATATATATATATATATATATATATACACACCATGTTTCGGGTTGGGATTCCGGTTTCTATTAATATATGCTTCAAATCTATACTTGTAACGTCTCCGCCTGAACTCTGAATTTAATTTAATGATTTCACTAATTACATCTTGACATATTCAAAACTAGAAGTATCTGTTATCTTTACTGCATAACACCAAGAACAC
>OZ010571.1:88542813-88585313 GCA_963932145.1 Acanthosepion lycidas | reverse complement strand
ATAATAATAATAATAATAATAACAATAATAATAATAATAATAATAATAATAATAATAACGTCGAAAAATCTTAGAAACATCACCATGAAAAAGTCTTAGAAAGCGATGATGTTTACCATACTTGGGATTTTACTGACAAACATATGAAAAATAACCGAACATTTTAATTAAATTCTAAAATCATCTCAGAATGCTTTCTCATAGACATGATAGTCCCATTAGATAAAGATATAAGTAAAAGTATTTATGTGGTATTTTCAGAATCGAGGGACCAATGATGTGCGCCCAGAGACTTATGCTTCAGCTGCTGATGGCGGCGCATCATCTATTAAAGGGTGTAACTCTCCGTGTAAATCGCATCACCAGTATGAGCGATCGTTGTCGAATTCTTTACATCTTTCTATATCGATATCCGTCACTCTGATGTTCCTTTTGTCAACTTTCTTGAAGTGAATATTACTCGTCCTTGTTCTCTTTTTGCAGTGGGCTCGAAAGAAAGTATTGGTGACCCGGTCGGGCCATTTGATGCCTATAATGCGTCTCAGACAGATGAAAGGCTCTGATGGCTAGCTCTTGTCTGGAGTAGAATCATCATGTCTTGTTGCCATAAAGCAGTAATTTTACAATGAGTATTCTCCACGGTTCAGGACGGAGAAAGTTTTATGAGAGATCGACGGTTGCCCATGAAACACGTCCCTCCGCTGCATGTCACCGGTGTTGTCCAAGGAAAAGTTAGAGACCAATCAAAGTTGGCACCTGGATCGTCATAGGCGTTACCAAAATGAAGTTGAACATAACATAGGATTGTCATAGGGACTCCGGCTCCAGATATATTTTCGCGAATTAAAACTATTAGGTTGGTGCAAAAATAATGACATATTAATGTCGTTTTTAGACGTATTTGTGAACGTCAAAAAACGACATTATTACGTCATTATTTTTGCACCAACCTAATATATGAGAAAATAGATATAAGGATTTTAATTTGGAACAGAAAAATATAGCGTTATACTTATAAAAATTGTAGCCGTGGGCAAGACAGTCGTGATAAAGAACATTAACAAAATCACTAACAATATCTGTTTGGAAGAGATTAAAAAAAGATTCACCGTGTATATCTCTTTATCAAATCAGGAGAATGTTACCATTATAAATAAATATTAACACTTTAAATGTTATTTATATATATATATATATATATATATATATATATATAAAGAGTTTTGTTATTTCTAATCGTTTTAAATGTTTTAAGGAAAGGATTATATATATATACATAAATATATATATATATAATATATATATATATGTGTGTGTGTGTGTAATTGAAGGTCTCTGAAATGTCTTCTTTTTTCACGGCCTCAGAGACAGCCACTGGTTATCTTATGCAAACACAAATATATTTGTTGAGTTCATATGTCATCATTGTAGCGATCTTATGTGATCCCCAATGTAAACGTTTAGTTGAAGCAGAAATCAATTGAAATTTTGAGATTATCCAGGGAAATAAATTTTTGATAGTATAACAATAAACGCTTGAGTATTGAGCACACTTACTGTCATTTAATTTTCTCTGAAAACCACTAATATGAACGCCAAATGGTTATAAAATAATAATAATAATAGTAATAATAATAATCATAATAATAATAATAATAATAATAATAATAATAATAATAATAATATTTTTTTTTTTTTTTAACTTGTATTTCAAGTTTTAATCCACACCCCAGACCTTAAGCGGACACCCATGTCCATTTTTTTTTTTTTTTTTTACCCTAGTCATCCCATATCTCTGTCGGTGCGTGTATATGTACATGTTTGCTAATCTCTCTCTCTCTCTCTCTCTCTCTCTCTATATATATATATATATATATATATATATATATATATATATATATATATATATATATATACATTGAATGTACATGTAGATATGTCCACACTGACAGGGATCATACTGTATTATACCTGTGTTTTCTGTTTTTTTTTTTTTTTTTTTTTCATGGCTACAGGTGTAATTTTCCTACAATGCTCTGCCCTTTGTCTATCATCTCTTTGAGTGAATATTCTAAAACATATCTTTCAGCGGCAAGTAGGTTGAGAGATGACCGGAAAAGTATAACTTTTATTCTCTTGCTCCTACCCCTCTGTTTAATGAATTCTTCGATATTCCCCCTACCAATCTGTAGTATAAGTCCAGCCTACCCCATAAAATTTGATAAGTATCTGTCGTTGGCGACGGAAAATTGAACATTTGTGGATAGTCACTTGTGCCATGCTGCGAAGTTGTAAGAAATGGTAAATGTAGCATCTTTGAATGATACTTTTCCTTTAGTTTGATATGATTGTAAATCCTAATGTCTCAAGTTAATTCCTTGCTTTTCAGTCCCCTTTTCTCTCCTCTAATAATTTTTTTTTTTTTTTTTTTTTTTTTTTAACTTGTATTTCAAGTTTTAATCCACACCCCAGACCTTAAGCGGACACCCGTGTCCATTTTTTTTTTTTTTTTTTTTTTTTTATGCCTATATACTGAAATCTAATTATCCCACTTGGAGGTGTCTCTCGGACTTATACTAAGTTAAAACTTACTATTATCTACCCAACTGAATACCATACACTGTTATGAACTTTTAACTTCGATATATTAATAAACCCACTATCTCAAATCTGGTCTTGCTCTTGGACCTTCTTTAAGTCTCGTCCTACAGCTGGTAATCTGAACAAAATTACCCCTTGGCGGTCAAGGTTAAAACGCATCTCTACCAATTTCAATGAATACGAAAAATATCTCATACCGGATCGGCCGTCAACCGGGACAACAAGGGCCGCGTCCCTCAGAGAGGAACCAGTCTGAGGTCGAAAAGTCTGTCACTGGAACAAACTCTTCCACACACGAAGAGACACTAGGTCACCAAACCCGGATTATCGCCAACCTTGGACCAAGTGTCTCAATGCCAAATCGACTAGTAAAAATGAAACGAACGAAATGGAGCCGCGAAGAGTATCGACCAGTTATGACATCCTTCTTCACTGCACTCGAAAACCCAGCAAAGAACACCACCAATCAAACATACCAAATATGGAGAAATATGGTGGGAAATGATATAAGACCTAACCTCAATCCAAACATGCTTGCCAATGTCCGCAGAGATATCATGCGAAACAACAGACTCTCAAAGGCAGAAATAGATAAGATAAAATTAGATATAAGGCAAAATACTATGACCCATCACTCAAACTCTGTTGAGATGAATGTTGAAATAAAGAATGCGACAGAGGATGAGGTGGACGCTAAAGCGAATGAAATACGAAATCATCTCCCAGGAAATGAAACCGAAGATTCTGCCTTAGACACAACCTCTAGTTCTCCAGAAACTGTCACTGAAGATGACTCCAGGTACATTAATTTAGAATTCCTTGAAAACCACGAAGCTGAAATCACCGAAGCGAAAAATGACGTCATCCAAGTACTCAGCAGAGTAACTTTCATACAATTGTCAGACAGAGACCAGCTCCCGAAAATCCATATGACAAATCCCAACAAGCACATCGTGAAAATATACAATGCTGCACTGGAAACACTGTTAACAGATAAACCACCGGGAAACATAACAGAAGTTAACAACGTCATATACGCAACAGCTCTAGCAGCGACTCGGAAGCTTGGTGTCAAGACAATAAATAGAATTAACAGACACAGAGAACCAGCTTGGAAAACCAAACTGATACGAGAAATAGAACAAATCAGATGTGAGCTGTCTATATTAGATGAGCTCACCAGAAACCCTAATATTTCCACACGTAAATCCAAAAAGATCAAACGGAAATATAGCATTAAATCCCTAATTGATATTCCATCGATCAAGGAAATGCTGAAACAGAAACTTCAGCTAAAAGCACAGAGAACAAGACGATACGAGAAACGTTGTAGATTCTATCGCCAAAATAAAACATTCCGAACAGATCTTAAGAAATTTTACAGGGAAATTGGAAAAACGCCTATACATGTCGAAACGCCACCATCGATTGATAATGTACAGACATTTTGGGAAAATATCTGGAGCAAACCAAAGGAATGTAACCCAAATGCAGAATGGATACGGCGTGAAGAAGAACGACTGCTGGATACACCTCTGCAAGAATGGGTAAATATATCCACAGATGATGTTAGGCAAGCACTAACGAAATCCCAAAAATGGAAATCCCCAGGAAATGACAAGGTGCCCAATTTCTGGCTGTATCATCTCTCATCTACCCATGGCATACTTGCAAAAACATTATCAACGCTTGTAAATAATCCCAATAAAATCCCGGAATGGGTTACTGAAGGTATTACATACCTCATACCAAAAACAACTGAAACAGACGACCCGAAAAATTATTGACCGATAACATGTCTTTCCACAACGTATAAGTTGATCACGTCTGTACTGACGAACCGTACTTACTCCTTCTTCGAAACAAACAGCATTCTCCCGCTGGAACAGAAGGGATGCAGTAGAGGTTCATATGGCTGCAAAGATCAACTTCTGATAAATAAAATGATCCTGGAAAATTGCAGGAGACGACGCAGAAATCTCAGTGCAGCATGGATTGATTATCGTAAAGCCTTTGATAGTGTTCCACATTCTTGGATCCTTAAGGCTTTGGAAATGTACAAAGTCTCCCCTGTGGTATTAAACTTTCTTAAGCACAGCATGGGGATGTGGAACACAAACTATACCTTAGGCACACCGGGGGCACTGCTATATCCAACCGTCTGAATATCCGACGTGGAATTTTTCAAGGAGACTCTCTGTCACCTCTTCTGTTTTGTTTATCCTTAACCCCTCTTACACATGAACTGAACAACAGTAGCTATGGTTACAAAATAAATAAGAAAATTTTCAATCACCTACTATACATGGATGATCTCAAAAAGTTGAAAGGCCTCCTCAATATTGTTAAATACTTTAGTGACGACATAGGTATGGACTTCGGATTAGATAAATGTGCAAAAGTAACATTCAAGAAAGGTAGAATTACAGAATTACCCTCAATAGATTTAGATTTTGAAACAAAGATTAGGGAATTGGAGCATGAAGAAGCTTATAAGTACCTAGGAATTAGCGAAGGAGATGGCATACAACACCCCCAAATGAAAGAAAAAATAAGAAAAGAGTACTACAGGCGTGTACGTCTGATACTAAATACTGAACTAAACTCAAAAAATAGAATATCAGCTATAAACACATTGGCTGTCCCAGTGGTGCATTACAGCTTTAATGTCCTTAACTGGACCATAGCTGAAATTAAGCGAATGGACGCCAAAACGAGAAAGCTTCTCACTTGCTATCGCATGCATCATCCCAAAGCTGATGTTGATCGTCTGTATGTGCCCAGATCCGAAGGAGGCAGAGGATTAGTTCAACTAGAACTGTCCTACAAAACTACAACAATTGGCCTCCAAAAATACTTGGAAACTACAGAAGACTGGATGATGGTATGCGTCAAGGAACATGAAAGTAGTAAGCGTCTTTACTCCGTAATGAAAGAAGCCAACAAATTCAAACTGGAGCTTCAAATGGGCGTAGAGATGCAACTACAGCACAATACACCGGCTGAAACTGCAAAATACTTGAAAAAGACAGCAAAGACGAATGCAACCGACCAGATACAGAAGCGATGGCAAGATAAACCGCTTCATGGCCAATACTCTGCCCGTATCAACCAAGCTGATGTAGACAAAACCCGTACCCATCAGTGGCTACGCAGTGCAGGGTTGAAAGCGGAAACTGAAGGTTTTATCCTTGCTGCGCAGGACCAATGCTTGCTAACTAGGAATTATCAAGCACATATACTAAAATATTGTGTCAGCCCAAAATGCAGATTCTGTGATAAATATCCAGAAACGATTGATCATCTTGTATCAGGTTGCACGATGTTGGCACCCACTGAATATAAAACCCGACATGACAGAGTGGGCCAATATCTGCACTGGAAAATCTGCAACTTCTACGGGAAGGAAACTGAAAGAAACTGGTACCAACACCACCCAGACCCAGTTACGGAGATAGGACCTGTTACAATTCTATGGGACTACACAATCCACACTGACAGAACAATCAAGGCCAACCGACCAGATATTGTTATTAAAGACCACAAACAAAAACGGTGCATCCTTATTGATATGGCAGTCCCTGCTGACTGCAATGTATCTTTGAAGATATTCAAAAAGCTGTCAAAATACAAGGACCTTGAAATAGAGGTCTCGAAAATGTGGCATATGGGAACATCAACAATCCCTGTTGTAGTTGGAGCCCTAGGACTGGTTGGAAAAGATTGCAGTAGACTAATTGCAGGGATTCCTGGAAGCCCATGCCTCAAGGAGATACAAAAAATTGTTCTGACAAGTACAGCCCACACTTTACGAAGGGCTCTATCTATGTAATTTTTTTTTTTTTTTTTTTTGTCAGTGAAAAGTGTCATGATGCCATTTCTAACCTTAGGTCCCTGGGTGGGACCTGGAAAGAAATGTGTAAACGCCAGAAAGCAAAGAAAATAAAAATAATAATAATAATAATAATAAGCTCTCAAAATACAAGGACCTTGAAATAGAAATCTCCAAAATGTGGCATATGGCAACATAAACAATCCCTGTTGTAGTTGGAGCCCTAGGACTGGTTGGAAAAGATTGCAGTAGACTAATTGAAGGGATTCCTGGAAATCCATGCCTCAAGGAGATACAAAAAATTGTTCTAACAAGTACAGCCGACACTTTTCGAAGGGCTTTATCTATGTAATTTTTTTTTTGTCTGGAAAGTGTCATGATGTCATTTCTAACCTTAGGTCCCTGGGAGGGACCCGGAATGAAATGTGTAAACGCCAGAAATCAAAGAAAATAAATATAAAAATAATAATAATACAGAGAGAGAACAATCAAAACCAGTCTCACAGACATCGTGATTAAAATTCACCAAAACAGAATATGCTTTCTCAATATCATGGTTGAACCTGCAGATTGTAATGTATCTTGGGAGATATTCAAAAAATATCAAAATACATGGATCTTGAAGTGGAATCTCAAAAATGTACCACATGAGGATATCAATAATTCCATTTTTAGTTTGAGCTCTTGGATTGATTGAAGGTATTCCTGGTCGCCCCTGCCTTAAAGAAATTCAAAGATTTGTCTTGAAAAGTACAGCTCACACATTACAAACAGATCTATGTAAAAGATTCTTAAGTTTTTTTTTTTCTTTTTACAAAAACGATTCGTGAAAATATCTTGAACGCATTTCTGATATTAGGTCTCTGGTTGGAACCAGGAAGGAAACTTTTGTACAAACGAAACCCAAGGAAATAACAACAACAACAATAATAATGATAATCGCACACACAAAAAGTGCCTCCTTATTGATATGGCAGTCCCTGCAGACTGCAATGTATCTTTGAAGATCTTCAAAAACTATCAAAATACAAGGACGTTGAAATCGAAATTTCAGAAATGTGGCACATGGGAACATCAACAATCACCGTTGTAGTTGGTGCCCTCGGATTTGTTGGAAAAGATTACAGTCGCCTAATTGAAGGGATTATTGGAATTCTATGCCTTAAAGAAATACATTTATTTTTCTCTCACGGGTACAGCCCACGCCTTACGAAGTGCTTTGTCTATGTAAAATATTTTTATTTTTTTTTTATTTTTTTTGAGTGAAAATGTCATGAAGCCATTTCTAAACTTTAATGCCTGTGCGCGACCCGGGAAGAAATGAGTACACATCAGAAATCAAAGGAAATAGTAATAATAATAATAATAATAATAATAATAATAATAATAATAATAATAATTGTGCTATACTAGATCAGTAAGGGCTCACATGGATTCCGATTATATTTGATTGGAAGTAATCATCATATACATGTTTTGTCTTAGTTCAACCCCAGAGAGTTGCTTGACTGTTGCATGTCATTAACCTGTTGGGAATTATGCACTGTGAATCTCTGTTAATGACTGAGAATTATTGACTTGGGTTTCGTTAGCGGTGATTATTTTTTAAGTTTGAAGAATGAAACGGAGAAGGTGACTTAAGAGTAACACCTACATAATTGGTAACGTCATCACTTGGAAACCGGCTGAGCGACCTGTGTTAAGCGATCTGACGATATTTTTAAGTGGGTGCTATCGGTAAGATTATGCGAAGCTATTATCAAAACCTACCTCTAGACTCACGTTATTTGACTATGAAACATGAACCTATTATGTTTTTATTTGAACGGGTTACATGAAAGTTGTATTGATTTCCGTATATTATTGCTTAATGTCACTTTGTTAGGAGGCTCTCCTCTCACTCTCAATAATAATAATAATAATAATAATAATGATAATAACCATGTAGATGTTTTGTCTTGATTACTTATAATATAGTAAAATATTTAGATCGTACAGCTTTCTGATGTAAACGAAGACTCGTTGTCACTTTTGTATTGTCAACGAATATTCGTTGTCACTTTTGTAATGCTCGTTGTAGTAGAGACTTTGTAATCGTAGATACAACTATAGTAACGCCGTTGAGCAATACTGGTGTCAGACGCCTTTGAATAATCTCGCACTTATAGTAATTGCTCGATAATACTAGCGCAAAAAGTAACCACTGAATAGCGATCCGAATAGTAATCCGTAAAGTGATCAGTCTAGAGAATAGCGATTTGTGTAGCAATAGAGGATAGTGTAGAAATAGTGATCAAATAGACGCCACGCTAATTCCCATATATACATTTCATTTATTATCACGTGATCTACTTATTCAAAATGGGATCTCTTGTGTTTGCCCTCTGGTGATCTGTGTTCAATCTCCAACGACAGGAACAATTTATTTCTAAATAACTTACAGTGCCATAGATTCGCTTTTTATTTACCTGACATAACAAATTGGACATGTCCCTGATGGCACAGTGGTTAAAGGCGTTGGTTAGATCCAGTGACAGGACCCAAACAGTGTCGGTTCAATACTCGGTTAAGGCAGTGCCGAACTTGCAAAAGTGAATTAGCAGGAGATAATTGATAACTGACATCAATAAACATGGCACGGGGAACTAGAACAGCTTACCCCAGTGAGCGAAATAAAGGGTTCAGTTCAAAAGTCCAACCACCTGAAGAAGGCCGGAGCGTAAAATGGCCGAAACATTATAATAAATATGTCGACAAAGATGAAGACAATACTCCTCAAAATGAAAATAGAGTATTTACCACTGTATTTATGTGAATGGGGACATACCCATTATCGTCTACAACAATAGACGATAATGGGTATGTCAACATAGATTGAAAGCGGATCATAACGTCCGGTTGCTTAAGTATTTCTCATAACAAACTCCCTAATCATGCCATAGAATATCAAAGAACTAATTAACTAGTTAAAATGCATATTTATAATTCTTCACTTGAAATATCCTCCAAATTTAACAAAATAAAATTAAAGTGATATTTTTTCTTGCCACCATTTGTTCGCTATTCTTATTTATTTTTACTGTGTTCAGCAAACGATGTTATCCAAGTGCAAATTATAATTTTCTTCCAGTGAGAATCAATTAACAAATAATCCCATTAATGTTTATCAATTCATAATGTACAAAATCCCTGAAAACTTAAAGATTGTAAACGAATTTGTTATATATTCGTTTTAAATGCATTTTTAGAAGACTAACTAGATATTATTGAGATCTGTTTAACTAACTTAAAAATAGAAAATCAATTTTGGGCTTCAGCCCAAATCGGAGCCAAGATAGAAATCAATACTAAATGGCCATTCTTTATAATTACTTCATTAGCTTATCTGGGCTGAGTGTATATAGATATGTTCAGAGGAATAAAACTCTTTTGGCTTATGTGGAAACATTTCATCCAATGTTGAGAACATTCATATTATGATTGTATCAACGAGTCAAGTTCAATATAAGGCTTCGTCTATTTTTTTTTTGTCTACTAATGCTGTTGAAAAGTTATGAATCCAGTTTTTGACCACTAGTTATGTGCTATGTAGTAATTTATATTTAAAACATCTTTAGGTGATGTCTTTTATTATGTCAAAATCTTTCAATATGATTTTTTGAAGAAATGCGGGTCTGAACTGGCGCCTGCCCTTTCTAAACTATACAGCCTCAATGAATCTTGTTTTCCTGACTGCTGGAAGTCCTCTCCGATTGTTCCTGTGTTCAAGAACTCTAGCGACCCCTCTGACCCTTCTAATTACCGTCCTATCAGTCTCCTACCCCTCTTCGGCAAAGTCTTCGAAACCCTAATCAATACCGAGGTGGTTAACCACCTTACATCACACGACTTGCTCTCAGACAAGCAATATGGCTTCCGCTTTGCCCGATCTACAGCTGATGTGCTTACGGCCAGCACTGAAACTGTCTACCGAGCTCTTTAAAATAACGGGGAAGCTCGTGCCGTGGCCCTAAACATCTCCAAAGCATTTGATAGGGTTTGGCATGCCGGCCTTCTTCGCAAGCTCCAGGGTTAATGGCATTACAGGTCGATTGTTTGGTCTAATACAATCATTCCTGTCAAACCGTGAATTAAAGGTCGTTCTCAACGGATTCTCCTCCAGTTCCTATCCCACGAACGCAGGTGTTGCTCAAGGCTCCATCCTAGGTCCCACTCTATTCTTTATCTACATAAATGACCTTCCTGACACCATAAATTCCCAAAATGTGTATCTACGCGGATGAAATCACAATTTATTCCTCCCTAAAAAAATCTTTGTTTCACTGACAAAAGTAACCTGGTCGTGCGTCTCGAAAAAAATCTCCAATCGGTTATGAACTGGGGCAAGTATTGGCTGGTCATCTTTAAAAAACAAAAACAAAACTGCTCTCTATTAATCACCACAGAGACTCTTCCCTGCCCTCCATTAGAATGTCTGACGCTCAACTTCTCGAGAGCAACTCTCTGCAGCTGCTCGGTCTCACGTTGACGGCTGAGCTGAGATGGAACAAATACATTGAGTCAATTTCTTCGTCTACCGCAAGGAAAGTTGCCTCCCTGTACCGCGCCAGGAAATTTTTCTCCCCGGAATCGATCCTCCAGATCTACAAATCAACAATTCGCCCTTGCATGGAGTATTGCTGCCATATATGGTCTGGAGCCCCTTCTGTTTGCCTCGGGGTTCTTGATAGGCTCCAGAGGCGGATAAGCAATATAATTGGCCCTGTTCTGGCATCTTGTCTACAGTCACATTCTCACAGACGCGCCGTCGCCTCTCTCTGTCTGTTCTACAAATACTTTCATGGTAATTGCTACGAGGAGCTGCATTCGCTGGCCAGACTTCATGAGTTCAATTGCCCTACGAGGCTGGCATCCCGCTCTCACCCTTTCACTCTCTTCTACTCCAATACCTTCATGTCTCACACCTCTCGCCTGTTGAACTCCTTTCCCTATTCCAGTTTCCCTGAGAGCTATAATCTCCAGCTTTTCAAAAGTAATGTCAATCGACATCTCCAGTTCCCTTGATCTATCCACTACCATTCTTCTCATCCTTTCTTCTATCACTCCTATCTTATATACTTGCTCCAAATTTTCTGTAAACCCTTGCGTCCTAGTGGCTTACCGCCTTGCTTGGGGTGAAACGCTTTAAAAAAAGAAAGAAAAAATTGAATATTTTAGTGTTGAATTGAAGCCTTTTGACATTCTATGATGTCCAACTTTTTATTTGCAAACGTTTTCTGTCTGTTTCGATTTCTGTAAGTACCTTCAATAGGTTTTGATGCTGAGACTTTCCCAGGATAATGTACATGTCTTTAAATTATAAAACACGTGTTTTCAATTGGATTATTATGAAGAAACAGGAATGTCAGTCTATAAAGTTCAAGTCGAATATTTTTGTCAAGATGGGCAATAATCAGCTTCAATGAGTATTTTATTGTTAGCATATGCTCTTTACAGTAAAATGGTTTCGTTGTGAATTCTATCTCAAGAAATCAAATGACTACATTTACATTTTCAGAAATCAGTTTTCATTTAATTCTTTTGCCTAAATACACACGTCTGTTTAGGATGTTTAATATTAAAACATAAATAAGTTAGCACGATTGTTCCTTTCACGTCTTTAGAAAATTGTCTTAATAATCTGGATCTTTTCCACACACACATATATACATACTTTTAGAAAATACAATTATAACAGACTCATCGATATATAAAGAAAAAAACTAAACGTAATGGATATACTAATAATAAAAATGAAAAAGCCAACACCCAGTAAACATCAATTATGAACACGACCACAATATGCTGACCGTGTTTGAAAAAATCCTATTACTAGATGTATAAATAAAAATCCATACATTCAGTTAAAAATAAAAATACAACTGATCCTTGAGAAATGCTAAAAGAATAGACAAAAGAGCACGGATATAATGACCATTTAGACAAATTTTACAAACTTTACTTCCAGAAAATAAAACACCTATGCAAACAGAAGAAAGATTACAAGAAAAGCTTAATAGTATTCCCTTCAATGAAACTTCAATGAAAATGCTTAATATGTTTCAATGAAACTCGTATTTGATTAGACACTATGTGTCTAATCAAATACGAGTATTCACCAAAATACCGATGTTATTATATATATATATATATATATATATATATATATATATATATATATATATGTATATATCAAATATAAATTAAAATCGGTGGTGGAACCGACGGAAAACTTATGCAAAGACCTAGCTCCACTTAAACAAGATAAAATCTCGAAAAAGTACAGAAATAACCAAAAACAAAAATACTTAAAGCCAAACACATACCTATCAGTAATGTTCTGAATGCCTAGATTAATTTAACAGAGCAAAATGCTTGACGACATTAATTAATATGAAAGGAGGGTCCTACTCGTCTACGATATACATATATATATATATATATATATATATATATATATGCACTCGTCTCATACACAGACAGACACACATATACACACACATTCATATATATATATATATATATATATATATATATATATATATATATATATATATATATATATATATATGTATATATGTATGTATATATATATTTATAAGACCACTTGAAAGAAATAAGAACTGTATAAATTTAGGAGTTATTTCTTCTTAGTGGTTAATCTATTTACGTGTTTTTTACCTTTCATTCTCGGCTTTTTTTCAAATATTAGGTTGGTGCAAAAATAATGTTATTTCCTCACATAGTAACATATGTGAGAAAACGACATTATTTGGCACCAAATATAAATATTTAGACATACATTATTTCTTTGTTCTTTTTCTTATTTAGAAATATTACTTCCCTGTCTGTTCAGTTCTTTCACAAAGAAAGTTTCTGTCCCCTGAATGCAATCGCATTATGCTTTCTTACTGTATTTTTTTTAATTTATATCTTCACCAGAATCAAGTACAAATTTGATATATATCAACCCGGCAAAGGAAATATAACAAATGCTGATATATAGGTATATCCATATGCAATGTTTGTGAAAACATGCCGTGTTACAAAACCATTTCACGCCTAAAACTAAATTGCTGCAAATATTTCTAAGATGATGATGTCGTGGGTATGAAGATAAATTTATAAGACCAGCACGAACTCTGATCGATAGGTTTTGAAGAGCTTGGAACCAACCATTAATTCCTGTTGTTCTCAGGTCCAGCAAAACCCGGAGTGTTAGCACCTGAGTGTTCCGACTATCGGCAAATAGCTAGCCCCCACTATGTGATCAAACCTCTATGTATATATGAAAATAGATTGTCATAGTAAAAATATGAGCAATATACTTTTGAAAAAAACATGTTACGAGCAGTATATTTTTGAATAAAAATAGATAATATAACCAGGTGTATATTTGATTCTCGACAAAAAAAACAAAATACATCAATAAAACATTATCTATAAACTGATTTCTGACAATACAAAAGAATATATTTTCAGTTCCTACTAGCCTAAACTAAAAATCTTGTCGACACTAACTGACCCATTGACGTTGATATGACGTAAAGAAAAATAAACCAATAAATCAATTCTAATACAACAAAACTGAAATTCACGTAGCATATTTATCATATAAATATATTTTGAGAATTTTCCCATTATAGGTCATTATAAAAAATATTGTCACGTCGTTCAAGTGGATAATAAATATGTTGCAAGGTGAATGAACGTTTTCCTCTGCTCCATAGATGTAATAACTGGTCATATTTGTAAGATAAAATATATTTATTAATGTACAGAAATGCACAAATCATTATTTGAATGCAAACTAATAATTGGCTAAGGAAGGGTAAGTATTTATGTGGATAAAACATAGGAAAATAGATCTTATTACTATAAACGCTATATTTAGCGGATATATAGCATGCGATGTATAAATTTTCGTCTAATATGAAAATAACACCAACATTTCATTTTAACAGATATACCAAAATTACACATAATTATCTTGAAATATTTATTTAATAAAATCGCCATTGGATTTCAACACGGCATCCAGACGGCTTCGAAATCTACTGCATCTCTTCTGAAGGGTCTCCTTGTTTACGTTGCTTAATTCTGCCACAATCCTTGCCTTCAGTTTATCTTTGGTGTTGCAAAAATTTTTCTTGGTCACGCGTTCATCTGCGTCCCACACATAATAATCAAGAGGGTTGCAGCCTGGAGACTTAGGTGGCCACATTTAAGGAGTGATGTGGTTGCATAAATTGTCTGAAAACCAAGACTGGGCTTTCCTTTTATGTGTCATGGTGCAGAGTCCTGTTGCTAGATAGAGGTTTTTCCAACAGCTACTCTCTTCACCAAGGGCAGCACTACATCATCAAGGTAATTGATATAGGTCTCCGTGTTGAGTCTGGGGCCCTCTGAGAAGATGAATGGAGGCATAACGTCGCTATCACTAGTGACCACTCCAAAAACTATTAAATTGGCTAAATATTTGTTTGTCATATCTCTCGGTACAGTAGATGGTTTTAAACAGCATTCTCTTTATTGTTCTTAGATTGACACCCAAACACTCTGAAATGTTCGTATTGGAGCTTCCAGTGCGAATTCCAAGCTGCATACCATGCCGTTTCCAAATTTATGGCGGAATGATTTGCGTCTCGGTGCTCTTTTTTCTCAAAAACGCTGCCCAACCGACCCTATTATACTAGGAAGTTCACAAAATCAAAATTAAACAACGCGTCTGCATGAAATTACAACTTTATAATTGCGTCACTTTAGCCAGTGGCCGATGTATATGCATTGAACTGTTACAGGCTATCATATTTAACATTTAAATTAAAGTCTTTCGGTCAGGATTTCGAAAGTCTTACGAACAGAAACAGAAATAGTGCCTCTATTGCTTTTTTTTTAATTTCTTAAAACGTTCAATCCAAGCGTGCTTTTCCATTAAACTTTGACAAGTTATTACAGAAAAAATATTCCCATTAACCTTTTTAAAAAAAATATCCTTTTTCACTTTGACCAAGAGGATGGATGTAAGCAATTAATCGCTTTAGTTTTGTGTCCGATATTAAAACTTCTAGCTTAGACGCTATATTAATGCTAACCCTTGCTTTTGTAGATACATATTCTTTTAACAATGAAATAACGCCTACTGGAGGAATACATTCTAAAAAGAGAAATATGAAATTCATCAGGGATCGAAATTTTATATGGGAAACTACTTCCACGCTAAGCGTGTTTATTCTATGAACCTTCCAGAAGTTGTTACAGTGCCACTAGATCACAAGGGGTTACATAGAGTGTCACTGGAGTTTGAACACAGATCACCATAGGCAAAATACATGCGATCCCATTTTGAATAAGTAGATCACGTGATGATAAATGAAATATATATAATGGGAATTAGCGTGGGTTCGATTTGATCTCTATTTCTACACTATCCTCTAATACTATAAACATCGCTATTCTCTATACTATTCTCAAATCGCTATTCTCTATACTATTCACTATACTATTTCTCTATACTGATTACTTTACGGATTACTATTCGGATCAAATAGCAAGATTAAAGAGGCATGATAGAGGAAAGTATGAAGAGAAGGACCAGGAATAGATCAAGGTATCTGGAGATGTCGATTGACATTGCGTTTGAATATTTGGTGATTACAGCTATCAGGGAATTAAGTAAGTGGAAGGAAGTTCCACAGTCGGGAAGTGCGAGACATGAAGCTATTGGAGTAGAAGAGATTGCTACATTTAACGGTTACGACAGTGAAAGTATCGGACTGAGATGCTAACACGCCTAAATTCATGTCGTTGCGAAAACAGCGACAGTACCTCGTCGGAGCAGTTACCGTGAAAGTATTTGTAGAAAAGACAGAGGGAATCGACGGCACATCTGTGAGAGAGCGACTGTAAACGAGATGCCAGATCAGGGCCAACCACATTGCATATCCGTCTCTGGAATTTTTCGAGGACTTTAAGACGAACAGCGGGGGCTCCAGGCCATATATAGCAGCAGTATTCTATGCAAGGTCGAATAGTTGATTTATAGATTTGTACAATGAACTAAGTGGTTCAGTTCCTATAGAAATGTAAATGTTAATTTAAAAGTTAATTGTCAATTTCGCAGTTTAAAAAAAGAAGTCTACAGAGAGACCCATTAAAAATGACGTTTATTGTAGGAAGAAATGAAAAACAAAAATATTATTGCTAAAAAATAAATACAAATATTGCCTTCTACTCTTCCCTTTCTATAATTATATCCTTCAGGCTTAAATAAAGTATGCTTCACTATTATATTAAATTACATGCAACATGCAGACAAAATTGATTAGAATCTAAGAAAAAAGTTGTTTTTTTTTTTCATTTTAAAATATGCACATCTCTTTCATTTCACCCTCCGTTTTCAGTTTTGTCTTCGTTGGTTATTTAGGCAGCTAACAAAAGTACCAATAATTACGTCCAATTCCAACATGTCCCTTTGTAGCTCACATCGATAACGTCTGTTCATGCTCCAAAACAGCCTCAGGGAAGAAAAGTTACTTCCTTTAATTCTACAAAATGTATCCGTTCCTTTGTGATTTTTTTCAGACCCAAAATATTTTGGCCCGAGCCGCTACGTCTGTAATTCAGATTCCGTTCATCACGTAGAGCATGGGCAGGGCGCCATCTTAATTTGTGAAACAAAACGCTTTTGGACTCGTGATGGGATCATATGTAGCCATTATGAATTTCGACGTTGAAATGAGTTTTTTTTTAGTATTTGTCTTTCGGCATGTGTAGTCTGTTGAGGAGACGAGAGGAGACATTTGGTCTTGCTTGTGTCATGAATTGAATGTTGAATATGAAAAATAAAAGAAAAATGGTTTTCTTTTCGATTGAAACCAATAGTGCTGCAGGGAACACAGTCTCTGGCACCAGATTCTTTTCACAACTTCCGCTGGAGACGCTAATTTCTTCCTCGCTCTGTGTAGTCGCTCTTTTCAAAAACAAGTATTTACCATTTGTTTTGCTACTGATATTTGCGGTGAATTGCAGTGCATCTGCCTGATATACAGATTCGCTCAGATCATACACTAATTATATAAGTGGAAACTTATGTTATGTCCTATAATTTATTAAAACTTAAGTTCAATAAAACATAACATCATTTAGAAAATAATAATAATTCTAGGATATCTGAATATTTTTTGCCTTGGCGGCTTCCTATTAAATTTAAAAGCGTTGGAATATTCGAAAATGTATGCATCGATATAACAAATGTATTGGAATGATATTCTTTTTACAACTGCATCTCTGCTTTTCTAAATAACCATAACTTAATATGTAAATAGAAGTTGTTTATTTTGGAGATTGTGGGTGTTCTTGTAAAGAGAGAATAAATATATTGGTTAATTTCAGTCTGCCATGCCCTTATTACGCATTAGCGCATCCGTGATATACTAGATACTTAACGGGCGGAAGCACAAGAATAGCTGGTAGAAATTACTGCCAAATATGTATTGCACTCGAAAATATTTTATATACAATTATATCATCCATTTTTTTTTTAAAAATCTGAATCATAATCCTAAGCAAGGCAATAATTCCACTAAAACACATAGGTTTCACAGTGTGGATGAATTACGACAGAATCAGTATTGATGATCAGAAAGAGAAGAGAGTAATCAGTAGCGATTGACATTGCATTAAATCTTTTTTCACATTAAAGTTGGCTGGAAATCACGGAACTGGAAGGGTGTTCAGCAAGCGGAAGTACTAGAGAAGAAACTGTTAGCATAGAACTTACGACAACATCTAGCCAGTTCAAGTTAATGCGATCTCGATGCCAGTCTAGTGTTGCGCTTAAATTTTAAAAAAAAATGTTGGTACCATACCGAAGAGACCATTTGAACAATTATCACGAAATTTCTTATAGAAAAGACAGGGAGAGGAAACTTTACGTCGGTTGGAAAGTAACTGGAGCGGAGCAGCCAGATCCAAGACAATAATATTGCATATTCCTCTTTGGACGTTATCACGGAGCTCCAGGTAAATAGCAGAGGCACCTGACCATATATGGCGGCAATATTCTAGACACGAACGAACAGTAGACATAGATATGTAAGACAGGCTCTGGAGATAAAAAAGATCTAACCCGATATAGTGAACCGGCTTTCTTAGCAGCTGAACTAACAATGGATTCAATATAGTCTTTCCACTTCATATCAGCATAGAACCTGATACCATGAAGGTGCAACAGTCACTTTCCTGGAGGATAGCCTCAGCCGTGCTGATGGAAGGCATGAAGCAGTCTCTCAGATGATTAATGGGGAGAAATTTAGTTTGAGAGGCGTTAAAATTAACAAGCCATATTTATCCTACTTAACTAGGGACTTGATGTCGTTTTGGACTTCGACTGCCATTTTGATCTCGTAATACTGATAAACCTTGCAATCGAGGCAGGAGTAAATTGTTGTCTCGTCATCTTAGATACAAAGTTGATAGCTGATGTTATCAACAAAGTAATTAATGAAAATTAAACATAGAGTAGGACCAAGAATGGAGCCCTGGGTGTGACCCGCTTTATTACGAAAGGATCTAGGTGAGTGGGCATTTAGGATAACTCTCAATTCACGTTTTAATAGAAATGATTCGATCACTTCAAAAGGTATCCGAGACACTGAATGTTTTCAGCTTGAGGAGAAGACCTGGATGCCAGGCCCTGCAAAAGGCGTTCGAGATGTCCTATTGAATAGTTCGGGCTTCACCGTTTTTATCTAGAACATGATAGACTCTTTCAGCAAATGTCGTAAGTACAACAGTTTACCTGTAGAAATGAAAACCATACTATTTGTCTGAGAAAAGGCCCTGCGATGAGAGATAATGAACTAATTCAATATTTATTAGGGCCTCTAGGATTTATCCCGAAAGAGGTAGAAGTCCAATAGCCCGATAATTGGAACAACAGATAGTGACTCGCTGATGGCAGGAAAGCAGGAGGTATCAAGATATTTATTAAACATTTTAGTTAGCAAAGACGCCAGTTCGGGAATACACTTCTTAATGACTATTTCAGGTCCAGATGCTTTGTTGGGATCTAGGTTAGAGATGATAGGAGAAACCATGGAAGTGTTTATATGCATATCACTCAACAGATATCGAGTTCTAGTTTAGAACTTAGCCAGGGATACTCCAGATTAGTCAAGAATAGGGTTTGTGGAGAATTTACGGTCATAGCATTCAGCTTTATCAGCAGAGGATAATAACACCTGAAATCACTTGAACAATGGAGCAATATAGATCTTACTCTTATTTAATACTCTATTACAGAGCCGCCAGTAATAATGAGAAATATAGTTGTTGGAGGGTATGCGGTGACTCATTCTCTCGACAAACAGGAACTCAGCTCCCTGGAGGAATCGCCTACATTTATTACGAGCAGTAACGAATAGACGCCTGTTGTGAATATAGTAGTTTCTGCGTGCTATAGTAGCCGAGTATGCTAGTTTAAACCATGGAGAGGATTGAGGTTTCACCTAGTATTTCCGAGAAGGGATGAAAGCGTCCGTGCCGCCTTTGATACAAAAAGAAACATCAGTGGAGAACTTTTCAATTGTGAGTTTAAAGATGTCATTCAAAGGGGCGTAACTTAGAAAATCATGGAGTGAATCCCAATCAGCACGCTTGTAACGGAAGTATGTATTGTGGAAAGCGGTTTCCAGCTTAATAAATGATTGGAATGAAATACCAGTAGTTACGATAGAGTGGTCAGAATTACAAAAAGCGTAGTGTTGCGATGCTCGGCAAGAGCGAGGAGAGGGGGTAAGAAATAAATCAATTAGAGAAGCATGTTGCTCTGTTTTGCTAGGGAAACAAGTAGTCCACGATTTGAATAAGGGATTCAGCAATAGAAAAATTTAATTTAATGTCTGAACAGCGGCAAAATTAGTGCTTTTAAAATTTAAAACCACGTGTTGTGGTGACCATTAAATTTACTAATAACAAAGATGCTCGCATATGGGTGAAGGGAATTGCCTTTTCTATATTGTTGTCAATTATGTCTAATATAGTTCAGTCTTGGGAAGAGGGAAAGCCATAAACGAAAAAAAAACATATAGCTAACAGAGTTTAGTAACGAAAGATGGAAGCACATGAAGGAATAGTTTGGGTCCTCGAGAGACAATTCCTTGTCTATGGGAATATTAACCGGATATAAACAGCAAAGCTTTGCATGTGAATGCTGGGATGTTTTCGACAAAGGGGTAGATAGTCTGGAACGAAGAATTCATTGGTACCAATGGAAGTAATTGATTTCGTTTCACAGAGGGCAAACATATGTGGCTGCCATTCGAAAATGAAAGATAGTATGCTGCAAATGTTTGAACATATAACACAAATATTAGTGAAAGAAAGACTGAGTCGCGTAGGTGATTTTTTTTTCTGCTTATTGGATTAGATGTGTTTCTATTTGTTGTGTTTTCTTGAAATTCCCTTTGAAGACAGAGAGAAATGACCAACCTAATTGTCACTTTCTGTCGTCAATGAAAGCACCCAGTTCTTAGTGTGGCCTCAGGATTGACCATCGGAAGTACATGCAGGGACATCTACCCATGCGCGACATGCAATTACAATTACTCCGATATTGTGACTCAGTTAATCAAAGAAGCCTCCCTAAGCGCGATCAAAGACTTCGGGCCCCTAACGATCCTTTCGGTAGGAGCCAGTAAATTGCCAACCTGGAACCCTCACAATGGAAATTCACAGCCATTAGTCCGATCACGTAAGATAATACAGAAATATATAGGTTGATATATATATATATATATATATATATATATATATATATATATATATATATATATATATATATATATAAGTGACAAGATACTACGTTCTTATGTTCGTATAATTGCTAGTTGGTCCGGTCACGAAAGATAATACAAAAATGTATAGGTTGATATATATATATATATATATATATATATATATATATATATATATATATATATATATATATATATATATATATATATTAGTGACAAGATACTACGTTCTTATGTTCGTATAATATTCCTAGTTAGTCCGATCACGAAAAATAATACAAAACTGTATAGGTTGATATATATATATATATATATATATATATATATATATATAATTGACAAGGTACTACGGTTTTTTGTTCGAATAATTGCTTCCTTTTCTGGACTTAAAGTGTGGCAACATTGTCCAAATATTCTGTATATTCGAGCGCATTCCTCTGTGATAGTAGTCATTGTCAATGATACTTTCTTTCTTTTAAACTGTATGTATCGATTTCTTACACGCAGAAACTAGTCAAATTCCATCGGAAACAAACTTTTAGAAAAGACAAGTATAATATCCTCATCCATATATAAAGACTAATTAAACGTAATGGATACACAAATAATAAAAATGAAAAAGCGAATATTCACTGACATCAACTACGAACACGACCACAATATGCTGACCGTGTTTGAAAAAAAGTACAATAAATTCAGTAAAAAATAAAAGTTAAATTGATCCGTGATTATTGCTAACCGAATATCCACGGACCTACAGAACATTTGGACAAATTTTGCAAACATTACATCCAGAAAATAAAACACGTATACGAACACAAGGAAGATTACATAGAAAATTAATAACAGTCCCTTGTCAGACGTTTGCAATGAAACTGTTTAATAAATAAACGCAGTGTCTATAGGTACGGTTTGGATCTTGACTTTTTAATCTGAACATGAAAATTGAATTGTACAGGACGTTAAATCCAGATTTATTCTAGAAATGAGGAACAAATATGTATTTATTAGTAGTATAAATTTTACCTTTTTTGTGATGTCAACGAACACTCTTTGCCGCTTTTGTAAATACAACGAATATCTGTTTTCTCTTTCGTAATGCTCGTTGTAGTAGAGATGTTGTAATCGCAGATACAACTATAGTAACCGCGTTGAACTATACTGCTGTCAGACTCCTTCGAATTACACATGCACTAATAGTTCTTGTTCGATAATACTCGCTCGAGCAGTAATCCGTATAGAGATCCGAATAGAGAAATAATATAGTGAATAGAGTAGAGAATAGCGGCCCGTATATTAATAGATGATAGACGAGAACTGGCGACCCGAATAGTATTAGAGGATAGAGAAGAAATGGTGATCAGTATAGTGTAAAGGATAGACTAGAATTGGATATCATTTCGACGCAAATGTTATTCTTACTTCTGGCTTTCCTCTATGGTCTACTTAATTCATTAATGGGATAGCCTGTGTTTGCTCACTGGCAATCTAGTTTCAAACTCATGTGTCGGCAGCGACACTTTATTCCTATATAAGACCTTTAATACTATAGATCAGGCACAGTTTTATTACCAACAGCACCCACTGTGCGAGACTTTCCGAACATTTGTCTTGACAAGCAGCGTTTGTGTGTGTAATTTATCACAATTCTATTTTGTCTATGCCGGATTCGTATGATAATGTATATTCGTTTTTGTGTGCGCAAGTGTGTACCTCTGTATGTTTGTTTATTAGTTATTTTTATTCATATTTGGTAGTGGTTGTCCACGTATTAATTTTAGGACACATTTACCTAGAAGCTGTAGTAGTAGTAGTAGTAGTAGTAGTAGTAGTAGTAGATAGACATTTCTTGAGAAAAAATACCAATTTTTACTCTTTCCTTCAGTTTCTCCATACCTCGTTCGGTGATGAAGATATAATAAAGGCGAAACATATTAACATTATAAATGTTTCCTTATCTGTTTTTCATCCTATCATAAGATATAATTATATCTATATAATATATAATATAATTATATATATAATAATATAATGTAATGTAATATAATATATAATATAAGAATATACTATAATTATATCTATAATAACATAATAGAACGTAATGTAATATAATAATAATAATAATAATAATAATAATGATATATATATAATACTATAATATAATTATATCTATGATATAATACGATAATTATATCTGTAATAATATAATATAATATGATATATAATATAATTTAATATAATAATAATATATAATATAATACGATTAGGTTGGTGCAAAAATAATGACGTAATAATGTCGTTTTTGACGTTAAAAAATACATCAAAAAACGACATTATTACGTCATTATTTTTGCACCAACCTAATATAATATAATTATATCAATAATATAATTATATCTATAATAATGTAATATAATGTAACATATAATAATATATAATATATTAATATAATGTAATTATATACAAATAAAATAAAAGCATTGTGATAATATAAATAAATCGGCATAAACTCGTCAATGATGTATATAATTTCAGGATGAACCACTTTTTTTGAGTGAACACCTCCGCTGACTTTATAATCATATGTTGATTTGACAGTTTATTACCGTACATCTTGTAACCCCTTCACGCCACACAACCTAGTTGGAAATATTCCAACAGTGATGCAAAGCAGGTAAAATGAAGGCAATTAATCCAGACTAGCGAATTTAATTAGGATTGGAGTTTCAAGTTCTTCATATTTGCAGAGAACAATTCCTTCCCATCGCTGCCAATTTGTGTTCGACCAGTTAATTAGACACGTCATTTATTAGACGATTGCTGGGCCGTGCGACATAACGATATAGGCATCAAGTAAAATAGAAGTAATGGTTATGCGAAAGCAACAAATACAGCCATTATTGCATCAGCCTGTTTCATTAGAAAGTCAGTCTGTATTGTCATAATTCTAGGTCTGTTAGACATTTTTCGATTTTCTTGAGACAAACACAAGTTTACGCGCAATATTCTCATGATGTGGGCATATCTTCATGCAGAAGTACACTTCAGGTTGGTGTGTATATGTGTTTCGGCGTATATGTTTTTTTTCCTATCCGTACATTCGCAAGAGGAATTTCACTCTCTCTCTCTTTCTCTCACACACACACACACATACATACATATATATATATATATATATATATATATATATATATATATATATATATATATATGAGTGGGTGTATGTGTGTGTGTGTGTGTGCTTGCGAAAGTAGTCACTGAGGTCAATAACACCAGGTGGCGACAATCCTTTTCAACATTAACCGTAACCGTCATGGCCTGACAATTGCGATTGAGCATGAAAAATCTCGCCTTTAGGTTTTATCCACAATTTTCACTTTTTTGTTTGCATTTTTTATCCCTTTTATCAAGCACCCATAAATATACCATAAATTAAAACTATATATATATATATGTGTGTGTGTGTGTGTGTGTGTGTGTGTAGAGAGAGAGAGAGAGTGCAGGTAATTGATCCGATGGTGCCTAATCTGGGTGATTCCTAGTATTATTAATTGTTAAAACTGATCTTCAGAGACCTCGAAGTTTTTTTTTTCTATTTTAACAGAGCATATTTATTTTCACAGCGAAAAACATTTTTTGGTGTAAATTTAATGAAATCTGATGCGGTAATATATATATATATATATATATATATATATATATATATATATATATATATATATATATATATATATATGTGTGTGTGTGTGTGTGTGTGAAGATATTTTTAAATAAATAATTATATATATATATATATATATATATATATATATATATATATATATATATATATATATATATACAATGTATATATATATACATATATATACAATGTAAACTATCTTTTACATAATTTTGTTAAAACAAAATTATAACAACTCCATCTCTTTTCACCCCCACTATCTCTCTTTTTACCATAAGACTCACTTGTATACATTTTCTACAATTCATTTCCGTTTTATTAACCATCTAAAGAGGTCAAGGTTCTGTCAATCCTCCTACTCCAATATAAAACATACTTGAGAGAGATATAAAATTAACCCCTCCCTATACTTTATATTGTCTGTTTAACTACCACTCTCAACCCCCTCTTTAAATTACATAAATTATACTACCCACCAATTTCTAATCCCATTTTCCTCTCAATTCGTTGTTGGAAGTTTTACCTGATGATCCTGAATCCTTAAAAAAGGATTTAGGTGAAATAAATTATCGTAATGGTACCTTAAAGTGGTTTGTTTTTCATTTCATATATATATATATATATATATATATATATATATATATATATATATATATATATATATAGAGAGAGAGAGAGAGAGAGAGAGAGGCAGACAGACAGACAGTGAGGTGGGAGAGTTTTCATGATTTTGATACAAGTTAGCTACTTCAGGGGTAATTCGACATGGTTGTGATGTTAGCATGTCCGTTTTAGTAAAGTAAATGCAACTGTTTAATGATTATGATCATCTTTTTTTAAAACGTCATATCGTGGTTGTGGTTGTCGTTGCTGTCTAGGGAATAAACATCTTTTTGAAAGACACTTTCCTGCTATATACCGTCTGTGTAAAAAAAAATCTAACAGTGGAAATAGACTTCCATCTTAAAATATCGAATCATAATCCACGTACACTTCCCCGTTAAGTTTTACTTTTACTTGCAGCAGGTTAATTAGATGGTACCTGTTACACCGTATCTATGGGCTATATAATGGGTATGTCCTAATTCTTATAAGGTGGAATGTTCTTTATATTGATTCAATGTGGGATTTCACTTACGATTCACCTTGCTTCATTTCTAGCTCACCACTAGAAGTTGATTACTTACTAGACGCCGCTGTCGAATCTTGTATGTTGTTCCTGTTATAAATAGTATCGTTTCATTTTCAACATTTGGTCTGGTTTTCCTTATTCAGTAAACTTTCTCATAGGTTACAACAATATGAATTCGAATCGCTACGAAAATCGAAAATAAAATCAAACATTTATTATAGAATTATTTTTTTTAATCTTTCACTCCATTCAATATTGAAATGTATATATATATAATTTATCGGGCAGATATATTTCCTCTAACGAGTCAATATGCAGCATTCTGGGATTTGAGCGGCAACCAACAGTGGTGAATCTAGCTGTTCGTCTTAAAAATGGCCTGCGTGTATATATTTCACAGAATATACTACTCGAAACGTAGTTGAGAATACCCCAGAGACAAGTTGGCAGCTTTCTTTAAATTGTGCCATTGTAACCTGTTTACCCGAACACTGTTCTATGTTGAGGTCCCCGTCTACTATACCTGGACACACTTAGACGAAGCAGGCGTAAGCAAGGAGCATAAGTTTAATTCTAGGATGAAAATGCTGTCTTCCTAAGCGGGAGCAGCGGGTGAGTGTAAACAATCAGCAGGAATGCTTCTTTTCTCCTCAGCTGCTGCACATTTCAAAAAGCCCATTAAAGATTTTAATAGAGGATATAATGGAAAAGCCTGCGCCAGACATGGTCTACTGGAGGACGATGAACACTGGGTCCAGATACTGGAAGAGTAAGCAGAGTACCAATTGAACTGCGCCAGCTATTTTCCGTCATGTTGATGACATGTGGATTAGATGAGCCTCTTAAGCTTGGGCAACCCACAAAACCAGCATGGCAGAGGAAGGATCTAAAGGCAAACCTCAGCTGAAATTGTCAGGTCCAATTATGCTATTTACAATGAGGCATTTTTTGACTTGGACACCTGTGTACAAACTATGGAAGGCCAAGGAATGGGTACATTTGATCTACCTCAACCTGAGGTGTCAGCTACAATCTCGCAATTGAGTACATTGCCGGAGATCTACTATGATACCGAGAAAATGACGGCGTGTATAGCTAATAACGAACACAATATTTTGATGGTCCAAGTAGGTGTTTATAACACGATTATTTCGAGCATTGAAGGTGAAAGACATCTGGTTTTCCTTGATGCCCCAGGTAGAAATGGAAAGTAATTTATCATTAACCTACTTCTGACTAAACTGCGTCAAATTAAACATATTGCTCTAGCAGTGGAGTCAAGTGGAATAGCGGCAACCCTGCTAAGTGGTAGCCGCACAGCTCATTCGTGGTTCAACCTCCCTTCGGACCTATCCAAGGAAGAGAAGGCAACCTGCAACATCAATCGTGGTTTAATAGAGGGAAAACTCCCCAGTGTTTGCAAATTGATCATAAGCGATGATGCGACAATGAGCCATAAGTGTTCCTTTGACGTTGTTGACACGGGGCTTCAGGATCTAAGAGACAACACACAGCTCATAGGAGGTGCAACGGTCTTGCGTGCGGGAAATTTTAGACAGTCCCTTCCAGTGATTCAGAAAGGGGCAAAAACTGACAGTATAAGATACTCCTCCTACCAGTATAAAATACTCATACCTGTTGGGCAGCGTGAAAAAGATGAGACTCACAGCTAACATGAGAGTGCAGTTCAGTGGTGATGAGAAAGCTGATACTTTTTTAAGCAACTATTAGATGTTGGTAATGGCATTTTGGATTGCGGGCCAGTTTGCCTGTTGGATATATGGTATCTGATTTAAAGAAGATAATGACTAGAGTGATTCCTAACCTGAATAATCAGTTTACAGACAGCTACTGGCTGAGTACCATGTAATGTAAGCTCAAATATGTGACTGTTGATAATTTGAACATCAACCTTCTGGTACAGTTGCCAGGTGAGCGTCACAGCTACGATTCTATTGTCGTTGCTCTAAACACCGATGAGAATTTTCGAAAAGCCTAACACCAGCAGCCCCGAACATTACAATTTTCAACTAATGATTGGAGCATCTTTGATGCTTCAAGAAAATTAGATCCACCGAAGATTTGCAATGGCGCACGACCAACAATTAAGAAGTTTATGGCAACGGTCATCCAGGTGAATTTATGCCTAAATTTCCACTTATGCCCTCGAATATGCCTTTCCAGTTCAAGCGCATGCAAGTCCCGTGAAACTGGCTTTTGCAATCAGTATTAAAAATGAACAGAGGCAGTACTTGGATGCCGTAGGCCTTAACCTTGCAAAACTAGTTCTTCCGATATACAAATTTATATTCAAGAGTCGACAATCCCAATCGTTTGTTTATTTATACCCCAGAAGGTAGGACTAAAAAGTGAAAATGTTGTTTACCAAGAGGCTCTGAAAACCTGATAAGAAACATCGAATCATCACGAGTTTAATTTGTACTACTTGAAAGTGTTCATTTTTTTTAAATCTGTATGTTATTCTATTTGTATATCTATTTGCAGGATTATTGTGAAACAATATGTCGCTCTATCTGTGCATCTTTTGTGAATTTATTTTAACACTGGCCATCCTAAGAGCTATATTCTCAGTGAAGGCACAAAATACATTAGCAGGTCTTTCCATTTTGAAATGTTACTTTCGGATAAACGATTTGCTTGTTCTTACGTTAGTCGTTTTACGAATTTAGTATTCATAATTTATTGGTATTTCCAGCCAAATTCTAGGGGTGACGGTTGGGTATTCTCTGTGACGTGGCGAAACCTATCTAGGTAGGACCTGGATCATTAGGATTTATTTATTTTAATTTTCTCTACTTAGGCTATTGAGAAGCGGGATATTTTTTGTAACAGATATTTAAGGTAATGGACGATTTTTTCTCCTTGTTCTGAGTTTTCTAGTACTTTCTTTTTTTACATTTTTCCTCGGAAGGCCATTTTGTATTATCCATGTCTTTTCACTCACAGATTTTAAATAGATTTGCATTATCTATCTATCTATCTATCTATCTATCTATCTATCTATCTATATATATATATATATATATATATATATATATATATATATATATGTATATATATAGCATAATGAGAAGCCACGTATAGTTTCTTAATATGTATATATAGAAAAAACAACTAAAAAGTTGCAAATTAAAAAAATAATAATGTTTTTTTATGTAAAAACATTATTATTTTTTAATAATAAAAAATATTTATTATATTAATATTTTTAAAAAATCGATTTTTTCTCCTTGTTCTGAGTTTTCTAGTACTTTCTTTTTTTACATTTATCCTCGGAAGGCCATTTTGTATTATCCATGTCTTTTCACTCACAGATTTTAAATAGATTTGCATTATCTATCTATCTATCTATCTATCTATCTATCTATATATATATATATATATATATATATATATATATATATATATATATATAGCATAAAGAGAAGCCACGTATAGTTTCTTAATATGTATATATAGAAAAAACAACTAAAAAGTTGCAAATTAAAAAAATAATAATGTTTTTTTTATGTAAAAACATTATTATTTTTTAATAATAAAAAATATTTATTATATTAATATTTTTAAAAAATCGTCCATTACCTTAAATATCTGTTACAAAAAATATCCCGCTTCTCAATAGCCTAAGTAGAGAAAATTAAAATAAATAAATCCTAATGATCCAGGTCCTACCTAGATAGGTTTCGCCACGTCACAGAGAATACCCAACCGTCACCCCTAGAATTTGGCTGGAAATACCAATAAATTATGAACACTAAATTCGTAAAACGACTAACGTAATAAGAAGCATATCGTTTATCCGAAAGTAACATTTCAAAATGGAAAGACCTGCTAATGTATTTTGTGCCTTCACTGAGAATATAGCCCTTAGGATGGCCAGTGTTAAAATAAATTCACAAAAGATGCACAGATAGAGCGACATATTGTTTCACAATAATCCTGCAAATAGATATACAAATAGAATAACATACAGATTTAAAAAAAATGAACACTTTCAAGTAGTACAAATTAAACTCGTGATGATTCGATGTTTCTTATCAGGTTTTCAGAGCCTCTTGGTAAACAACATTTTCGCTTTTTAGTCCTACCTTCTGGGGTATAAATAAACAAACGATTGGGATTGTCGACTCTTGAATATAAATTTGTATATCGGAAGAACTGGTTTTGCAAGGTTAAGGCCTACGGCATCCAAGTACTGCCTCTGTTCATTGTTAATACTGATTGCAAAAGCCAGTTTCATGGGACTTGCAGAGAGAGAGAGAGACCAGATGTGTGTGTGTGCTTATCATGTGACATTAGATCATTTGCAAATCAAAATTAAATGTGTATCTCCAGTACAAAAAACTCAATATTGGGCGTTAAAACAATCATTGTAATTTCGGCGACATATCAGTGTAACTTTGTGATGAAATATACATTGCACGGAATTTGCATCAATAATCAAGCAATTCGGTTGCACATGGAGCTGGAAGTTCTTTTTACTACATTAGTATCAGGAATTTATTGGAAAGAAAGTTTATGTATCTCTGCCATCTGTTTCCAGAATGCACTTTTTCTAAATAAGTATTGCTATATGCAATGAACTTTATAATTCTTCATTCCATTGAACTGTCAACGAGTTAAATCTGTGAACCTGGCTGATTTCCATAAACGCTGTTTATGGCATATATCGAATACCAATTAACGTGAAAAGATAAGAAACGAAGACATATATCGGAAGAATTGATGTGATACTCTTTAGAAAATCACTTGCTGAGCGCCAGATTTGTTGTTCTGGTCCTGTTCTTAGCATGCCTAAATGCAAATACAGACTTCCATTGGTAGACAAGGTTTGGTCAATTAGGAAACGAATCAGGAGGTACGACGTGGACCTCGTACTTTTTAACCAAAAAGAATCGCAATTATTGTCAAGGTAAGGCAGGTGAACAGCTTGCAGAACAGTGCACCACTTGCAGCCGGAGGATTAAATGTAAGTTCAGCCTACATGTGTGAAACATTTTTCACTAAAATCTATGTGACACTGTGCGATCTAGGTGAGTTAATTGCATTCACTTTCATACAATTGTCAACCAGTCGCCAAATTAGGCTAACTCTGAATTCAAAGCTTGCTGGAAGCCGAACACTGTAAAACGTACTGGCTGAAGAAACCACAGCACCACATGCTGAAGTAGGGTACATTGTTTATTTTTCTTGAATAAGCATTGCATAAACAGGAGTCCATGTGTCTCTAATACCATCAAATATGATATTTGTTTCAGCAACAAGACAGGTTATCGTCATTTGCTATGCCTCCGGCACAAGAATCGAGTAATGGGTCACATCTCGAGAATTGAATCCACAACACACCAAGTACCCATCAAAGACGATTACTAAGTTCATTTGTGCCAGGCACAGGGACACTGTAGTGCCGCATTCATTATCTGAATCATTATTCTGGCAAATTGGTCAGTGACCCGAAATGTTGTTTTGCGACTACAGCCCTTGTTCCGTCGGTAGATTTGTGGATATAAACCCAAAGCGTTGTACAATTTATTATGATGAGGAAAACTTCCAGTTTGGCGAACAGAAGACTTCAGATTTCCAGCGCTTTTCTCTTAACTGCCTGAATGTGACCGATTTCTCCCACTGAGTAGTGGCGACTGTAATCCGTATTAATACCAACGATAGGCATAGATTATTTAGTGGCAATAATAGAGCACTGCAATGAATTCGTCTTCATTAATGCTATTATTTTCCCTACAGCTCGAATGCTAAATGATGGTACTGAAATCCTACACGTCTGGTGCTATGACGGTGTACTGCGACTTCGCCGATTTGAATGCCTGCCGTATAGAACAAATACTTTCTCAAATAATGAGAGGACCATGAGTTCCTAAGTATAAATTTACCTTAAGGAACAATGAAGCACACATAAGTTGATGTCAAACATATTGATAAATAAATGGGAATCTTTTGACCATGGGACAAATTCAGATGGACGCCATGCCAGAAAACATGCTTGTGCAACTGATATCGATTAACATGGATAGTATCCATGGCCGACAAGCAAATCAGCTCCATACACATCTTTAATCGTACCTTGTTTCAGCTCGTTCCATTCAAATTTTTAGACTTTCAGTTTCCTCGTAATTGTCAGTTGTATTTCAGTTCTTAAAAAATTATTAAAGTTTGAGAACGTAAACCAATTTTTTCTTGGTTTGGTATTTGTTCTATCCATGAGAGATTAATGTCTGCTACCCCCTACAAGATGACTATAGCATCCTGCAAGCACTGATTTTCAAAGAAACGACGTAGCCTATATTTCTGGTCATAACAATTTAACATTTGTCAGACTTTTCTATCTGAATGTATTTTCTTTGAAAATAACTGCATTTTATTTTATGATTACGTATTTCAAATCTTGATGGAGCAGTAAAAACGCAAAAAATTCGATAATGCTTCTGTTTTTCGATAGCCTAAATCTTTTATGTACAGCGGTGCGATTTTCGTGAATCTCTGCGAAAAATATCATGGGGACGAGTTGCAATGCCAGATGCCAAAAAAAACAATCTTTATATCGCCTCAATAGAGCTCATTAAACATTGTGATTTTCATTAGATAAAGTCTCATGTACATCTCTGATAATATGAGAAATATGAATGGTTTTAAATTAATAAAAAATGACGAAGTAACTCCTCAAGGAAATATGGATCATGATTGTTTTCAAGATAATCATGGCAGATAATATCATAAAATCAGTAAGATTTCAATTTACATTAATCAATTCGAGCAGACGCAAAAAGTATCCTCAATTAGGAAAGTTACTTAGCACAGAAGACGGACATATATTTCCGAAATTGAAACAGCCATTATTGCATGTAATAGCATTTTATCCAAAAAATAGCAGGATATTTTTAATAGATTTTCATTAAGGAAATCAGACTTATTTGAAATCTTGCATTTATTCAACTGAAATTTTTAGCCAGTTTCAAATAAGTGATTATATTTTATACATACCGATCAGATATGATTTTTATCGTACTTACGTAAGCATGGTCTTTGGAAGCAGTTAGCAGATTATGAACAATCTATGTAAATCTAACATGAAACGATACTTGTACTCGTATCCCGTGGAGCTGTAGATTACTGTTTCACTGAACTAAATGGATACTTTCACTGCATTCGAAGTGAATTATAGCGGAACTCTATAAGTCCAACGAGATGTATCAACAATATGTTGATATTTTTGATAGAGAGACTTCATTATTTTTCATCTGCTGTAACTCCCAATGACCTATGTGTAGATGACGCTTGGTTTTAGTATTATATGCTTTTAAACATGCGAGCGTATAAGAATAAAATATGCTTTTCATGTATTAAAAATATTAAGAAAAAGAAGCCAAAAGGTGTGCTAACCTGCTACTTATTATCTAATCTCTTTTTTGGCAGTGAATTATGGACGTTCTTCTTAAAATTATCGGAATAGTTAAGGCGACAGACAGGCCTCTAGTCTTTAATGATTTTTATGCATGTCGTACGTGATGAATTGGCTTCAGGAATAACGAAATGATCCACTGACTGTAAGTAAAAATTTGCCCATATGTTCAAATTGCCTCCGGTGATTTGATTTCATAATAGAATAATCCTAGCCCGGGTTTTGCTGACACATATGGAGAATAAGATGCATAGATTATACAAATTATGAAGGAGAAAAAAAAAAAAGATTTCGAAAAGAAAAAATGCGGTGGAAGTAAGCATGAATAACGGTATCAAGAGACAAAAAGGTCCTTTGTTAAAATTTGTCGTTTTTCTTTTGTTTCTATTAGTCCGCAAAATGAGAAACAAAAAAAAACTGTTACGCACAGGCCATAGTGGAAGCATAATGGACAGAGGAAAACGGCTCATCAACTACGTAACGGATTGCAGGACATAGTTTAGGAGAGTGTTATAGTGGAACACACCTATTCTATTTTTAATAGAATCTCCCACCTATAATAAGTAGGAGTAGTAGGCAGTCGCTCAGTGAGTTGGTCCGATTTCATTCTGAAGCTGGACCACCGGCTGACCGGTTGAACTCTCTGCCTTCGTGCAGGGATGATCCCGAACGAAGCTACGCCGAAGAGCGCAGTCTCTTTCGGGGAGGTAAACCGACCCTGAACCCGTTTATACGGGTTCAAAGGGCATATTTTTGGCCGAGCTCACGGGCTCGGAGATCCCACGTTACACCGGCCTTGTGCCACATGATGCCCTCTCGGAGGGGTGACTAAATACCGCTCAGTGAGTTGGTCTGACTTCAGTTTGAATTCAGACGACCGGCTGACCGGTTGAACTCTCTGCCTTCGTGCGGGGAGGATCCCGAACGAGGCTACGCCGAAGAGCGGAGTCTCTTTCGGGAAGGTAAACCGACTCTGAACTCGTTTATACGGGTTTTAAAAGGGCATATTTTTGGCCGAGACCACGGGCTCGGAGATCCCATGTTAAACCGGCCTTGTGCCACATGATGCCCTCGTGGGTGGGTGACTGAATATCGCTCAGTGGTTCCGTCAGTCAGTTGATGCCGGACGACCGTTAGTCGGATAGTAAAATATCAGCGACCACAACTAGATTTTCTCTGCGTCATTACCTATTATATCAGAGAGAGAGCACAAAAGCAACATTTAATAATATCTACAAAGGACAAGAAATTTTGTAAGAGCCGTGATCACCAACGTTCAGAAGCGACAATGCACATAGATGACAAAAAAACTCTAAGAATTTAATTTATACAAGGATATACAAATATTGGAAAGTTATTCGAAGGTCTGTTATCAGTTACCCATTTTGTTTGTGTATAAATCAGTCCGGGGATACATCGTTTATATTCCCGCTAAAAATGACAGGAAATTATGGAGTGTCATGATTGCCAACGCCCTGAATATAAACGGTACACAGAACAAGAATATGAGTAATGTTCATAATCCTAACTTGCTTATTAAAACAATCGTGTATATGACAAATGATTATGTAAGTGACATTTTGCACTAGGCTAGTCTGTAAAATCAAAAAAATCGTGCAAGTGGTTCAAAAGAGTAATTTATTTGGTTCAACGGTGGAGACGAGCTACATAACAAAGTCGGATTAAATAGAAAGAAAAATAAAGCAAACGAGATACGTATATGGAAACAAGAATGATCGCAACAGGTTCCCGCAATATTGTCGAAAAAGTGACTACGACATACACGTGATGGTGTGAGGCGGAAAGGAAGGCGATCAAAATATTAGGAGGATAATAAAGATTATATGATTAACATTCTCGGAAAATATTAGGTTGGTGCAAAAATAATGACGTATTAATGTCGTTTTTTGACGTTAAAAAATATGTCAAAAACGACATTATTACGTCATTATTTTTGCACAAACCTAATAAATGTGCTTTTTTGATGTCAGCGAACACTCGTTGCCATTTTCGTAATGCTCGTCGTAGTAGAGACTTTGTAATCGCAGATACCACTATAGTACGCCGTTGAGCAATACTGGTATTAGACGCCTTCGAATAACTCTCGCAGTAATAGTATTAGGTTGAAGTTTTTTTTGAAGTTAAAGAAATACGTCAAAAACCGTCATTGTTTTTGCACCAACAATACTTGCTCGATAATACTCTCTCGAATAGTAACCAAAAATAGGGATCCGAAAAGTACTTCGTATAATGATCCGAATAGTAAACCTTATAATGATGGTATTTATCAATCCACCCACGAGGATTGAATGTGGCACAAGGCCTTTTTAATGTGAGTAAACCTTATAATGATCACTTAGACATCACACTAATTTCTATATATACATTTCCTTTACCATCGCGTGATCTACTTATTCAAAATGGGAACGCCTATGTTTGTTCTCTGGGGATCTGTGTTCAACTCCTGTATCGGAAGCGACACATTATTGATATATAACATCTGTAATAGAAATTATTTTATTTCTGCAGTGACCCTAAGAAAAAATGGAGATGGAATAATTTAATACATTAAAATTTATATTTAAATTAAAAAAAAAAACTAGAGAAAAAAAAAAAAAACGAATCACTCTAGTATAACAATTGTATCATTAGTAACATATTCCATAATTAAACGTTTCATCTTAATTTTTCGTGTTTGAGATAAACAATTGTCAATGTACTTTAAATCATTTTGAATGATTGTGGTAGATTTTGCTATCGACAAATAGATGTTATAGATTTGATTGAAGTGAACCTGTCATGAGTAACTAAAAGTCGAAACGTCAAACATTGAATATAAAGGCTCTACAGAATACACCACTAATTATATTTTTTGTGGATATAGGGATTGGTTATACATGTATGTTACTACCATCATATTTGGTTATGAATTAAGTCCCTGGATCAGGTAGTGAATCACTGCCTCAGCAGGAACGGAAGCTAACGTAAGCCACTGGACCAACATAAAACTATAATTATCATGTATCCGTCAAACAATGGACACCTGATCAGACAGTACTTTACCGAAATGGTTTGATTAAACCTATCTATATCAACCAAGATGAGAGTAATAGTTTGATATAGCAAAAAGTATATTGAAATATTTCGCATCATCGTTTTAATCTATGATAGAAATATTTGTATCCATTGCACATTTCAAACAAGGATTTGTGACTTCAAATGAATCAATCTGTTCTCTTTTTAGCGGATGCAACTCGATGATTATATGTATTAAATGTATATTTGTACATGCAAAACAATAATCATATATAATTGCAAAACAAATAATGACCGTTCCGATGAATATGATAAGTGTGAATAATGTCCGGAAAAAGAACATCTAATTTATTTGGAAGCTCGTATGAAATGCAGTTATGAAAGATGGTGTTAATGCTATTGCACTTAGAACCGGCACAATTCTTCATGCGATTATAAGCACTTTTTCTAAGGAAAATTTACGTGGCGAGTTAAATGAGACTAAACTCCGTTTTGGACTTTTTCTGCTGTAATGGATTTCAACGGGGGAATTTATTTGTGGGTTTTTGTGCACGTTGCCGAGAGTGTTATTAACGCTAATTAGTTGCTTCTTTATCAAGAAGATGAGTCACCCAAAGATTTAAAGATCGGCAAGAAAAATAAGCATGATGAAGAAAACAAAAACAATAATTTCCCAAAATGAAACGCGTCTTGAAAATCTAATTAAATTCCTCTTGCATTCATTTTCAGAAGCGTAATGTGGGACATTGAATGGAAACCCTATTATCATCTCTTAAAAAATGATTATAATTTATTTTCTGTTCGTGTCGTTTAGATTATTTGTTTAGTTTAACGGGGTGTTAAATTTAATAATTTTCTATTTTGTATTCTCGATTGCTTCTGCTTGCTTAAATTATTGTTCTTCAATATTAGATCAATCCGTATAAGATTATGTTTTTTGAATCCCACATGGTAGACTATAGATCGAAGGGAAAGTGCTGAACGCATTAGATCAAACGGTGAGTTAAAAGCAACAACAAAGACGACATCAGACCAAGAAACTTATAGAATATTAAGAGTTTATTTTACGGTCATTTCACCGTGAAAACAATGGTTCTTCTTTGATCATCGAAATTTAGTAGCGCTGGGCGTGGTCAGTACACAAACGGGAATTCGCTTAGAAACATCGGGGACTCTATGCGAGTAAACTAGCACAAAAAAATCTACGTATATGTTCAATGTAAAAATATGATCCTTTGTATTGTTAACCTAGTAATCCCCGATATCGGTAAAATTTCCCATACGTTCACCGAATTTGAGCAACGTTGAACCTGGTCAGTTCCTAGATGGGTGACCGTTTGGAAATACCCGATTCTGTGAGCTTGGATTTGCGGGTATTATAATGGATAGTCTCGGAAATGTTCATCGTACAGCTGATTTCTAATTCCAGTTGTGTTCGTTACATTAACTTACGTGTAAATGCCCTTGTGAATAGGATGAATCTACCTCTTCTCCCCCAGCTATGGATTAATTAATAAGACTTTTATCACTAAATCATTATTATCTTCAAAAATGTTTCCTACTATCTAATAATATTTATTCGCTATGTAAACTGTTTATAATCCGTAGAAAACGAATTAGTCAATTTAAAATTTAAACAATGAATATGTTTCTCGTTTAATTCAATTACGTGCACATCCTTTCAAAGGCACATCAGGAACTACGTCGTATTCCTTTCATTTTTCAAGCAATGATCCTACCATTTTTGGTGAAGATTGTTAATTTGGTGATTATTTTTGTAGTATCCTATTCTATGATTACAATTTGAATGGACATTTCTGTTTTATCCATTTAGAAAGCCTTCGCATATTTATTGATTGTTTTTGAATTGATTTGATTTTTATGGCTTATCAACCCTCTGTCAAATCATGTTTTAGATTATAAAACTAATAAATAATTTTTGAGAGTGAACATTACATTAACATTTTTCCAGAATTGCAATGAATTTTGCGTATTCAAGTACTATAATTGAACCCATAGCTGGAGGATGCCATAAATTCATAGCTTTCTCAGGGATATTTCAGCGCAAGTGAATGTAAAGAGCCGCTATCCCTTACACCACTAGCACAAGCAGCTTGAATCTGCGAGCTAGATGCACTATATATTCGCGCGAAGTACAACCAGACGTTGTAAGTTAGTTGTTATAATGTGCTATATACTCAGATTCCACAGACTTCTTCTCCAGTATATTGCAATCATTATGAAATCTAGGCATATTTTAAAATTAATATTTGGAATAATAATCGAATTTAAATTTAAATTTTTCTCTGATTTATTTTATTTTGTGAATAATTCCAAATTTATTTACATTATGTCAGTAAACACATGAGTAGGTAAACATTTCGTTATTTCTCTTTAAACATCATGCACGTCTCTATATAAGGAAACACTTGTTCGATCGGAAAGCGAAATCTCTGTTTCGTGTTGAAGTTCCACGCTAGCCTGCTGGGAAATATATGAATGCATTTCTTTCTCTTCAAGATTTTATATCAGGATAGGCAAGGTTCCATTGCTTCAGTGAATGACAGTATGAGAGTGAGAAAACATAGAATTCAAAGTTGTGGAGGTCTGAATGGGAAACAATTCCATTATCTCTCGCAAGAGATTGGGACAATTCACTACATATAAAAGAAGTCCTTCTCTGGAGATTCATGACCGCTTAAGCCCTGAAGAAACGTGACAGTAAATTGCATAGTATATTTTAAATATTTACCACAAAGTTTTGATATATTTGGAAAAGATATTAGAATAATCGAGAACTCTTAGTGATTGCAAACCGCCTGAATACGGATAGAAAATAAACCCAGTTAATATACAAAAGTAGAAAGTGGTGAAAAAAAGATGCGTTTTCTTTTTATTCAACATGTGGATGTTCCTGAAATGCGATTTGTAGGTCGAGATCACTAGAAACAAGAAGACTCGGGAATTTAAATATCTGGGAAGCGTTCAGACAGAGAACGTTAAATGCTACACTGAGATCTGTAGACGCATTAGGATTGCCAAGGAGGCATTCCAAAAGTAGACCATTGCGAAACAGGAGGATTTCTTTGGTAACAAATTAAAGAATACTGAGCAGTTACGTGACATCTGTCCACCTTTACCGCAGTGAATGTTGGACGATTCTCTCAAACATGAAGAAGAGGCGACGGAGATGTTGTTCTTCAGAAGGATGTTGAGGATATTATGGGCCGAGCGTATGAGCAACGATTAGTTCTTAGAGATGATGCAATCAAAGATGAGACTTATAAATTAAACTCAGAAAGTAGCAGCTGAAGTTTCTGGGACACATAATAAGGAACGAGGGTCCTGAAGAATCGGATATTCACAGGTCGAATAGAGGGAAAGAGAGACAAGGGAAAAGAATGCGTGATATACCTGTCGGGCTTAAGCAAGTGGATGACAGAAAGTGGGAGAAAGCAAAGGGAAGAAGCTTGTTGAGAACTACAAGGGATAGAGAGAGGTGGAGAGCCATGATCGCCTACACCCATAAAGGACATGGCACATAAAAAAAAGAAACTGTGAGTTTATGAGGGAACTAGAATTTCAGCGTTGCTTATTGAGGGTTACACTTAACATTATTAGATATGCGAATGACAGTGTGTTGATAGCAGACAGAGAAAGGAAAATAAGAAAAGGTAATACAGCAGCTCCTACACAATGTAGTAAAGTAAGAATAAATTACGAAACAGCAATTATAATAAGAAAAGATGTTACGCTTGTCAGCGAAAAGTATAAACCTAGATGCGAATTACAAGTTTGAAATGCCAAAATTTACCAAGGACCGACATTAAATTTCAGTGGTGTAGCGGGATAGCGAAATTTTCCCTCAAAAGCCTAAACAAGGTATTAAGAAACAGGAAAATCTCGTTAAAAGTAAAGAAAGGGTTACTGAACTTTTATGTAATAGCGTTATTCCTTTCGCACTTACTTAATGTTCTGCAATCTAATCACAGATCAAAAAAAATATTTGCTTCAACAGAAATGTGGTTCTACAGAAGGATACTGAAAATATGATGGACAAACATTTAGAAAGAATGAGACGAAACGTAGCATAATAGAGTTGTAATTTCTAGGGCACGTCATGGCAAAGCGGAGATGAGGATATTTGGAACTGGCAGGACAATTTAAATGTAAGTGTAAGAGGGAGTAAAAACACTAGCGTATAAAATATCAATAGCTTGTATAAAAAGTTGGAAGAATAGGGATTAGGAGAGATAGCAAAAAGTCAAAATGTACACGGAACTGAACAGAGAAGTAAATTCTTGACAGATATCCACATCACATAGAAGAGGAAATGGTTTGCTACAAGCTCTAATAGAATAGAATATTTTCTTAAAATACCATTACTCCTTGAAAAAAACTGTTAATGTATTAATGTAATACTCACTGCTAAAAATGATTTTGCTAAAAATATAAAATGTTTCGGCTTTAAGTAAGTGCCGAAGGGTTGATGAGACGTAAATTAACACATCAATATATATATATATATATATATATATATATATATATATATATATATATATATATATATATATATATATATATATATATATATATATATATATATATATATATATATATATATATATATATATAGCGAGACTCTTCGCATAGCGAATCGAGTCACTGTCAGTCACTGGGCGTGTTTCTAAAAATAAAATACGCTAAAAATCAACCTGCTTCTCTGCCGTGCGCCGACGGCTTAGTGGTAGAATCTCCGGCTGATACCAATTCAATCGGGTTTCGATCCGAGCTAGAGGCAACCGGATGTCTAGCCACACTAATGAGCTGCGAAACAGTCTGTCTGTGGATGACGTTATATATATGTATGTATGACGTAAATTCAGACACCCTTCAATTTTGAATATTTTTCTCAGAATCTAATGCCTGTATTTCAATATGTTAATAAGCACGAAATACTTTTCAATTTGTAGGACAATAGGTTAAATAGATCAAATTTGACAAAATAATTATGCAAAATAGGAAAAGACACAATTATTCGTACAGTAGAAAATATCCTTTGAAATTGATTGATTCCTGTAAGTATAAGCAACTTACATAATTATTTTATCGGTGAAGTCTCATAGACTATTTATTCAATAGAATATTTGTGATAATTCCAGCAAAGAACATCGCTTGGTGCATCGGATGTCACCATTGTTATTTTTAGGTTAACAACACGATGGGGAAGACAAAAGGGCTTAGCGTTGACTTGAGACAGAATTATTAACTTCCACAGCTCTATTTCAAACCGGTTAGCTATCACCCTAGATCTATGGTACATTCTTTATAAAGCAGCTAAAACAGTTTGGCATGACTAAGAATTTGCTTGGGCGTGGAGGAAAAGAGTTGTTTTGAAAGACATCTTCAAAAGTTTCTATACGTTGGGTAAGACCATAATTCCTTGCACAACACTAGGTTGTTTAAATAGAAATAAGATGTGTGTATATATATATACACAATCATAATTTATCGAATCTAGAAGAATCCTCAACAGAATGTAGAAAGCACTGGACGACACTTTCGTTCTATTTTGGGGACGCATCCACTATCAAGAATCAAAAGCCGACCATTACGATACGAAGCAAGCGCCATACCCACTGGATCAACGGGTCTCGGTGACGGAGAGGAAACAAACCACACTCGATATAGCGTCAGCTCTTCACAAATTCCGTCGTGTGACTCATCCGAGTCTACTTATACCAACAGACTGTTCCCCCATGAGTCAAGTCTTTTATCCCAATATATATATATATATATATATATATATATATATATATATATATATATATATATCAGATGTATATATTGATGTGACTGTAATTGTTCTAATTAATGTCTTTAACTCTAGAATACAATCCACAAATCTCAGAGACACAAAACAGCACCCCTGCGTTATCTCTGGT
>OZ010571.1:88525313-88537813 GCA_963932145.1 Acanthosepion lycidas | reverse complement strand
TTCCAAGTGTTGAAGTTCACTAAATCAAATGGCGATCACTGGCCGAATGCAAATTTGTTATCAACGAATGGAAATCGTTATCAAGATTTCCCCAGCCGCAGGCGGCCAAACATCAACTGATTACAAATGTGGATGGACATATATGTATTCCTATATCCATACTGCTTCTATCTTTTTCTAGTTCACTAATATTCTGACGGTGTAATATTTCAATCATTCACTTTTGTGTAAAAGCTACCAAAAATGAATTTCGATCGGACTACGGTTAGTAGAAAATTCATGTGTTCCTAACACTTTACTTTCTTTAGAGACTAATGTATTACATGTCTAACATAAAAATATCTTTAGATAAATAACATATTTTTCTCACTTTCCCATGAAACGATTGTGTGATGCATCAATATGTCTTCTATTGTCTATTGGCTACTGTTGTGGTGTTTCAGTGTATTTTACTCAGACTGAATTATTGAAACACTTCGACGTTCATTATTTTTACGTGGCTTTATAAAACAATATTCTTTATTCAATATATCAAATAGATCAGAATATTTCTATTTCTTTGAATGTTATTAATATTTTCATAACGTGGTGTATTTTTTGGTAAGGTGGACATCATAGATGTTCGATATGTTCATATCTATATATTGTATATAACGGAAAAGCAGACATTGGATTAAAATAATAATGTACTTTAGATATTCATGAAATTATTTTCCTCGCAAAATGCAGCTGTTCGAAAAATGTTGTGGAGGCGGTAACGAAAGAGTTTTCCTTAGCGCAAGAATCATTGACTTAATAATAGAATATAAAAGACAGGAAAAACATCCAAGACGAAAAGAAATTAAAGAATAAATACACCTGGCTATTTACTGGCTATCTAAGAGCGCTGGTATTTTATAGTTTTCGGTTACACTTTGTAAGCCAGTAAAAGTCTGTTTCCCAATTTCATTGTTCTTTAAAATATTTTCTGACCCTTCACTGCCACCAAGGGTCTTTATTCGTTTTCTTTTAATCGTTGCAACTGAAGCAATCCAAATAAAATCCAAAATGATGCAAGGCGTCACTGAGAGTGCAACAAACCGAGACGACAATAAAAAGAACCAAGTTCAAGGAGACAGACGACACCGACTGCCATTGCATTTATATATTTGAAAACCTTAGTTTAGACGAAAGAAGTAAGCCGGAAGTTCCGCTTGTGAGAAAAGTAAATGACAGAATGAAACTTATGATTAAAACTAGCAATTTCCATTTACAATAGTGAAATTATGGATACTATTTGCCAGTATTGTACTGCGAGTATATGCGTGAACTTGTGGAACTAACAAGGAAAGCTTATCAGGATGATTTTCTTGAAGATATTTATGAAAGTGACAAAGGAGACCTACGTCACACCGGTTGGAAAGAAACTGAAGCGGAAATGCAAAGACCAACAAAAAATATTCCTGATTTTAAAGGAGTTTAGAGCCGTATACGTAAAAACGAAGTTAATTCAAAGGATTGCTCCTTATTGAAAGAGGGTGATCGCAACAAATTTATGCTTAATGAAAAAAAAAAAATTAAAACAGAGCAATTCAAATAATTAAATAAAGTGTTCTGTAGACTTCAGTGCTGTGCGAACTTAAAAGTTTTCCTTTTAATCTTGTGTGCGGACTCAGAATTCTCATCAGTCATGATGAAAGGATGCTCCCACATGGAGGCCCTTGAGCTCCTATTGGGACATAAACTCAACACAGACCTTGATTAGAACTCGTACATATGATCCATCGCTAAAGATGCTGGAGAAATGATTGCTTCCTGGTAGCGCTCCTGTTAGTACATTGCTCCTCCTGAAAGGCTCTATCTTTCGAAGAGCCAGATCAGACCAAAATGGCGTACTGTTGACATATATGAGCATATAAATGTATGAGCTGCCTTGTCTTCACTTTCCAGTTTCGATAGATTCCAAAAGCCCATACATGTCCTTCTGGGTATCATATTATTTTCCAAATATGTTTCACAAACGAAATGTCACATGCTTCTCACGGCTCAATCGCAGTTCCAATGGTAAATGTTCAGACGACCAAAATCCATTAGTTCCACCAGTTTCTACCTTCACGGCGATTAGCAACCATGCTACGCACATTGTAGCGATTTACTCACATTCCGTTCGTATTCAGTTGGTCAGCTGTAAGGTCCACTCAAACCGCTGCTTTATAGGACCGATTCCCAAGAGGATGGTTCTTCGATCTCTAAAAACTTAACCTGTTCAGTTTGTCCTGGGTTGATCGTTATCTACCCCACGTATCGACATAAAATGTGCCTCTTTCTCAGTAACTCTTTAAATCGAGTAGCTCTAGGTCCTTGTACAGGGCAAAAATCATTGTAAAAAACGACAGAAATGTGGCTGCCTTCTTCCCCATACTGCAACGGTTGTAAACAAAAAATGTAAAGTAAATTCTTATTTCTCATTAAAATTCAGTATGACTTCAGTATTACGGGATTCATTTTGGCCAATGAGTACGCTTCGTCTACTTACTCACATGTACCGTGTCCCTTCAGGACCATAATGATCATTACTCTCCACAATATCCTATCTACTGCCTACTTTTCCATGTGCCTCTTGGTTTCAGTACATAGCTCTCCATAAAATCCTATCCTTTGCAGCTTCCAGCAATTCTTTGCTTTCGTTATACTCCCAAATACCGTCTTGTCATCTATTCAGATCATACCTTTAGATATTTTCCCGATGACGTCTCCGTTGTTGTTTACACGCTTCCTTTCTTGTATTCTTAGCATATTTTTGTAGAACTACATTTCCTTTAGTCTAATTTTCTCCTAATCTGTGACAAGATTGTGTAGAATAGACTGCTATAGGCTTTCAAAATAAAAGTAAAACTCTTGTTCTTCCTAGCGTCGCTTATTTGTAAATGTGATTTCCTTTACTTCCAATGATCTTTTAAAAATGAAAATGGTTATGTAAACGTTCGCCCATATTTCAAGCTTAATTGCAATAAATATTAAACAAGTAAAGAAGTGTTCATAAATTATGCAATTAATGGCAGCTTAAATGTATATCGACCAAAAGAAGTGAAAATCTCAACACATGAATGAATAATAACAACGATTCATTTAAGATTTTCTAAATCATAATTGATAAATAACCTGTCAATTATTTTCTATACAATTCATTTTCAGCTGGCTGCATCGTCAATTACACACATCTTGCAAAATGCGAATTCAGATGAACTCCACTGTTTAGTTCTATCAGCTAAAAAAAATTACAGCTGAGAAAAAAATACATGTCTCATACACAGTATCGAATAATTTTCATTTACTTCGTTTTTTGTAAAAAGTCCGTAACGTTTTGAATATGGCAATGAAGATGAGTATAACAATCGGAATAATGTAATAATGTAAATAATATATATATATATATATATATATATATATATATATATATATATTAACATACAATGTGTGTTAGCACGTGCGATACCCTGTCTTCATCAGCCGCCGACCAGAGTTGATATCACTGTTTCGGTGGCTATAGCGGGACCGCCACCCCTGGCGCCACCAGCAGCGTTTGCCACCAGGCAAGGTATGAAGATAAGCTAAATAATAATAATAATAATAATAATAATAATAATAATAATACCTCAACTCAGAGATATAGACAGTTTTTTTTTTTTTTTTTTTACTATTGTTGTTTCTAGAAACTCAAAATTATTCGTCGAAATAAAACTAATGAATATTTTGAAATGAATCCGACTATTTTTCCAGTTTTATGCTGAATAGAAATTTTGATTTAAATGTGTATGTGAATAGTATTTGAAATTTTACCAACGTATGTCAACCGCTTTTGTTTTCTCAAGCAATAACTTAGATTATCGTTATATCTAGGATTCTATTATTAAGGCAACATTTTTTCTGTTATTTTCAAAAGAAAGATTTATTTTAGCATTGTAAAATAATCAACACTTCTGATAATAAAAGTTTTATTTTATTAATGTTTTCTCAATGATGTATTTATCTATGAATCTTTTAAAAAATACCAAAGAGAAAATAATTTGCTGATATCGTAATTGTAAGTTTTATATCTGGAACTTACTATTACAATATCAGCGTGAAATTGACCTCAGTAGAAACGAGACATAAAGAAGCACTACTAAAAATCTCTATCTATAAAAGGCAGGATCTCTGTGTGTGTGTGTGTGTGTGTGTGTGTGTGTGTGTGTGTGTGTAACGAATGCAAGGCAGCAATTTTCGACGGATTTGCACCAAAGTTTACATGCTCATGCTCCAAATTAGTGGGAAGTCCAAGACTTACATTGCATTTCCCAACCCCCATCGATAGTGGAAATAATCGTTTTTATCATGCTTCTACGGCAGTTTTCATGTAGTTTGCAGCCATCTTCTACTGACCAGAGTGAGAGCCTATAACTGGCTGCAACGAATAGGCAGGAAGATCCTATTGGCCAGCGTGAGAGCCAACAGTTGACTGACACGAATGTTAACTAGCATGCAAAAAAAGTGGATAGCTGCATTCGTCACAAGAGGGAAAAATTTAAATCTGCATGGCACTTTACTCCAATTGGCTCATTCGTTGATTCTGATTCCGTAGAACTGGGTTAGGTGTGAAAAAGTATTTTTGTTAACATTATTTTTTCATTCGGTTTTTTCAGTTACGAGTCCTTTTTTAAAGCTGATCGTTTTGTGTTCATTTTGTTTAGTTCTTTTTTCGTAACGGATTTAATGTTTAGTATAGAGCTTAGAAAAATTTGCAGTGTGAGATAGGCAAGAAGTAAGGCATGTAGCAACATCAGCACGTCGAAGGGCACTCCTTTAAAGACAAGGAACGGCAATTTTTTTTTAAGTCAAGTGTAGCGATTGCTGTATGAGTCGTACGATTTTCGAAACAAGCACGGCAATGCCGGGCCATGCTGCTAGTAAGAACTAAACGAAATGCCCTGAGATATTGTCAGTGAAATGAGAACAGTTTGCCACTATAACTAACGGCCGAAACGCTGTGATGACAAAAGGAGTGATGAGATCGATAGTTACTGAAAATTTATCCCAATAGAAAAAAACTCTAGAATTGAAATTATTTTAATTTCCTTGTCTACTAATACATACACACATTCAAGCATATATTTTTTCTAACGGAAATATTTATGATTCTGAAATAAAAGAAGTGTACATTTAATATTCTGTGTGCAAACAACGGAGATTGAAAAATGTTTTATAATCGTCACGTGTTTGTGTTGTGAATACGATGATCGTTTGCGGCAATCTACGAAAGAAAGAAGTCTATTGACGATGCCAAATAACACGATTACTTAAGCGACACTAGCAATAAAAGCTAGCAGCTAAGGAAACGAGTTGACGAGCAAACGATTGTATTTGTGAAGGCGCAATCATATTGAAACTCTTATCTGCATTATTCTTTTTAAAATGAACTTGCAGAGCTATAGTCGTAATTGTCGCTTTCAAGCCAAACTGATATTAATCAGAAACCGTTGATGATTGTCTGGTTTTCATTTTGCTTTCAAAAAAGAAAAAGCATAAAATATTTTTAGATATAGTCGATATAGTCAATATGTCGAACTGGTGTCTAAAAAGCCTGTTTTAATATTATAAGTTTTAAGCGGTTTTATGTTCGAAGTTAATTTGGGAATTCTAAAATATTTTTTTTTAAATTTTATATGCTATGTCGAAATTATATTTCCTAATGAATTATTTTAGATTTTCTATTTGCCGTGTGCCTTCGGTAAGTGAACGGAAAAGGCTGCCCACAACTTCCTATCATTTGTTGCTTGTTTTTTTATTTATTTATTTTTTAACTTTTTCTGTCGCCCCACATCATTGTTTTTCGATCTATTCATAAAATCTTATGATGCAGTATTTCCTGTGAACATCAAATTTCTCACGCCTTCTTTCTTCCTTATATGTCCCAGAAATTGTTATCTCTTTATTATTTTTAAAATGAACATGGATAAATACATCGTTGACAAAACATAAATAAATTAACTCGTTTTATTATAAAATAGGAATATTATTATTTTACAATGCTAAGATATTTTCTTTTTTAATCTGACGCCAACTTTCCTCATTATATGTTCCTCATTATATGTCCCTCAGCTGTCGATTTCTGATGGTAAATATCAGTGTTCTTTTTTATTCCATTTCCCTTAGGAAATTCTCATTGGTCACTGTAGTATAAACAAAAACAGTGACTAAAATTATACCAAAGCTTTATTGGACTTTTCTCTGACTAGTTGTCTACAGACGGATTTACAGGGTGCTTTTTATACCGCCCAGATATTAAGGGGAGGTAACTGATGATTTATCACTACATTCTTCACTATGTATTTTATTCATAAGGGAGAAAATCACTTAGGTCTCCAGACTATTTACAGATTCTCTGTAAACGTCTGGGTAGTTCTTGTATTGGACTATTCGGGCTGGAAGAGCTATCATTTTGAGCTTGCTCGTTAGTCCGGAAATGGAAGTATCTCTTTCTTCTTGATGAACCAGGCCGCTCTGTGTCTTAATGTGGATCTTCCAAATCTGTTTTTGGATGTACCCGCTTCTGGATATTGATCGCTCCTCAGGATCGTCTGGAGTTGTCAGGATCTCGGATGTAAACCCCTCTGAAATCTCTCATCATCCTGGGGTAATGTGTTGGGAGTGTTTCCGGAAGTGTGATCTTCCGATTGGTTTTAAGTGTCGAAGAGATCAGATTTCATCACTAGGAGCCAGATCTATAAGAGAGACGGTAGTTTGGCTTCCATCCGGGTGTGGTACGAGTGTGTATCGTTGGTTTGCTTCTATTAGTCCCACCTCGTCTACCAGGGGAATAATGTTTGGTATAGCGAATGTGGCATCTCAGTAGGACCGTATCTGGTTGAAAGAGTCAAATGCGAATCGAAGTCCCAGCCGAATTCCGTCGTTGGAAGGGTAGAAATATTTCGTGTGGGGTGGCATTGGTGGCCGTATATAATAGCGATCTGATGGTATACAGGGCTACTGGAATGATATTTTCCCAATTATTTATTGAGCATTTGTGTGTTGAAGCAGCCAATTGAATTGTTTTCCGAATTAAGCTGTTATATCTTACGCATTGACCGTTATCCTGGCGGTTGAACGGGGTTGTCCGACTGATAGCCACTCTGCGCTCTTGTAAGAATTGCCGAAGTTTGTATAATTGTTGCTGTAGTCATAACTGGACAGGGAAAAGCAAAAGGAAACCGTGAATATTCGTCTACAATAATTAGCATGTATTGGTTTCGTGTTTTGGATGGTAACGGACCATAAAAGTCCAGATTGAGTCTTTCAAATGCCTGTGTTGCCTTTATTATGACCCCGGGCGTAGATCAGCAAATTTAGGTTTTATCTTAACACACGTTCTACAGGGATTTGTAACTTTCCTAACGTCCTCCAAGGCAAATTCCTAATACAAAGAGTACCTTTCATTTTATACAGACTATTTCATGATATAAGCGAAAATAACTTTTTCATCACGCTTTAATTATTTCTATAGAGTAGGTAAAATTAATGCTAGATCTGATTTTCCTACTTAAATCATGTACTATATAGTGATTAAATGTTAATGGATAGCGGTTTTATTTCTTGGAGATTTGCTATTAGATTAAACCATAATTCTATTAGATTAAATTCGCAATATCCTATCCAATTGCCAACAGTAATGTAAAGATTCATCTCTATTAAAACACAACTATACAAAACACATTTGTTTAAATACTTAATTTATTGAAAGGACCTGATATTAATAGTTCATTTATTTCTCATTTATTTATTTATTTGCATTTATTTTCTGTATATATTTAAAATATAAATATCGTTGAGTATTTTAGTTACATTTACTACTTATAAATAAAACTCTCAAAATTTACAATCGAAATAGATAAATTATTATCTGAATTTATTGCATTTCCCTTACAGATTATAAAACCAAAATATATTTTTGAATTGTATGTTTCTGAATGAATAATGTCTTACCGAAGTGGGGAATATCTATGAATTATGTAACACGATTTTCCAAACAGAGCATGCATAAAGAGAATTTGTCATAAACTTCTTCCTTACACGTAAATTGTATGACATTTCTAAATATAAACCACTGTATGACTATAAGCTACGTCCAACAGCAAGGCATCAAATCAGGAGGATGTGAGAAGCGTGGAACCACCTCATAATTGCTGGTCTTCCTAGGTCCATTCTGACCTGGAGTGGTAGCACCTGTTAGGGTCCCAACTATGGTTAAATACTTAGCCTCAAAAACTGGGGTCAAAACATTATGTAAGTGTAAAATAGGTTTTAATACCAGAAATAGTTCGTAAAAATATGTATTACCAGCAATACATTGAAAAAAAAAAAGAAGATATAACCAGCTATATATTTTTGAATAAGAAATGTTACCAGAAATAAAATAAAAAAAAGTTTTGTCGGCATGAAATAACCCACTGAGGTTGATATGCCGTAAAACAAAAGTATAAGCCATCTAGAAAATTCATATTAATATTTCTTATATCTCGTGCAAGATATAATAAACAAAGTAACCCGAGTGTAGGTTTTCAATAACAGATTTATAATCGGATGTATGTGTGACAAGTACAGAGACAGAGTCGAGAGTATCCTAACCTCAATTGGTGTTAACAAACGAAGTCCCCCCTGATTGTCAGCTGTGGTCGGCAACCAGTCCGTCCATTATCGTGAATGGGGAAGTTGGGTTATATCATCACAACAATATTATATTCTACTTTAAATATCTATCTAACTTACGAACAAAAAATTTCAACTGCTCCGCTATTTTCGAATCATTTCTTCATGTTATCTGTTCTGTAGTACTTGACCCGTGTTTAGACTTCGCTACAGTTTATCAATACAGGCACAATCGTGTATGGTTTCCGATATTTTATGCACAACAGTGGTTTTTCGTTTATGAATATGTTTTGGTGAGTTAAGTTTTTTATTTATTTTTTACATATTTCAATTTGTGCATAAACTATCGAACATCCGGTTTAAATTTATGCACAGACTTTCCAAACTGAAAAAAAATATTCTGTACATGACAACGCTTGTATTCGATACACGTATATTTCAATTTAGAAGTCGTTTTTTTAAAAAAAAAAATACGAGGATGAAGCAAATATAAATGTTTCCCTTCTGTAAAGAATAATATTGATCTTACCGGAAATAACTAGAGATGGTCGAAAGAACTCGAACAAAAATATTACAAAATTTGGACAATTTCGCCATAAATTTAATGTTGAAGCGTCATAGGGTATACGCAATCTTATATATAAAGTAATAATGATATGACAATAAGTAAGCAAATCTTGTTTGAAATTAAATAGTCGTTAATATTAGGTTGGTTACAAAAATAATGACGTAATAATGTCGTTTTTTGACGTCTAGTTAACTTCAAAAAACGACATTATTACGTCATTAATTTTGCACCAACCTATTACATACATGGTAAAAAAATATGATTTCCTGAAAAAGTACAACAAAATTTTACACAAATATCGTTTTCCTTCTCTCATTCATGATGCTCCCCTAATGTGAATTTTGAAGACATACAAGGAATTTGCATTTTCTCTCGAATGTGAGTTTGCTGGTATTATCACAGATATTGCAAGTCTTGCCAAATTCTGCTGAGGATGGTAATTGTGCAAAGTGTTGTGGTTAAAGTGTTGTAGGCTATGACAGATAACACATAAATATATACCTACATAATCATTTTCTGTAATGAAATACCTCGAATCGTCAGGCCGATAGATAAAAAAATAAATAAAGCTGATTAATGAATCAACGAAGCGTCTACGGAAATATAGGTATCCGGTAAAAATAAAGTTGAAATTGATAAAAGCTGTCGGATTAATAAGTAAACAAAATCCATTGCTTCTTTAGAACTTGCTTTGTTTGTGTGCGGATACAAAACACAGCACATATGAACGTTCGAGAATCTAGCTGAGTCCCCGCTGGATCGGCGAGGCAATAGATCAATAAATAAATATTATTTTTAATAAACAAACGAAGTGTCAAATCAAATATGTGTATCCAATAAAAAAAAAATTTAAAGTAAAAAATGCATTAATTATATATATATATATATATATATATATATATATATATATATATATATATATATATATATATATATATATAACATTTGCCGGCCTGAATGTCCGAGAAATTTTTCATAGAAAATATTCGTCCTTTGACAGGATTCGAATCTCGTACATTCATAACTGCTCAAGGCGTATCAAATGACGTCATACATTAAGATTCATGGAAGATTGAAGTTTATAAGCAGTAAATTCGACCTTGCCAACCGAACGCTCCTTTGTGGCCAAATCGGTTAGGCACGCCCGGCTAAATGGCGGTTCCGTATAGGATGCAGGTTCGAATTATTTATTATTTTTTATATGTTTATTATAAACAGAGCATTTACTTAAATACTTTTATCTATAAAAAGAACGTTAAACATAAAAAAATGTCTTTAATAAATATATATATATATAAGGTTGGTGCAAAAATAATGCCGTTTTCTCACATATGTTACTATGTGAAAAAACAACATTATTTTTGTACCAACCTAAAATATATATATATATATATATATATATATATATATATATATATATACAGAAAGAGCGAGAGATCGATAGATAGATAGATATGAACAGTCCTGATATATATATATATATATATATATATATATATATATATATATATATTGGCAGCATGTTTTCATTGAGTCATGTTTTATTGAATAATTTAGATATTTTGTCTGCTCATTTCCAATTAGATCCTTTTGTATTTACGGACAAGCTTTTGGTGTCATTATTAAAGGAAGAGTGAAAATCACCGTGTTGATATATATTATTTTATTCCGAGTACTTTCAAAATAGCCCATCATCAGTGGGTTGTTTATTTAAATATAAATATTGTAGTGTTCAGCATTTTCTATGAGAACCTTTCTTTGTTCATCTAAAAGTTAACATTTTTACTTGTCAATAGAAGAACGTAGAGTCAGTTCGTGATTGCTTGACACCGTTTAAGGGGAGGTAACTGAATATGGATTGTGGAGAGTTTGTAAGAAGTAGTAAAAGTTATTAGTGCAAACAGTTACATTTTAAACTCAGTAGTGTAAATACATTTTTGTAGTATTCGTAATTAATTATATTATGGTTTGGTGTCAATTTTTAATATGGATAGCTTTGAAAAATTTTAGTTCATGTTTATTTTCATGAAAGAAGTATTTTCAACAAGAATTTTTCTGAATTGCAAATGTCGACATATATATATATATATATATATATATATATATATATGTGTGTGTGTGTGTGTGTGTGGGTGTCGAGGAAAGATAAAGAGAGTGATGACAAAGCAGGAAAGGGAGATAGAAATAGAAAGAAAGTATGATCCCTGTGTCTATGTGTTTGTGTGTGAGAAAGAACGTATCTATGCTGAAATATGTTATTGCCATTGCTTTATATATAATTTTGAGTTAATATCCTTGAAAATGGAAACAACCCATCAGAAATGTAACTTACGGAAACAATATACGTACAATAATTGCTAGATACACTCGGAGATAAATACATATGATTTACATGACATTCTTCTGTGAAGTTCAAATACCATTTGCAGAATTCTACAGATCGATCTCTTGCAAATCTAATTTGCCACATCCTTAGTTCAGAGGAAAGGTTAAAAGGCGACGAATCAAGAACAGCTGTCGGTATGAAATCGATATTTGTAGGGCATCAAAGAAAGCACAGGTGAGAAATTAAGAACAGCAAACGAAGGCGAATTTCAATGATTGTCTGCTTTGTTCATTTTGTTGCACGTACTAAAAGAACAGATCGATAAATAAATCGTTAGCTATTAAGAGAGGATATTTAACTTAAAGATCAGTAGATGTTTCACTTTTCATGACATGCCGTTATTACACTTACTTTCCAAAACTGGAAGAAGAAATAGATAGATAGATAGATAGATAGATAGATAGATAGATAGACAGATAGATAGATAGATAGATAGATAGATAGATAGATAGATAGATGCGAATAACCGGGGAAATATAGAAAAATAATAAAATAAGATAAATTTAGATAATGAACACAGTGATATATATATATATATATATATATATATATATATATATATATATATATATATGATGAAATATAGTCTTAAAGTGTGCTATATTTATGCGATAAAGTGCTCAATATCAGAGATAGAGCGAGTGTAAATATAAAAGTTAACATTGAAATCAACACCTAGAGGCGATTATGTATGTATGTATAAGGGACTTGTACACAAAGAAATAGAATTTTGATTTAAACAAAATTGTCGCCAATTTCTACCTTAGGATCCTTTCAGTCAACACTTTTGAATGGCAATCGTTGCCGAAATACAAAACAATCACGACGCAGAAAAAATAAGGAAAGTGGAGAGAAAGTTTGAACGCGATTAAAAAAAAAATTCTA
>OZ010571.1:88510313-88520313 GCA_963932145.1 Acanthosepion lycidas | reverse complement strand
CCCATAGCTGGGGGTGTGGGAGAAGAAGAGTCTTCATACCTTTCCCAAGGTTATTAACACGTTAGTAAATGTAATGGATTCGACTGGATTCCTCAATCCAAACAGCGATCCATTAATCCGCTGTGCCTCCTACACTGATATTGCTTTTTTTTTCTTTTCTTAAATTTGGAAAAATATTGACTGTAGTATTCGCTTGTGATATGCTTTAAGATATAGGATTTTCCTTGTATAGAATAGGACATGTTTTCCAAAGTATTTTCTTTAATTTTAACCTTGACAAATTTAAAATCGCAGTATTAGTAAGCTTAAACAATATGTATGTTGTCATCGCAAATGTCCGAATTTATAGAAACAAAATTAAATTTTGAAATTTGTTTCATAATCATTTGAATATTAGAAACTGTAGCGTGAATCATTTAAATTTTTCTTTTATTTAAACAAAATTTGTCTGCTGCGTTCTGTTTTTATTATCTGTGTTCTTTGACATTGTTGAAAGTGAGTGAATACTTAAAGAACGATATTAACCTGCAACGTCATGGTAAAATTTTGCTGCATTCGAGGATTCAAAATAGGGAGAATATAATTATATGGACACATCAGTCGAAATGGCTACGTGGATGAGACTTCAGACGAGAAACTAAGTAGCTGTTTTTATATATCATTATGCATAGTTTATTGAGCTGCGTAATAGTAATCTGAATGGAGTCATTCCTAATTGAATAATAGCACGTCTTTACCTTACTCTCGCTGAACACCCATATGTCTGTAAGCCATAAGCTGAGAAAACTTTCTTTAAGCTTAAATTCTGAATAGATTCTGAAGGTCACTTAAGTGGAACCTCCATATTACAATATTTTTTTCTTCTGGGTCAGATTTTATTGTTTGAAACAACTATATCTACACTATGGTGTAAAGCCTTTGTATTTTTTTTTCTTTTTCAAAACTACTATTTAAAAAAAAATTTGGCTTCTATATGGATGACTGTATCACAGCATTTAAAACATTTATTTTTCATTTTCGATCTATGTTACTTATTCGTGTACACTTGATTTATATGCATTATTGAATCCACATTTCTGCACATGTCCACGTGAATAACACTAAACACGATTCCGTCTTGGGTATGACGACAAACTACATCCGCGTCTTTGATAAGACGATAAACTATGTCTAACAATAAGATCGGGAGGTTTTGAGAAGCATGGGACTACCTCTTAATTGTTGGTATTCCCAGGTCTAACCTTACTGAAGGTGGTAGCACCTGTTAGGGTCCCAGCTATGGGTAAATAGTTACCCCACCTCAAACACTATGAATGTGTAAATATAGGTTTTAATACCAGAAATACATTATTAAAATTATTACCAAAATTACATTATTACCAGCAATATAGTTTTGCGAAAAATATTACCAGCTATACATTTTTTTGAAAATATTACTAGCGATACATTTTTAAGAAAAAACATACCAGAAATAGATTTTAGAAAGAAAACATATTACCAGTAACTTATTTTAAAATATATTACCAGCAATAAAAATTGTCGACATTAAATAACCCATTGTGATTGATATGCTATAAAACAAAACAAAATATATCAAACCAAACCAAACACAATTGTTTTATTTTTTGAATATATTTTTTCGTACTTATCTGTTTCCTATTTACCTTTGATTTTTACCTTGGAGTTTGAAAAAAATCACAACTATAATTTAATAATAACCCATTAGCATATTCTATGCATTATTATTAGATTATTATTTGTAGTAGTAGGAGTAACGAATTTTACTCACAATGCTTGCATCAATCACTAGTATGATTTGCAGTCACTTCCCAGCGTCCCCACTCAGGGACTCTTCTATTAAGTCCGATATTATCAAGAACTCATCTACTTGATAAATCACCATTCGTTAGATCCGAATTCGCGTCTCATACAAAGCTAATGTTTTAATAACTAAACCATGTAAGCAAGAAGTCACAAGATATGTTGAAAAAATATTTAATTACTAGTAATGCCAGATTTTTTTTCTCCAATGAAAAACACTGTGGATCCGCTCAACATAGTTGCAGTATAAACCAGAGATCGGCTTTTTAAGTAATAGAAATGTGCCTGTCAAACAACAGATAGCCGCCTGACTATATAATTTAATGGTTCCAAGGACTTGTCATCGTCGTCGTAGTAGTAATAGCAGGAACAACAGCAACAGCAGTACTATTAGTAATGGTAGTTATTATTCTTGCATTATGAGCTTCATATTGTTTTAAAGTTGTTCATTCATATTTTCCCCATTTAAATTCATTGAATAATACAGATGTATACTTTGGCCAACGGCTAACACACAAAATATATTTAGAACCATATGCAGTTCATTAATGATACAAAGGGATGAAAATTGAGTTATAAACAATCTACGACCATAAAATCGAGATTAAATCAACATGTATTCTCCAAAGCAAAGAATCTCAAAAATACGATTGGAATTTGTGTTTACAAATTAGATTACCTATTTTGATGATAACCGGCTACGATGGCCGGCATATTCTGGCCATTGTGGGTTTAATATAACGGCATTAATCGAACGAGATAAAGTTATTTAATGAATGTTTCATTTAAGAGAAAACAGATCGAATGATATCCAAAAGAACGGTAAAATAATCATTCAACACGCGTTTATCTCCTTGCGACGTCGAGCGATATTCAACGGTTACATTTTATCATTTAAAAGGAAAATAACAGTAAAATTGACAGTGATTCTTGTAAACGGCATTCAACAATATGCGTAAGCCAGGTTCATGAAATCATAACGAGAAAAGAACAACTAGTAAAAATAACACGTACAGGTCACATCGAAGGCAAGAGATGTTACAGAATGCGAAGGTCATGGGCAAAATGATCGGCAATAAGCCGGAGTGCTACGAGTGCGGGATATGTTGACAGTGATAGACCACTTTTTTTCTCCCGTTTTGAATATAAATTCAAAACGGCGCAAATTCAACAGAGGGCCTCGACAATTCTGAAATATCGATACACCTCTGACAACCAAGTAAGCGACTGGCTATGACGACGTGCATAGGGGTGGCGGGGCGTTGAGCCAACGAGTAACATGTGACGTCACTTCTACTGCCTCTTAGAATTCAAGCCGCCAACACTTTCTCCTAATAAAACGAATCAGAAAGGAAAATGGTTCTTTTCGTTGACACTATTTTATTTTGTAGTGTGGGTGCACAGAAACGACACAGAACGCAATAAATGTGAACATAGGGATTAACTAAAAGAAATTTGGAGTGAATGAAAAAGAATGGAGCGAAAATATCAAACGCGAGATGAGGAAAACGTGCAGAGCCACGATATTCCAAGTCCTAAAAGGTCATGGTGCGTAAAACAATAACTTCGACTTTATAATAATTCGGCAAAATCATTATTGCCTTAAGTAGGTTGATAAATACTCATAGTCAAAAAGTAGTTTCATTTTATTCAATGTTAACATATTTCCAATGAAATCTACCACATATCTTATTTTTAAATTATTGCAACTTCACGTAACACTTCGTGTTGTAGCATTTTTTATTCATAAAATATATTTTTGTCTATTTTCCTACATTTGATAACATTATATTGATATTGATTTGCCTGTTTTCAAGCACAACGTCTCTTGCCGTTTCTTTTAAGCGTTTGCGTGATATAATGCATATTGTGTGCAGTTACAGGATTCCATTTACTATTGGTACAAAATAATGTCGTTTTCTCACATAGTAACATATGTGAGAAAACGACATTGTTTTTGCACCAACCTAATATATTGTTGGCTTGTTTGGTAATAGGCGATTTAATTGAATTATTATTTCATATATGCAAGTTAATCGGTAATAGAATGTAGTGGTTGATGAACCAATGCATGTGTTGTTTGAATTATTAGTATTTGAGATAAAATATTGCATAGGCAAGCAAATTAATTGACAAAATTTTTGATTATTTTTGGTTCGGCTGTATCATCGTTGTTAAACATATTGGAGAATTCTAATGTTTGTAGTCAATGATGAGTTTCAGTTGTCGTTGCCAATAGATGATGCAAACTTATATAATATACATCTCTAAATCATGGCCGTTGCTCATATGTTCGGTTCATGGTTTCTAAGAATCCTTATGGAGAATCATATGTCTGTTGCGTGAAGTCTCTTCTTCAATTGTGAGAAGATTGTCCAGCATTCACCGCTATATAGGAGAATTGATATTACATAAGAGTTCAGTAAATTTTTCTAACGAGATTTTTCTGTTTCTTAATACGTTTGTTGGAAGGTATCATTTATTATCCCAATGCGTTTTCAGATTTCAATGTTGCACATTCCGTCCTCTTTTAAAAAACTTCCAAGATAATTAAAATGTTTTACGTGTTTGATTCTAGTATCTAAAATTTGAAATTTGTATGTCGGCCTGCTACATTTGCTAACAAACATGCATTCCGTCCTTTTGCAGTTCATATTTAATCCTTGACTCTCGCTCTCCTTCTCTACCTACTGTAGGAGTTTATTTAGTAGTTTCCATTCACCATAAACTATCAACACTGTTTCATCTGTATATCTTATATTATTAAAAAAGTGGCCACCAATAATGAATCCTGCAAGGATTTCTAATTCTCTCGGAATTGCCGCATTATTTAAGTTGAATAAGTTCAGTGAGAAAGAACATCATTGTCTTCCACCCTTTTCTATTTTTTGTATATTTTCTGAACTCATGTTCTGTCCATATGGATTTGGAAACGACATGATGTACTACTTAACATTCGCGCCAGAATCTCCAATACGAACATTTCAGAGTGTTTGATTGTCAATCTGCAGATGATTCCGAAAGAATTGGATGAGTCAAATAGTTATTAAGAAGGGTTTTGTAGTGATGACTAGTAATGGTAACGTTATGCCTCCATCCATCATCCCATAACGCCTCAGACTTATTATGGAGGTTTACATCAAGTGCCAGGACGGGGTAGCGCTGCTCTTGGTCAAGAGGGTGGAAGATATTATGTCTGCTAATAGGACACTGCACCATGCCACACAAGTAGGAGTACCTAGTCATGGCTGTCAGTCAAGTTTTGCAACTAAATCAACCCTCATATCTTGCCACCTAACTCCACAGACTGCAACCCCATTATTATGTGTGGGGCGAAATTGAGCGAGAAACAAACAAAACTCCTTGTAACATAAAAGATGTACTGAAGGCAAGGATCATGGCAGCATTCACCAACTTAAACAAGAAAACCGTCCAGGAGAGATGCAAGAGATTACGAAGTCGTCTGGAGGACGAGGTTGAAGTCAATATTGATTTTATTGAATAAATTTTCTCATTAGTATTTCAAGTAATTTTTGTAAAGATATCTGTTAAAATGAGATGTCAGTGTCATCTTAATTTTTGTGTAATTTAGTCGACAATTTATCCATCGCAACATGTATGTCATGTTTGTCCTGCTCTTTCAAAACATCTTTGTGACGTAACTTATCAACGGATTTTGCATAATCTATAAAACGCTGGTACACATCCTTCGACAGTTGTCTTGCTCTTTCTCATATCATTCTGGACATAACAATCGCCCGCCATGTTCCACTCTCTTTAACGAAGTCGCACTGTTCTTGTCCTATATTTAGACTTTATTATTTGATTCTGCTACGCTCTCTCCTCTTTAGAAGTTTGCTAAAACGTTTTTTTTATATGGCCCATTAGGCTGATTGTCCGATGGAGTTCACATTCTTTTGCAAGTGTTTTCTTAGGTAGTCCTATGAAAATAGATTTACTTAGGACTTCCGGTATATTGAGAGGATGCGGTATTATGGCGGATGGAGAATTGATTGGTGACGGATGAATTCTTATGGTGAATGTGGAAACTGTAATGTGTGAATTATGTCGTCAATCAGATAGCTAGGTATAAGAGAGTTAGTGATGACCAGCCATAACCCCTCCCCATTTTGGCCTTGTGCCACAATTGTATTTTATATATAATAAATACCCTGCAGGTATAAAAATATTACAAAGCGTCAATATAGTTTGTTTTTTTTGTTTTTTTTTTTTACTGTATTACTTATATCTTATTAAATTAAGATTACAATCTAGCTAAAGGTTAATATGAACATCCTAATTATAATTAAATTAATTTTAATAAATTTAAAAAAAATGCATAATTTATTATTGCGCCGAAGATTTCGGAAGAATATCGTATTACGAATCAAATTTCATATTAAAGAGTTCTTTGGAAATAGTTCAAAATAATTCAAAATATCCAAAGCCAGATAAATTACAGCACATATACACATAATTATTATTAATAACACTTAGTAACTGGTTGTTCAATTTTTGGACATCCAAAAATTAGACTTCCTCTTAGCTTTCAATTTATTTTAAAATGTCTGGTACATATCTTAAACTAATTATTGTATGACTTGACATTGAAAAGGCTCAATAAACCTCAAAACGTGTAATCTTAATTCTTGACATTGTTAAATTATGTTCCCATTGAACCATATACGGTTTCTTTTGAACAAACGCCACGTCTCTGTAGAAATATTTTCTGTTCTGTTGGAGGGAAAAATCGAAAATCTGGCTGAATCTCAACTTATTTTTCACTTGTTGACAAAATTGCCTGGTCTTTCGAACATATTATTTTCAGTCTAAATGATGAGGCTGATTTAAATGTTATACTGTCTTCGTGTATTTAACTCGCTTAAAAAAAAAAAAAAATTAATCTTTCTGGCTATATATCGGTCTTAGGTAATTTTTCTCGAGAGAATTGAATTTCGCGATCCTTGAATACACACATAAACATCAGCCAGAAAAGGGGCGGAGACAGCACCAAATATAAACAAACAAGACATAATTTAGGGTTCTACATTGGAAGGAGAAGAAGGGGATCAGCACTTTTTAAATTTCTTTCGCATTTTTTTTTTAAATGTTTTCTCTACTTCTTTCCAAATAAATGTAAAAATAATAATTAAAAAAAGGCTATTATTTTTACATCAAAATTTCCTGTGGATTCAAATTTTTAATATTTTTTTTCTTTAAGATAACAATATATTTCACAGCTAGATATTTTGAAAATAAACTTATATCGTTATTTTATCTACCAGATTTACCTTACTTTTATATACTAATTTTACTACAAAATAAACAATTATTACTTAGTAATAATATAAAAATGTTCTGATTCTCTCCCCCTCTCTCTCACTATATATATATATATATATATATATATATATATATATATATATATGTATATATATATATATATATATATATATATATATATCATACACTCACACACACATATATATGTGTGTGTATGATATATATATATATATATATATATATATATATATATATATATATATATATCATACACACACACACATATATTTGTGTGTATGATATATATATATATATATATATATATATATATATATATATATATCCAAGTATATGATTGGTGTATATGGAAGGAATTCCAATAACCAACAATTACTATTCTTAAAAGAGTGCTCAATACAAAGTAGAGCAGATATAATTATTTATTTTTAAAGAAAAAAAAAAATTTATAACATAAATATGTTATAAAATCACTACAAAAATAGCCATTTTGTTTCAACACCTTCGGTGTCTTATCAAGTGATGACGTTGAATGTAAAATAAATGGTTTTAAAAGTTTCAAATTAATTAATATTCTACGTAAGGGGAAAACGTTGTTACAAAGGCTAGGTAGACCAATCAGAACACAATTACAGGAAAATTCAAAAAGCTCGATAACGAAGTCATGTTATAATATCTACTCAGATGTTTAGTATTAAAAAATAATTTATTCCAACGAATAATTACTAAATTATATGATAAAATTTAATATTAAAATTTAAAACTGCTAATTACAAAACCAAAATTTAACATTTATTCGCTATCAATTTTACAACTATAAAATTACTGAGGAGAAAAGAAGAAATATATATGTTATTCAATTTATTTTTTCATTGAAGTTACTTTAGCTATATTTAATATCCGGTCTTTTTACAATGTATACATTTTAATCCTCATGATGTGTAAATGGGGTCCCAAACTCACGCGTAAAACAAACGCAGTCAGATTCTAATACATAAGCACCAAGACATATACACACACAAAAAAGGGAACAAGACAGAGAACATCTCCACCGTCTGTCATGAAAAAAAAAAAAAAAAAAAAAAAAAAAAGGGGGGGGAAATGGGAGAAGGGAAACCAACACACACGTACATACATACATAATTAAAAGTGGATGCACTTTCCATACACATAGATACATATAAATACATGCACACACATCCACAGACATTGACCAAGACAGTTGCATACCCCAACCGATAAATATTTAAGACAGAAAATGTCATTGCATGAATGTTAACAACCTATTGAAATCTAATTTAAGCGAGTAAATATACAAAGATAAAAATGATCAAAATTAATATTATTTAATATATTAAAATATAGTGTATGTAAAAAAAAACAAAAAAAAAACGGACATTAAATTCAACACCCATCGGTAGCTACGATGTCCACCTCATATACATATAAGTATATACACACACACACACATACACACACATATATACGCATACAAACGTATATATATATATACACATATATACATATACACACATATATACATATATATACATATACACATACATATACACATACATATACATATATACATACATACACACATACTCACACATATACATAAATATACATACATACATACACACCGAAACATCTACACATACATACATAAACATATACATACGTATACATTTCCATGGTATCAAGTACACATACACATACATACACATATACCTATATGTACCCACAAATATACACACAAATATGTGTACACATATTTACAAATAAATATATATATACACAGCAATACACAAAAATAAACATATATACACACATATATCCTAACTCATGTGGCCGTAATGACATACCCAAGTTTCCCTACCTACACGTACACATAAACAATTTCATATATAGTAGGTGTCAACATACATATATACAACTGCAAACCTACATAAGTAAACACACACACACATATATACACATATATACATACATACAAACATATACACACACATATATATATACATATATATATATATATATACATACATACACATACATACATGCATACACACATACAGAAATATACATACACATGAATATCTACATAAAAATACTTATCTATAGTAATAAATACACATATATACGTACATACACATAAATGCAACGACATTTGACCAAAAACATATATAAATATACAGACATACATACACATACATATGCATAGACATACTTCGATATACATGCAAACACAAAAATGCACGTATCCTAACATACATGTATAAAAAAAAAAAAAAAAAAAAAAAAAAAAAAAAACATCCATATCAACATAAATATACGTAAATAAAATTAGGTACACAATATAACAATACACATACAAACATATACACACATATATATATATATATATACATACATACACATACACCTACATACATTCACATATATACATATATACATATACGTACATATATACATATATATATATATATACATACATACACATACATATATATACCCACACATACATGCACACATACACATACATGCACACATACATACATATATATATATATATATATATATATATATATACACACATCCACATACATACACATACACCTACACACACATATATATATATATATACACATACACACATACATATATATACACAACTACATAAACATGCAGACACTTACATATATACACACATAAAGAAATATATATACATGCATATAAGGATACATACTCACATATATATACACACACATACCCACATCCACAAATACATATACATACTCATACACACCAATATTTTTAACCTCTTTTCTTCTTATCCTCCTTTTCACCTTCTTACTTTATATATATATATATATAT
>OZ010571.1:88462813-88505313 GCA_963932145.1 Acanthosepion lycidas | reverse complement strand
AAAACACAAATATATTAACTGCATCCACCTGCAAAATAGACTAAAAATAATGGAAGCTTTTATGATAAAAAAGAGAAAGCCAACTCTTAACAATATTAACTACGAACAAAGCCACAATGTGCTAACCGTATTCGGAAATTAAAAACATCCCTACCACACACTAAGACATACACAGAAGGCACACACTCAATTATGCTGAAAAATCGAATCATCCTTGATAATGGCTAAAGGTATAGCCGAAAGCGCTCGGAAATATAAAACATTTGGACAGTTCTTACACACCCTTTGTCCAGAAAAGAAATCTCTTGTCAGAACACAAGAAAAATTAAATAAAAAGCTTAACCGTAGTACCTTGTCTGTCGTTATTAATGAAACATGCGCATATATATATATATATATATATATATATATATATATATATATATATATATATATATATATATATATATATAATCTATGTGTGTGCGTTTGTGTGGATTACTCTCATCTCGAGTTCAATCCCTGAATCACTTAAGAAAATAGTACTGGTTTAGTAGGAATAAAATATCACATGCATTGATGGGGAAAAACACAAAAATCAACAAATATTCAATATTAGCCAAAGAAGTTGAGTCATAGAATTGGTACAGTGTAACCCGGATATAAGAGAAACTACGGATATAAGAGAGATTTTCTCTGGTTCCAAATTAGAGCCATACTTATCAAAACAAAACAGACCAAACCCTGATATAAGAGAAACCCGAATATAAGAGACTTCTTCTCCGGTCCCTACAACTCTCTTATATCCGGGTTACATTGTAATATATTTCAGGCTTGAAAATTTAAATTGTACGCTGCAATTCATGGTATTTTTGGATGTCCAAAAAAATAATTTAATTAGCCTTCTCTGTTATGTATGCCGCAATTGAAATTGACATCTTTTTTCTTCCATAGACGGCCGACGCTCTATTCAACTGTCCATACGAGGATATGATAACATTTTCTCTGCTGTACAAAGAATCACTTAATTAAATGATTCAAATATTTAAAAATTTGATCAAATTTTGAAAAGTCAGTAGTTTGGTGAATCTCCCTTCACACTCTTGTACCTATTAACTAAGAGGAAGTGTCAAGGAAAGTCTAAAAGAAAAAACATTCAGTAACTTATATTTTTTTTCTCCAAATTTGCGTTTACATTTCCCTTTTTATTCTGTCGGTAAACGGCTGGAAAATCGTGTGAGCTGCTACAATACACAGCATGGAACTTATCTAGCTATAGTGTCGCTTCAAAAAGTTAATGCCTTCAATCAGATTGAAAATGTTTTAAGAGAATGATGAAATTCAATAAATTCGCATATAAATAAATGATTTCTAAGGCCAAGTTATGATTGCGAAAACAGAGCTGTTTTCACATCTGTTGTTTGCTTCAATGTAGGAAATCTCATTCAAAATTTCTGTAAATAATTGATAAATATTTTTAAAAATGTTTTGAGTAGCTCACTTCGAGTGAAAAGAGATATATAGATTGTGATGTGATAATACTTTAAATGGAAGTTTCGATTTCGAATAACTTATTTCGCAGGTGTGTACTTGATTCTAGACTTTATCCTGGTTTATGACTACAGATTTTCCATTTAGACATTGGTAATTAATAATATCTGTTAATATCCACTTTAATTGCATAAGGTCTCGCTAGAAATATAATACTTATACTTTTTCATGTGTGTTTCAACTGTACAAGGCCCAAGTGCCACTCCATGTAGAGAGTTACAGAAGAGGAGGCACAATGTATCCGGTTATGTGGGGAATATAACAATTAATCCTAAACTTAAACACGTTAAGATTATATTGATCGGAAAACATCTTCTTGGGAGTCGGTTCCACAGGGCAACGGTTCGTGGGAAGAAGCTGCCCGAGTAGAGTTTACTTCTCACCAGGGAAATCCAAAGGGGATGGGGATAGTTCGCTACAATATGCATAACTTGGCAGGTCTTTGTCGTGAAGGTTAGAACCGGTGCAACTAAGGAATGTAGATAGTCTGAGTAAATTACATGGACGTATTGATAGAGCAATGAGAGACTTGCAAAGTAACTTCAGCGAGAAAGGTGTTGTAGGAAAGAAAATAATTTCTTCCCCATGAAGGCGCGGTGGCGTTTTTGGACTCTATCGACATTGGAATATGAGGTCTGGATTGCTTTTGCCCAAATATGGGAGCAGTAATTCATTTTTGGCTTAAACTGTCTCTTTTAATAGTAGCACGATGAGTCAGGTATTTACTGCAACGGTATAGAGATTCGATCATTTTACAGCATTTTTAGCCGTGGATACTATGTACGCGTTCCATTTGAGGAGTGGGTTGAATTTAAAGCCCAGTAGTGGCCCAAGGAAAGGGGCATCCCTGAGTGAACATCCATTCATCGTGATTGATGAGAGTTCTGAGGCCGATTAAGCGATGATGGAATGTATCTAGATGGCTTTCGATCTAACCAGCCAGTCCCTTCACTACTGAGATATTATAGCTAGATCTGCTATCAGGTCAATCGCTGGTCATCAGGAGTTTTGGATGTGTGCACATATACCGTTCTATCATCAGCATATATATATTCATAAATGAATAGAGGATACAGTTTGGCAGATCATTTATGTAAAATCAAAGTAGATTTTTCCGAGAAGCAACTCCTGATAGACTCCTGTGTTGATTGTTATGGCCCCATGGGCAGGCCGTTTACATTCAGGGATCTACCCGTGAAGAAGGACTTTATAAATGAGAATACTCTTCAGGTGATTCCATAACTAAAGAGCTTGTACACCTTGTCAAATGTATCTTTAATATGTAATGATATAGTCCTTGAAATGTATTTGTTGTCTAGTACCTCACTGATTCTGGGAGTAATGTTAAGACATCATCAGTGGATTGGGCCTGGACCGCCTGTACATAGCTACGCTTTGTTGTTTGTAAGTACTTGTTTCTAACAAAATATTCCTGTTTGTTAATAGTTTGCTTAGCTTTTGGAAGGCACCTTTCGCTATCCCAATTCGCATTTTGTTTTTTGTGTCGCACTTTCCTTCCTCTTAATACACGAACCATATACCTAATAAACTACTACTTTGAAGTCCTAATTTAGCGTATTGCCTCCTGGCTGTGGCTACGTCGTTGACCAAACTATATCTATCTATCTATCTATCTATCTATCTATCTATCTATCTATCTATCTATCTATCTAAACACATTAATTCAACTTAATTTTAATAATTATTTGGATGGTTCTGGCTATCGTTTTTGAAACATGAGAACACTTATGTAGCGAAAGAATCATATTTTTAAACAAAAAATATTATAATATAAGCTCTACTTCTGTATGGAGCACGGTCTCCTTAAAAATAAAAACAAAAATACTAAGGAACTCTGGATTATGCACCCAACGTGTTCTTTTCTATTTTCTGCATACCTGCGCACTTATATGTATATATACGTTTACTGTAGTCAAAATGTAGAGCTGTTTTAAAATAAACATCACTTTAATAAAACCGATGTTTTAATTAACTGTATCCAAGAATAAATAATGCATGTAATATTCCCATATTAGGATCGTATTATAAAATAAAAAATATAGCGAATATGCATCTTTTCTATTGTTTAAGTTTAATAAGATGTTTAGCTGTTGCTTGTTTGGTTGTTTATGGCTGTAAGCTTTACTAATGATACTTTTATCATTAGCTTTTCGTCTTTTTTTTTTAATTATTTAACTAGAAGATAATGAAGTAGAGGAAAAGATGTCTATTGTAATTTGATGTATCAAAAAAGGAACTCTCATGATACGCAAGATACATGACAAAATCATTTTTTTTTTATGAATGAAAAATTGCGGATCGCGCGATACGCGAGATCGGGTGTTACACGAGTTTATACGGTATTTAATTTTTTTCACTTCTTTATTTTGATATATCCAGTTTCTAGCTGTTTCTTTTGCTGAAAAGCATAAATTGTATCTCCTAGCAATTTATGTTAAGTCAATTCGTCTCGTTTTCCTTCACTAATTTCTCTAGGAGTTATTCTCGTTTGTTTTCTTTCTCAGATATTAACACTATATCCTCTGCACATCTTATGTCAGTATTTCGTCTAGTTATCCAAATGTTTCTATTCATAATCTTGTGGTGGTTTATGTCCATAACCTTGTCATAAGCTCTTGAGACCAAAGTAACCAAGGTCAGGAAAGAATGATTTTCCTTCACCGACCATTTAATTGACTTCGCCAGCCATTGTGCGTATAGTGAACCCTATTAGCAGTGATTTTAGAAAGGGCAAATGATCAGACACTCGTAAATATATAGTAAGTTAATTGAATCATAATTTATTTTCACTTGCAATACAGCAAGATCATTCGTTTTCCTACATAGCAAATATTAGAAATATCTATTTGAATTTGATTCATAATTAAGATATGAAGATTTTGCAGTTGTATTGTTCATTTAGAATATTAAATTAGCTTTTATATAGAGAAATAGTTTGTTCAATGTAATATCCATCAGGAAGGAAATATTGATTAAATAGCATGAACTCATAACGAGGAGAAAGCGACTAGTGAAACTTAAACTCATAGGTAACAGTGAAGGTAAGGCTACAGGAATTAACTAAAATAATTTGTTTGGATGGATGAAAAGGGTGCGGGCGGTGGGGGTAATATCAACAACTAAAAAAGATAAAACGTTGTTGAGAATCACCAATGCTTACGTCCTGAACGGTCTTATTATTTATTCCGGTCACCCCACTGAGACAAAATATGACAATGGTTCGAGTTTAACGTGGAGAACACGAGGGTGTACATGTGGGTCAAGTACAAAAACGACCGTCGGTTGCGCTGACATCGGTATACCTATTGATCTTTCCTCTCTAGTGCAACGGGAGCGCAGCCTCGGGTAGCTGTTTCCCGGGGACCGGACACATCACAGGTTTTATTTTCAGCAGCTGAGTCGCTGTCCGCAGACAGAGCTACAACTGTCTCGCACTGTGCCAGAAGATAGAGACGCAAATGAGAGATGATAATAACCCACGCGCCATGGGACGCCGAGTCGAAGATTTACCTTAACCCCGCACTGAGTCAGGTTGTGACACAAGATCGTTTTTAACGTGGAGACCAGTGTTTTCACTCGGGCCGCTGGTTTAAGCTGGTCTTAGCTTGTCTAATCTAGTCATAGCGGGTCATACTACCACTACGTAATAGATGTTACGCAATGAAGGGAACGCAAGTGAGGAGAGAGAGAGCTTCCGGTACGGAACATAAACTACAAATGCAGCATTTACTTCGACGGGAAAAATCCCTTTTCCTACTCTGCCAATCTGGATAGAAGAATCCGGGGGAGGGGAGACCCCACATGGGCTGCGAAGTCATGATCATGGCGGATTAACACAGGAATCGAACTTTATATTAATTCGGTAAAATCACTATCTCGTTAATAAGGTTAATTAACCTATGGTCAAAGAGCGCTTCCATTTTATTCAACGTTAATATATTTATTTGTTTTGTCAAAGAACACTCGTTGACACTTTGTAATGTCAAAGAATACCCGTTGTCTCTTTCGTAATGCTCGTTGTAGTAGAGACATTGTAATCGCAGATACAACTATAGTAATGCCGTTGAACAATACTGGTGTCAGACGCCTTCGAATAACACTGGCACTAATAGTAATTGCTCGATAATACTGGCTCGAAATGTAACCAGCGAATAGTGATATGAATAGTAATGCGTATAGTGATGATATTCACTAACCGCCTCACTCACTCGGATGTAGTATAAGGCCGAGTTTATTGTATGGTATTCGAGCCCGTAGGCACGGCAAAAATTCCCCGTTGACGCTGTATAAAACAGCATCAAGTAGCTGTCTCCCGGGACGGGACTCTGCACTTCGACATAGCCTTGTCTGGGGCTCCTCTCTGTCCGGAGGCAGAGAGTTTGACTAACACACTCGGAAGTAATCCGGATAGTCATCACTTAGACGCTTCGCTAATTCCCATATAGGAATTTCTTTTACCATCAGGTCATATACTTATTCAAAATGGGATCACCTCTGTTTGCCCTCTGGTGATCTTTATTCAAACTCCAGTGCCGACAGTGAGACTTTATTCCTATATAACATATTTCCAGTGAAATATATTTTTTGTGAAGTATCGTACTTTCACGCAACAGTTTGTGTTGTATGTTTTAATAATGGGAGATTTTTAATGTGTCCTTTTCTTAAAAAATTGTTTTATTGATTTTGTATTGCTTGTTTTTATTCTTACAGCTTCTAGTCGTTTTTTTTGTTATTACAGTATATGTGATCTAGAATATGTAGTGTAGTTTTGTCGAATTTCTTTTACTGTGCTATTTTTAGATTTGGTGACATGCGATTTAATTTAACTATTGTCACATAAATATCAAGTTAATCGGCGCTAGAATGTAATGGTTATGTTACCAATGTTAGTATTGTTTGAATTATTAGGTTGGTGCAAAAATAATGACGTAATAATGTCGTTCTTTAACGTATTTTTAACGTCAAAAAACGACTCTATTACGTCATTATTTTTGCACCAACTTAATATTAATGTTAGAACATTCATAACAACGAAACAAATGCATTTGTAACGTATTATATTTGCAATTGTTGAAGGTGCACATGTTGGACGATTTGATCCTCCATTTCTCCTATATAATGAATTGTTATTCAGTTAAAGTTCATTTATAATTAAAATATGTCGATTTCAGAGATGCTTTGATATACTTATGCTTATCTCAATTATTAAATTGTATATTACATAGAGAAAGTGGCTTTGCAATATAATGTCCCATTGGCAATATCAATTTATCTTGCGTTTTGTTCTTCTCTGCTTCTGTTTGCTTATAAAATTAGGAAAGGTATGTTAATCGGAAGTTTTCAACTTAAGTGATGCACATTCACCATCCATCGACAAAGGAGATTATTACATAGTGTATTTCCCAAGTTAAAAAATAATTCTGCATCAAACAGATGATTTGCATATTTATTGTCAAGACCACTTCATAATCTCTCGTCCTAGGACAGTTAAATACCCCTGCAATTGTGTTACCGTGACGAACTATGTACGCTCATAGATTGAAGAGTCAGCGCATAAAAACGAAAGTTCCATAGCGCTGAACTGAACTATTTAGAACAGGTATTTTAAAATGAATCATATACATCATATAGTAGATATCCCAACTATATTTTCAAAGCAAGAACACTTCACTATATATATATATATATATATATATATATATATATATATATATATATATATATATGAATCTTAATTATCCATAGCATCAGGTAGAGACATATATAATGAATAGAACGAGATAGATAGATAGATAGATAGAAAGATAGATAGATAGAATGTCGATTGATGAAACTTTTTCATTGAAATAATAGAGTATAGACTAATGTTGCCGAGGAAGAAATAATAATTTGAATTATTGATTCTTCAAGAATAAACTTTTCTCCTAAGAAATTTGGCACAGCACAATTTTATTACTCATTTTTCTTCATTTAAAGATCCGCTGAACTGAACTATTCTCTGTGTGCATATTTTCAGAAAAATATGCATATAATGAAAATATTAATGAAAAGAATCTCATAGATACATATATAGGCAGTAAAGAAAAGTGCGATATATATATATATATATATATATATCGCATTTTTATATATATATATATATATTAGATATATATAGAGAGAGATAGATAGGTATAAAATTATATAGATAACTATCTAAAAAATTGGAATGAGATAAAAACATGAATTCTAAGTAATATATATGTATATATTAATGAAAAAGCTGCGATACACATGCATACACACAAACACACACACTCATATATATATATATATATATATATATATATATATATATATATATATATATATTCTTGTATCAGTGGATGATTGTTTCCGAGATACAGCAGAAACGACATATAATACGTCAAATAATTTAGAACCATACTTTATCTTGAACGCCAGCTGTGTTTAATTCCAAATTTCATTAAAATTAAACAAGAATTTTTGAGCTAGGGCTATCTTTCTGGTTTTACTGCATTTTAATAGGAAATCAATAGACAATTCGTTAAAATACATTAACCTTTTTTATATACAAATATCTGGATGATGAGTCTATGTTTTTATGTCGTTGTGAAACTTTACAGCTGGAAAATTGTGCCCTATATCTTGACAGTAAATAAATAGGAAGACGTTCGCTGTTTTTACACCGTTACGTATATTAAAACAAATGTGAGAATTAAACCAGTATGTATAGAAATAAACAGAATTATTATTTTTCAAAAATGACCCCTCGAAAAAATGAGACTACGTGCACAAAAAGAAGCAATCATATGTCATATTATTTCAAAAATAAGTATCTCCTTACGCAGATGACGACTGTTGTTTTTTTTTTGTTAAGTTTTGTGTTCTTTTTTCTTTCGAATGATATTTATCTTGATTATGATATGGTAAATAATAAAACAGGTACAAAGTGTCATCCTTTGTCGACTATTTCTAGAATGGAAACTCCTTTAAGGTTATATCACTTTCCAATTGTATTACAAAAAAGTTAAACATTTTCCTGTAAGGCAATGTTTGCATCAATAGGTTATATCAAATTAAAGCGAAGTTATTTATTCTGTTCTCCTGTGTATACATTTTTTCGCAAATTCTAAAAAAGCTTTCCATTCATTAATTCCTTTTTACAGTTGGTCTAATATCCATAATAGGAGTAATAATAATTATTACAATATCTTGTATTGCTAATACAAATTAAAATATGTGTATTTAATAATATAGCCAATAATATAGTTACTTAGTAAGTTTTTATCATGGACTGCTTTTAAAAGAAACAAAACAGGTTTATGAGTATGCTATATAGATAGCAATCCTTCTTTTATAGAAGTTTCTTTAAAAACGAATTACGAGGTGCTACGGACAATTTCCTTACTGTCATCCGGGTTACGTCACTTAAATATGTATTTGTATTGTATACACAATTATTATATTACATGACCCGGCAGCCAAAAAAGAAAGTAACCGCAGTATCCTGTCAGTCGTTTTTAACTAAACTTATATATATATATATATATATATATAAAGATAAGTAGATAGATAGATGTCAACTGATATTTTTCTGGTAAAAGAATTATGAATTTTATTATTTAAATTGTGTACGAGTTTCACTTGTCACTGTTTCTTTGCATCTTTAATTAGAACCGAAATGTCACGCTTTTTGAGGAAAAACAGATCTCACAGCAAGTGACATGATGATCATCAACATAAATGTATTGCACAATTCAAATATTTTTATAATTTCAATGAAAAAAAAAAAAAGAAATTTCACGTGACGCCTCTGCATGTCCATCCGGCTGTCCATCTTTTGTCAGAAGTCAACAGAAAGTTACCCCTCCCTCTCTCATTATGCCTTTCTTTTCAATTTAATATCTTTCCGTCATTATTAATAATTTTGCTGTCATCACTTACTAAATTAGCACGGGAAACGATTTTTTCCCTTTTTCTACCAGTTGTTTATCAACCGAGATTATTTCCATTCTTGACAATTTCCTTTTTATGGCTCCTGTCATGGAAACCAACATACCACTGTTTAGATATTTACATGAAATACACTATATATAAATTTCTGCTACTCATGCCGGGGTAGCATTACTATCTCTCCGATGTGTCTTTGACTTCGGGCAGAGTGCGATTCAGTTGTGGCTCTGTCCGCGGACAGTAACGAAGTTGGGGATAATAAAAAATGAAAGGTACTTGGTCAGAGAGAACAGCTGTCACAGACTGTCCCCCTTACCGATTGTATTAGATAGTGGAGCATCGGTAGTCATACCAATGCCAGCGCAACGGAGGGTTGCGTGGTCTGAGAAATTTCTGTCCTTGGCCCCAGTGTACGCATTCGGGTTCTCCAAATTAAACAGGACTGTATCACATCTCGTCTCGGTGGTGTGAGTGGGGTAAATAATATCTTCTCTCGTTTATTTAACTTTTTAAGAACCACTATAACATTTTTCTTACGTTTTTTAATCGAATTTACATTGATTTAAACTTTTAAACTGCCTACTGCCTCAACTTTTACACAACAGCCTCTTTATTTCAAAGTTCAGCTCACATACAATCAGATATATATCACGAAATACCTATATAAAGTTAGCAAAAAAGTCCGGGCTGTTTTTCTACGTTGTGTGGAAAGACATGTTAATGATGTGCGGAAAGCCGTAGGTGCATAGCTCTTGAGCAATGAAGGTGCGTTTCGCACGCACATTACTCATAGCTCGAGCTGGGAGACACAGTGCCATCCATCTTACTCCCCGGGACTTTTTCCAACAGATTGCAACGTCTTGGACAACCACCTTCGTGAGAAATCCGTCGCAAATAAGACTTGACTTTCGCCAGACGCCACAGATTATTTGCGTCCAAGACACCTGATTTTTACCGCTGGGGCATTGCGCAGCTGGAGGAACTTTGGCAAAGGGATCTTGATGCCTATGGGAATTACTTTGAGGACTAAATGTATACCAGATTTTCTGTATAATTTTTTTTTGTTTCTTTTTGGTTACGTTGTAGTAATCAAGATTTTACTTCCGTCAAAATGAAGCTGTTCAAATTCTACTTTTCAATAAAAATAACTACATTATACATAGAATATTTCGTTCCTTGATTTTATATTATATTCATTTTCCTGATCATGCACAGAGAAGCAAGAAATGACAGTAATCTTAGCCAAATCTTAGCCAGTTGCAAGAGCGTGTTTTTCCACATTAGATAGTTCCATTTTAACGGATGACTTGTCAGAGTTAAGTCTATGACCTTACAATTTAAATGTTTTATTTTCTATGCCGTTGATAAGATACATCATTAGTGTAAGACCATTAGGTTGTACCATTACTTTTTACTTTTTATTTTGCAATGAACCGAAAAAAACGAGGACTTTAAACGACACATTATATATATATATATATATATATATATATATATATATATATATATATATATATATATATATATATATTCCCCGCAACATGTTGGGTCACTAATTGTTCAGCTTGCAAAACATTGAAGTTGATTTCAACATTAAAAAAATGTGTTTCAAGAAAGTTGAAATATAAAAAATTACTGTATAAAACTCTAATTTTTTAAATCTTATACACTTAAAATATTTATTAAACCAGATTAACTTCAAAATATTTTTAATATGCCGAAAAATATTTTTAAATCGTATTTTTTAAATATGGCAAACGTATTATTAAATATTTAAAATATTGAGTGTTCAAAAAAAACTGAAATACAAATAATTATTCTACAAATAACTGGACTAAGCATGAATGCGGGATCTCATTGTGTTTGTCTTTAACTCAAAAATATTTTAATGAAAATATTGTCTGTTTGAAGAAAGTTAAATTAAAAATACTTACAGTACAAACAAATCGTATTGTTAAATCTTAATCACTTAAATCAGATTAAATTATATCATTATGCGCCAGACGGACGCACTACGCAAGCACGCAGGAAATAAAAGGGAGGAGGAAAGAGAGAGAGCGGTGGAAAGTGGGAGAGGTGGAAAGAGAGAGATGTGAAAGAGAAATATGGAAATAAACTTATATCATTATGCAGCGAACAAACAATGCAATCACGAATCAGACTTTAAGTATTATATATGTAACGCCGGTTAAAGAACGTCTTAACTTTGAATACGGATTCTACGCAAAATATAGATTGATTTAGCGAATGACTATTAATATGAAGTCAGCAAATAATTTCAAACTCATTAGAAGAATGGGACTATTTAATAGTAATCAAAAATATTTCCCACCAGCCGTGGTTTTTCTTATATAAATGTCAGGATATTGACTGCCGAAATAAAGAAGAATAGAGTCATTTACATTTTGATAATTAAATCAAAAGTATTTCTACCTTACATTACATTACCCATATGTATTTTTTGTGTCGTACTAAGCGAGGATTTAATAAAACCATTATAAACTATTAAAGTAATTTAAGGAAAATCTAGTAGTTCATATTGCCGTACGTTCTCTAATCACGATAAGATATATAATAAATTTAAATTTATTACGTTAATTAAGGCAAATATTTATATGCTAGAATTCAGATAGTATGTGCACAAAAAAATTGCCATGGATCGAACACGTGAGCAACGACGATGTTTTGAACAAAAAAAGGAAACTTTTACATAATATCAGAAAGAAACAGTTGAAGTTTCAGAAGCGCATAATAAGGAAGGAGGAATTTGAAAATCTAATACTTAATGGACATATTGAAGGGTATGAGGTACAGAGAAAAGCGGAGCGTAACATATTTGATGAACTTGAGAATGTGGATGGTAGAACAGAGTTTACGAGAAATGAATAAAAATTATGAAGAGTTTCAAGGAACGGGATGATGTGGTGGGCCATGATCGACTACGTCCTGAAGTGAAACGGTCATAAAACAAGAAATAGGTATGTACAGAAAAAAGCTTAATCAAACAAATGCACCGATTCCAATCGGTATTCAATAAAGTCTAACTAGAGTTAGATTTTTTGTCTGCTGCAGAGTAATCGTTACCTAACCTATCTGGGGAGTCCGATCGTGTCGGTAAAGCAAAACTGGTAGCTGTTCTTGAAGAAGGCCTGAATTCAGTTGTTATCTGGGCCAAGAAACGGCTTCAAATTTTTAACGCCTCCAAATCTAAACTGCTTTCTTCTAGACTTCTTAGAAAACCATTTGTCGCCTCAATCAATATGGCTGATGTCAACCTCCAAGAGAGCAATTCATTACGCGTCCCCGATTACAGGTTTTCCCCTGACATAAAGGGGAATTACTATATTGTCACAATTGTTAGGTCGGTTGCCAGATAGGTTGATTCACAACCAATTTCTCGTCTCAGCATCCATCTTGTACGTTTGTAAATTAACCATTCCACCGTGTATTGAATATTGCTTCCACATATGGTCTGGTGATCCTGCTATATATCTTGGGATTCTTCATAAAATAAAAAGAATGGTCTGTAATCATATTGGTCTTGAACTGGCATTGCAGCTTCAGCTACGTGCCCACCGCCGTTACGTAGATTTTCTCTGTCTTTTATATAAATAATTACATAGCAATTATTCTAATGAGCTTTCCAAATTGGTACAGCGATCGCATGAATTTAAGAGTAGTAATAGATTGGCAAATGCGCTTCAGCAATTCAGTGTTGAAATAGCTTGATTGAACAGTAAATTTTATTCTATTAGGTTGGTGAAAAAATAATGTCGTTTTCTCACATATGTTACTATGTGAGAAAACGACATTATTTTTACACCAACCTAATAATAGTATCTTTCCTTACATTTCTTGTCTGTTGATATTCGAGAAATCTTATTAACGCATATTTTTCTAATAAGATTCCTCAAATATTCATGCCAGTAGTTGGAAATAAACAAATATATTGTTTAATAAATCGACAGAGCATCTACTCGAATATATCCATTAAAAATAACGTTTAAGCAATAAATTAAAATACATAGATGCATACATATACACACGTATATATATATATATATATATATATATATATATATATATATATATATATATATATATATATATATATATATATATATATATATATATATATATATATATATATATATATATATATATTGCAAGGAATATATACAAATTGTTTCCTAAAGGCATTATGAAAAATAAAAAATAAGAGATGATAACACTTAATATATATTGCAATAATTGTTAAATTGTTCCCAGTCGACCCTGGGAACGAAACCGGTTGGTCTGTTCTGTAAGTGTTATCATCTCTTATTTTTTTATTTTTCATAATGCCTTTAGGAAATAATTTGTATCTATCCCTTGCAATATTACGGTCCTGTACCTCTAACAATTTATTTAAATATAATATATATATATATATATATATATATATATATATATATATATATATATATATATATATATATATATATATATATATATATATATATATATATATATATATATATATATATATATATATATATATATATATATATATATATATATATATATTATACTCATTTTTGACTTCCTATAACTTCTTGATTTTTTTCTTTGTTATATAATTGAAACCGTTAATATTTTTAGTAAACAATAAACAAATAATTCTTAAATTTAAAAATCAATCTTGTTTGCAAGTCAATAAACACATAAATTATTGCCAAGTGAGCACATTATTCGGGATACCCTGAATATAGATATCAAACTCTACCTCTCTTCCTACCTTCTTTCCTGCCTTTCTTTCTTTTTTTATTTTATTCTTTCTATATTCCTTTCTTTCAAATGGCATGCAGGCGTATGGAATGAATCAAAATGTTATGTTAGATGGAACTATTCCAGTATCTGGATATATTTCCTATCACTATTCCTTTCGATTAACCTGAGATCATTATTGCTTTTTTTTATACTTTTGTTTTAATTGTACAACAGTTTCTAATATATATCTATCTATCTAGCTAGCTATATATATATATATATATATATATATATATATATATATATATATATATATATATATATATATATATATATATGTTTATTAAATTATCTATTTAATAATTCTTTTATATTGCTTTTTAATTAATATATTTTTATTATATCTTTTTTCATACTTTTATTTCAATTTAATTTTAGATATTTAACACTTATTTTTCATAGAATTTTGTAGTTTTTGTTAATTATTTTATTCATATTTATTTATATATATATTTATGTTTAATTTATTTATTAATATATATTTTTCTGTAGTAATTTTACTGTTTTATATTAAATTAAGTGAGCTTCTTTCCCTTATTAATAATTAATAATTCATAATTGATATCTCACCACTCTAAAATTAAATGAATAATGTTCATATGGTAATGCCTATTGATTTCGTTGCTAGATTTAATGTTAGGATAAATATAATTAATTTAATTTTTTTAAGCTTTTCCAAGATTTTGTCATTACATAAATAGCGCTTAACTACGCCAGATATTACGAGAAGCTGATATAATTTCAAATCATATTCGATTAACGTTTAAACGCAGCACCTGAATATCACGTTTGGCATGAAACTCCGAGTTGAGCAAACGGTGGGGATATGCATATTCATTAACACACACACACACACACACACACACACATACATATATATATATATATATATATATATATATATATATATATATATATATATATATATATGTGTGTGTGTGTGTGTGTTTGAATAAAGGCAGGTCACTTTACGGTTCCATGTAATAAATTATTTCACCACAACCCTTTTAAAGGGCTCTGTATCATCAGACTTTACGTCCAGATGATCCAGAGCCCTTTAAAAGGGTTCTTGTGAAATAACTTATTACATGGAACCTTAAAGTGATCAATTTTTATTCAAACATATTTGCTCTGAATTTACATTGAGCTCTCTGGATATCATCCTCCTTGGGTCTACCCATACGGATTACCTAGTTTTGCATAAACTATATATATATATATATATATATATATATATATATATATATATATATATATATATATATATATTTGTCGAGTAATTTGAGCCTCATAAATCTTTAACGAAAACTATTCGGTGAAGAATAATTTTTAATGAAGTGGAAATTTTTCGATTGCATTCGAAATATCCATAATAATATTAATAAGAAGAATATATGTATTTATTAGTTAACTGTTCAACAATGCATTTGGCTGTCTGAAAAATTCATGCCGATTTTTAATCGTTCATGTACCAACATGTTAGGCTACGTCAAATCCATCGACAGATATAATATGATTACATTTCCGATTAGAGCTCACTGCAAACTATCTCTTGAAACAGACAGTTTAAAATTACCTAAAAAGAAGATAAATCTTTGAAAGACATTAAGTCTAGGTTCATATCACGTTGAAACAACAGTTCTCATCCGATCACTTATCTCTAGCAACATTGACGCTGGTTCGTATTTAGATGGGTGACCGCTGTTGAATACCATTTGCTGTAAGCTTTGATATGGTGGTGTAATAGATAACAGCACGGAAGCAGAATTCAGATATCCGAGTTCAAATTCCTGTGGGGTTCATGATATTCATTTACGTACAAATCATCTTGGGAAAGATATGACTCCACATCTTCTTCTCCTCGGTTTGGGTTAAATTGTAAGGTTTCTGTTTTAAATAACCTTAAAATGTTGATAACCCGTAAATAAGAAATGAATAAATCAGTCAATCTGAAAATCATTAAATCTTACCTTAAATTCTAATCCGTTAAAAAATAACAACAAAATCTCTTTGACCTTTAAGGTTGCCAAAAAAATCTCAGTGATAAGTAGTTCTATATACTGTTCAGTAAGCTAAATTCCGTAAGGGCAATTATTTTATAAATACATGTTCGACTTCTACAAAGCCAGATGGCCACACATGACAGAGGTTTACGGAATGTAGTTACCTGGACATAACTGCAGATTACAAGGATATGTATGATGAAAAAAAAAGGTTGATCCTAGATTTGGAAATTCTAAGATTGTAGTGAATCGTGAAGAATTCTCTCAGATATTCGTTCCAAATTATAACGCTTCCCGAGAAGAAGAATGAAACTTCCATTTTAGTAATGGTATACGAGTAGTATGAAGTTATGTTAACCCTGAGTAAGCGGTATGGCTTTTCCTAGCTGTAATTCTCCGAACCAGTGGAAATAAGGTATGCAGAATGAGCCTGAGTATACAGTATGGCGTTTCCTAGCCCTTAAGTCTCCGAACCAGTGGAACTAAGGTATGTAGCATGCTATACTATTTGCCATAGAAATAGCGTTATAGGTGCGATAGGCTTGCGACGTGTCTTCTGCGGGAAAGGGCACCCGTAAACGTTTTTGATTAGGGAGCTCTAGTTAAGATATTACAGCAGTACTCATTATTTTATCTGAATTGACAGCAAATGGTAGAATCAGTCTGGTATTTTCAGTAGAACCACAATGAACTATTTGTTTTCAGCATCGTTATCAACGGAATGTCTGTATGAGTTTCACGAGGTTTGAGATATTTAGTGTAATATTAATACCAAGCTTAAAGCTAGAATAACAGACAACACCAAAAATACAATGTATACGTGTCATAAATCGAGAAAATGACTGATTAAATCTTATAAAGTCTACATTGTGAGTGATAGTAGAAATTTTTAATAGTAACATACTGAGTATAAATTGATCCATATGGAAACAAATGTCTTTAGGATGAGGGAAACTACACATATGCAGGTATAAATTATATAGCAAAAATTAGCTTTAATATTCTTAACACCTGTCTCTAATTGGGTACTTCCCAATGAAGAAGGAAAGTTGCAATTACGTTGTAAAACATTTAGCTTGTCTGAATGGCATGATATAATGGGGTAATTACATCGTGCAAATAATGGTAATTAGATCAGGCTAAAAGATATACATTACAGATAGAGTTTCGATAAGCAGAACTAACGAAAGAGACGGGGTGGAAGCGATTATGCAGGAGCCAAAAACGCTGTTGAATAAAATCAGTGAATCTAGAAGCAAGAAAACATACTTAATAAACTAGCTGAATACTCGTCCTACGAACACTTTAACGGATACACCAAACTTTTTTTTCATTTGTTTAAATAATTCGGTACACTTTTAAGAATATAAACAAAGAAAAAAGTGCTGAACATATACGTAATATCAGTCCTCCTATATGGAACGGAATACAGGATAATCTCCTAACAGATGAAGAAAAGACTTGAAACATGGACTAAACATGTGGGCAACAACGAAGTTTTAGAGAAAATGGAAACAAAAATGACACTAATACTTAACATTAAAAAAAATACCGTTGAAATCCCTAGGGTCCACAATAAGGAAAGAACTCTTGGAAAATGTCCAGGACAAGGAAGACAGAGGAAGCCGAAACATACCGTGTCTAGCGAGCTTATGTAAAACGATCGCCAAATAGCGATTAAGAGATAAATGGTGTTTACTTGGACCGATTTTAAATATGAATTCAGTTTTAGCGACTAATGATATTTTTTTTTCTTTTTCTTTCAGATTTGTGGACATTTGGGCGATATTATTTTTCACACATAATCGCCATGATTTAATTAACATGATCCAATAGATAACAAAATAGATTCTCACCAATAACACTAATTTATTTACTGCTGATATTAACTCATCTTAATGAAACACACTTATATACAATCCGTCTTAATGAAACACCCTTTTATAACAAAATGTATTAAGAGATATAAAGAGCAGGAAACTGTGAAAAGCCATAATCGTCATCGTCATGAAGGGATACGGCACAAAGAAGAAGAAGAAGAAGAAGAAGAAGAAGAAGAAGAAGAAGAAGAAGAAGAAGAAGAAATCGTATATTTTTTCGGTACGAATAATGTGTAGTAACGATAAAAGACAGACAGCAAAAGTATAAAATCGTAACTCACGTTGCTGGTCATTAGAATTAGAGAATTTAAAATTAATATTTCAAAGAAATTATTTATATGTGCTTATTTGAAGTCAAACTTTTTATTTATGGGAACACACAATGATTAACACATTTAAGACCTGCCTTGTCGAGGGCCGTTTTATTCCTGATAATATCACTTCTAATGCATGAAGATAGAACGTGTTTTTGTCGCTGAACAAGACCGGATCTCATCTCTAGGAAACATCGCTACATATAGTGACAGAAAAACGGTAGGATACATATAAGATTCTAGAAGGTACCTGGTTCCTTCTGCCATACTTTATCTTTGCGTGAGTCAGAAAAAAAAGAAAGAAATATTGTCCCCATGCCTGAACTGAACCTGCTCTATCCTCACAGAATTCTCAATTGGAAGAGCTGCTTTGGAGAGTATGTGGTAATTCCACTATGCAGTTCAAGACACAAACCTAACGCTACTCCATCCCTACTTACTGTGCAAATGTTCAGACTAATCTCGTTCTTTATTGTCACCAGTTTAGATTACAATAATCAAAACCCTACTTGCTACCTTCACAGCATAAAATGTCCTTCATTCCTTCCGATATATATATATATATATATATATATATATATATATATATATATATATATATATATATATACACACATACACACACATATATATATATATATATATATATATATATATATATATATATATATATATATATATATATACGTGTATATGTATATTGGTATGTCGGGTATTGTACGCCGAAAGCTCTTTCAAGAACTACTACAATATTACCTACATCAAGTCTAGGCTCAATCGGTATCTATCCGCCATATTCTCTTAATCTACACTTCCTGTTTTCTCTCCATATATTTATGTCACACACCATTTCGCAACACTCTACCTTGAGTAGCACTTATGCCTTGTATTGAGTAAAATAAAATAAAAATATTAGTAAAATAAAATTAAAAACATATTTATTCGATACCTCCGGTGAACCTGTTCCGAAATCACTTCATATGTTCTTAGCGGAGTGTTTCTCGATGTTTCGGTAGAGTCCTGTGGCAGGGTCGTATTGCTGCGATTAAATGTTTCTCAAAAAGTTTGTCTTTACACTACTAGTGCCCGGATTGCTCTGATTTCCGCTTTTGAAGTTGTACTACCGGCCGACTGACCAAAGCTAGCAAAACGATATATCTGTATAGAATGTCTCTATATTGCCAAGCTGTTCAGATCTAACTCTACGGATGTAGGAATATTAATTTTATCGCTTCTCGAAGCATCGCCGATGCATCAGCCCGAACATCTGGAAGAATTCTAAATTTTTCATTATCAATTTCTTTATTTATATACACTTCGCAGTCTTTTCAGTCCTATCTATCTATCTGTCTGTCTATCTATCTATCTATCTATCTCCCTTCCCCCCTCTCTCTCTCCCTATATATATATATATATATATATATATATATATATATATATATATATATATATATATATATATATATATGTATCAATGCCTTTTATATTTATTTCTTTTAGTTTCTCCATATGTAAATGAATGCTATCCACCATGTTACCAGTATGCTATAATATTATAGTCGACAGATTTTAATTTGCGCAATTTCTATGGCCATAAATCTTCTTTTTGTATCGAACTCTGAGGGATTTGAATAATTTTTATTATGCTGTTCCTTTCGGTTCCCATGTTCCATCATCAGAGTGGTTATATGGACATTACCACAGAGATCAAAGAAAACATCCCGTTATGTTTACACAGAAGTTTTGTATGCGACATTAACGGTCTGTTATATATATATATATATATATATATATATATATATATATATATATATATATATATATATATATATATATATATATGTAATATTCAAATAATATTTACAATTTATCCTGCATATTTCCTGCCAAATCTCGAGTCGTAACAAGTTTCTTTAATCCATAAATAAGTATCCAAGAAAATAAACTCATAGTTTTTTCTTTATATTTTCTCTTTTCCATGTTATTTTCTCTTTTAGCTTCTTCCTGTTAACTTCTGAAATCAAGATCAGTATGCTCCCATGTACAAACTGTTTTCAATATTTTATTGTTTCGAATGGGGTCAAATTTATTGGAGTTGTTTCAATGATTACAAATGATTAGGATCGCATAATGAGATTAAATCTTACAATCTCCTAGTGCAAAACAATAAAACGTTACTTTGATGTCAGAGGAGAAGAAAAATTGAATTGATTGTCGTTTTTTGTTGAATTAATCAGAATATGTTACTTAGACATGGCCGCAAAAAATACAGGGATAAAAAAAATTAAAATATATTTGTATGAATTCATGACTATCATAATGACAAAGATTAGAACGGATGTTAACCGTATCCACGCCAATTGCTTAATCTTAGCGCTCTCTGGCAAAGGAATGGCAGCCTTATATATATATATATATATATATATATATATATATATATATATATATATATATATATATATATATATATAGATAGATAGATAGATAGATATACCCAGATATATGATTGGTGTATACGGAATAAATTACAATAACCAAGAATTACTATTCTTAAAAGAGTGCTCAATACTGAGTAGAGCAGATATAATTATTTATTTAAAAATTATAACATATATATATTATAAAATCACTACAAAAATAGCCTCTTTCTTTCAACACCCCCGGTGTCGTATCAAGTGATGATGTTGAGTGTAAAATAAATGGTTTTAAATGTTTCAAATTAATTAACGATCCTTCGCAAAAGGAAAACATTGTAACAAAAGCTAGAATGACCAATCAAAACACACACACACACACACATATATATATATATGTGTGTGTGTGCGTGTATATATATATATATATATATATATATATATAATTTGGTGCAAAAATAATATCGTTTTTAGACGTATTTTTAACGTCAAAAACGATATTATTTTTGCACCAACCTAATATATATATATATATATATATATATATATATATATATATATATATATATATATATATATATTGCCACCCGTTAATATTAAATTCATTTTTCATGGCTTTTTATGACATGGAGACGAGTTCTACATATGTTATTAATCATTTGTTTTCTTAATTATTTTTTAATCGTTATCACCCCGAGCAAGGCAGTACAGCCACCAACACACAAGAGGTTACTTTGTCTGTAGGAATTAGGAACAGAAACACTAGTAATTAAAATAAAGACAAATGACCAATCAGCCGGACAATATATAGCGATTGACATTATATTTATTTTTTTCAGTTTTAATTTGACTGGAAAGCATTTCACCGAGAGGGATTTCCACAAACGAGAAATGCGAGCTAAGAAACTATTAGCAGAGAACTTACAGCTATATCTATCTATATACGTAAATTGATGAGATCTCGTCGCCAGTCTCGTATGACGTTTAAATTGACACAGTCTAGGTACCATAGAGAAGATCTCATCCGGACAATTACCATGAAAGTATTTCTGAAAAAGGCGTAGACATGTAGTGGGCAAGTGACTGAAGCCGAGGTACCAGATCAGGACTAATAATATTGATGATTCTTCTTTGGATCTTATCAAGGGGTTCTAGGTAAATAGCAGGGTTACCGGGCCATATATGGTAGCAATATTCTAAGCATGGACGAATGATAGATTTATAGATACGCAAGATATATTCCGGAGATAAAAACTGGCTCGACTGACTCAGTGAACCAACTTTCTTAAAAGCTGATCTAGGAATCGATTCACTGTAGTCTTTCCACCTCATGTCAGCTGAGAACATTAAGCGAGAATGTGCAGTGAGTCACTTTCCTGGAGGATAGCATCAACCATGCTGATGGAGAGCAGAGAGGGTTCTCTTAGATGATAAATGGAGAGAAGTTTTTGGAGGTATTAAAATTGTCAAGTAATCGACGCTCTTGAGGTCGTTTTGTTAACGACGGTCTCGGGGTACATTCGCTGCTATTTTGACTTTGACTGATCAGCCTTACTATCGAGTCAGGAGCAAATGATGGTGTTGTTGTCAGCGATGATGCCAAGCTAATTTACATCTAATGGTTTTGTGTTGCAACAAAACATACAATATCGCGATTATTTATATTGTCAGATTTAAACATTTTGCTTACAGTGTTATTGTCGATTGGAAGATCTAACTTATAATTATGCTTTCTGAATCTATCAGCTTTTTGTCTTTTTTCTTTTTGTTTTGTTTTTGTTTTGTTTTTTGTGGATATGTCTTGAGTATCAGGGAAGCTACACTTTGTGCTTTGCGACAAAATGACTCAGAAAGAAATTACTTTTCGAAGTATGATTGTTGTACTCAATAAGGGAAATATTTGTAGCGTTCGCAATCTATATTTTACACTAAGTTGTTCGAAATGTTCTTTAAAATTGAATGGAATATTCGAGTGATCTAATAACTACCACGACATCTATTTTTTTTACCTGCATTTTCCAAAATCGGGCAGTTTTAATCTTCGAAGTTAGAGAAGATGCTGATATGTGTAATTAATTTGCTGCTAAATCATTAGCCATGGCCGAATCCATTATTTGGAATTCATTGTTTTGTTGACGACGACTAGATCTGTTCTTCGGTAATCAACAATCCGGCCTTTCTGTAAGTCATTGACTTCAGAACATATTTCTCGTTCCATTACTCTCAATATTATACACTTGTTATTTTTCTCAGATGCGTAGTTATATTTTTGGCAAAAGAGCCGGTCCAAGTTAAATCAAACACGGTCATGTTTTTAGTACTCTCCCAGTGTCACACTTCTGGCTTCCTCTTGTTTTCTTTCCAGAAAGTGATACACGTTACTGGCTATGCATTTCTTATGCTCTTTTGCAGCCATAATTATACTTTCAGTCCTACATTCGAGATGATCATGATATATCATAATTGGTAGTAGTAGTGGCAGTAGAAGTAGGAGGAGGCGGAGAACGATGAGGATTATTTTGCTTCTGGCTGGAATGTTACCCAATCAGAGACTGTTATTGTGATGTGTATACATGTTGTATAATCAGTGGAAACAAATAACTGGTATTATATAAGGAGATTACTTCTACATAAGGTGCCAACGCACACCCAAGCATATTCTTATGTAAACTAATGGATAGTGTATATATATATATATATATATATATATATATATATACATATATATATATATATATATATATATATATATGTATATTAGGTTTGTGCAAAAATAATATCGTTTTTGGACGTAAAAAAAATACGTCAAAAAACGATATTATTTTTGCACCAACCTAATATATATATTGACAGTGGACCAAGGAATATATATATATATATATATATATATATATATATATATATATATATATATATATATATATATATATATATATATATATATATTGGCTCGCCGGTATAGAAAACGCTTAAATTTGTCGTCTCTTAGATCTGCGACGATAGCCTAAGTGTAGATTTTCTTACTGATGCTAATTCGGTCGAGTTTCGGTCCCGGCTTGAAAACATCTAGCTACACGGGAGAGCTGCGAAACAGTCTGTCTGTTGAAGGCCAAATATATTTATGGCTCATACATTATACAAGTTTTGATAAAATATCCGATAATGTATTTTCCGAAACTTTACACTTTAATGAACGTTTTGCCAATTTTCATTTAATGTCGGGCTAATTTATCCAAATTCTGTATATATATATATATATATATATATATATATATATATATATATATATATATATATATATATATATGGATAATGATATTGTTATATATCAAAAACATTTTTGAAAGAAAAGATGTATGAATTTTTACAATTTTGAATACATCTTTTCTTAGACGCATATATATGTGTGTGTGTGTGCCTGCGTGTTTTTTTGTGCGTGTGCGTGTTTTTGTGTGTGTGTGTGTGATTCAAAGACTAATATTCCATGGTTATAATTTATTACATTGGAATCACGATCCATTTCATCAAACCTGAAATTCCAAAAGCCTTTTCAATTTGCAGGCCTGATGAATTCGACCGTGATTACGATTCCAATGTAATAAATTATAACCATGGAATATTAGTGTTTCAGCCTTTTATATTATACTAGCAGTAGAACCCGGTGTTGCCCCGGGATGTAACAGTATGAGATAGATCAAGTATCGACCATCATAAAGACTGAAAAATGAAATTGACAAAGATTATTGTTTAAGGTTGACGGACACGCATGTCTTAATTAGTTTTTTTTTTTTTTACGAATTGGCCAAACTCAAACAAAAACATTGTTTTCAATCGTTATGAGTCTACCGATTGAATAGAATTTTATTATAAACAATTGTCTTGTGAATGGAATTTTAAAGCATTCTGAATGTAAAAATAAAGAAAAAAGTGTGCAAGACAATAAGAAACACTACCTGCCAAAAAAAAGTGAAGTTTTGTTGAAATCGGTTGAAAAATGTAGGAAATCAGATCTCATATATAAACACACACACACACACACACAAACACAAACAAACAACCAACTTGGGTTTTATAATAAGTATAACTCGATAACTCGATATGAATAAGTATAACTCGATATGAGTTGTCCCCCTTTCATTAATGCCTCTTAATCGTGTTTTCAAATTGATTTCGTATAAAAACAATTTTTGTTGATATCGGTTGAAAAATGTGGGAAATCCGATCCAATATATAAACGTACACACACACACACACACACACACACACAAACACATATACACACACACACAAAATCTGCGTTTTATATTAAGTAACATTCTTGCTCTGTGCTGTACATTGAGCTCTACCTACGCTACGCTGATATTATCAATATATATATATATATATATATATATATATATATATATATATATATATATATATATATATATATATATCTATTGGACACAAATATTATTAGTGTATATATATATATATATATATATATATATATATATATATATATATATATATATATATATATATATATTCCTTAGCAATGTATCACCAACCTGAACTAGAGTGAAAGACAATCCTATGATTCACCGAGAGTGAGGTTTAAACACTCAATGACCATAGAATATAAGAGATTTTAGTATTTCGAACCAATATTCAACCAAAATATCATATATTAGATGTATATGGAAAGGGTTTTAGCCCCGAGTTATGCCATAGGCCATTTGTGTCTATAAATGTGTTGAAGAAATATCAGGCCAAACCATGTATAAAAACATGAAACATTGTATGACACCTGGCCGTCAAATACGTAGCAAATACCCATTAGAGTCAAGGCATAATGGATCGATAGATTCTTATGAAAGAGTTTCTGCCAAAAAGAAATGACCAGAAAGTGATATGTCTTTGATCGAGGAGATAAGAAAAAAATGTCCTCTGACCTTTTGCCAATGAAAAAGCCAGCTATAAAGTGTCTGATATAACGTTCGACAAGCATATCTACAAGATGAAATAAGCGGCATAGCAAAATTTTCAAAAAACAGATCTGTGTGTGACGTCTATGAGGCGTGAGCGGAGTTATTTCCTGTAATCCTGGAGGACAAAAATCTACGGATTCCAAAAGAAATGCTAATGTCGGTTCTAGTCTCGGCGCAAAAAGTGGCGCAAAATAAAAATGAAATTGAAAAGCAATCGTGGGCATTGAAACATATTAAACCAGAAGGAAAAGAAGGATTGGCATCTATGAATAAAGAACGGAAAAAGAAGTGCCTCAACATTTAAATAAACTACAGGATACTGGGGCGACCGAAATAAATCCATCATGCCAGATAAAATTATCTTGGGAACCATAAGGAGCTACTAGAAAATATTTTGTCAAAACAAAGAGCAGCAGGCTTAAATTCACTATAGAAGACGCTATCGCTCACATCCCCCACAAAATGTACTAGTTTGGTGCATAATTATCAGACGTTTTTTAACAATATTTATTCTGAAAAAAGAAACATAAAAATTCAACAATAACATTTTTAAATGATTTTTCCGGAGCGTATGATTATCGACACGCATTTTTATAACCCGACAATAAAATAATATTTTTATTTAAAAAAGTAAAAAAAAAAAAAAAAACAGCAATTTTTATTATAAATAAATCAACTACAATAACGATTATGTACCAGCCCAATATATTGATCCCACATGTCTGAACACCTACCAGACATCAAAGGTAAATTTAATCAACAAAGCCGAGAATAAATTTGCAGCGGTAAGACTCCAGACAAAAAATCATGTAGATAACTTTGCATGAAAAAAAAAATCAGCCGGGAGTGATGGCGTATCATATAAGATTTAGAAATGTTGTGAACGCCTCACAGGCAAGTGCAAAACAGGTAATCCTCCCCGCGGCGTAACGGTCTGATAACGTGGCTAAGGATACGATTCACAGCCAATAATTCTCGTGGCTGAACTTCTGTCAAATGACGACAGAAAAGGCGAAGATTCAAACAGCAGGAGTAAACACTCTAAAACGTCTCGAAAATTAATATGCTGGTATCTGGACTGACAGAAGAAATATTGTGATCTCAGATCCTGGCCACGAAATGTTTACGGGAACTGATAAGAAAGAAAGCTGTCTATTAATTACAAGATCTGGTGCCTAAATTTTGGCTTATATCCGAAGATTGCCCTGCCTTTGGTAATAAATGAGAAGATATGCAATGTTTACATCATAACGTTTTTTATCTACTAAAAATAATCAAGAATTCCGGTCTCTATCGAAAAGGAAGCACATTATGGCAATCGCTATCCTCAGTTCCTGAGATTTTTTAAGTTAAACTAAATACTGACTGTATTTATACTGAGAGATTGCAAGGATGTCGAAATGCACAATCGGGCAGATATAAAAGCAGTGAAGAAAGAGAGTGCTGAGAAAGAAACAGATGACCATTTGTCATTGTCGGCGCAACACGAAACACCGAAAGGTAATCAGATAAAATCCGTTTAAGATATTCACAAACTTGAACCAAAGGAAACGGTGAGATGTTGCTAAAGTTTCCGTAAAGAAAAAAAGAGATGACCACCTGATCCAATGTCGGCAACGAAGTCAAAAGTCAGATGATATTTTGATAGTCTCTCTCTAGAATGACAATGTGCAAGAGGCGTTTTCAGTTTCCTCGTATAAGTCTATTAACAAGATTTAAAATATAATGTGCATAGAATAATCGTTAAAATGGTGTACCACTTTGTCTGGCAAAATTGCATTTATTTTGATAGCTTAATAACAATATTCTAGTGAACAAATATTATTTAATAATTTATTCTAAAACATAAACTGGAATAGGTAAATAGCATTCCATTCTTATTATACATGGGTTAATAAGTTCTTCATTAAAAATCAATAGTAAACCGGCGAAAATTTTGTATATTTCTTTCTACTGACATAAAATACTCATTATTTAAAATTATGCAGATATTATTTATTTTTTTAGAAACTGCTTTAACTTTTGAAACGTAAAATCGAAATTCGATAAATCGTTTAAATAACCAAAAATTCCCGATTAATTAAGGGCATATATTTTTATTATTTCTTTGCATAAATATATCAGATAAATGTATATTTGTAGTGATTGTATTTTTTAATACGGCGGAATTTATTTATCGTATTTACATCCGTAGACAAAAATTCACAAGAACAAATAGACCTTCATATACATTAAAACTATTGTTTTGTTTTTGAAGATGTACAGCAGATAATTCCATCGCAAACCATAACAAACTAATTACAATTTATACAATATTCTTTTATATCTATATCTATATTTATCTCTCTCTCTCTCTATCTCTATATCTATATATATATATATATATATATATATATATATATATATATATATATATATATATATATATATATATAGATAACATGACTATTTTTCGCATAACCAGAAATTGAATTTTGAAACTTTCTGTCTTCCACATGTTTTATCAATCTTTCAACCACCTGAAGAACATTCACAAATGTTCTCAAATTTAAAAGCCTTGATAAGCAAATGAAAAACTTGCCTTATTATATAAATACATGTAGCAAAATAAAACAGACATTTACCTTGGTAAAGTTCCTCATAAGATGAAACGCATCGGCTAAGAATAGTTTTTCTTCTTGTCTTTTTATTCATGTTGTTCATTTACAGATACACATTACAGAAAATCATTTGCACATATGTAATATTCACCTATGTAGGTATGTACTGCAAAGTACATTAATTAGAATGGGACGTAACGCAACTAAACTTTAAAAGCCTCATTAAATATATCAAGTGAAGGTGAGAAGGCGATGCATACATATAATAATATATGCAAAATGAAGTAAACACACTCTAACACACAATGGCTTCCGAGAGAGATATATCCCTTATCCCTAAAATATTAGCCTGGTAAAGCCTATCTTTAATTGTTATTTTCTCCACATATACTCATAAATAGTGTCACTTACTCTGTAACCCTATACCTCGAGTGACTCTTGTGATTTGTATAGAGTGAGCACCAGTGTAAAAAATAAATTACTCCCACAAGGAAAAACGCACACACACACAAACACACCCCACCCACCCCATATATATATATATATATATATATATATATATATATATATATATATATAACGGAATCTTCCTTTAATTTTAATATATGATATATAACAATTTTATTGCCAATATTAGTATTTACATATGTGTGTGTGTGCGTCTGTGTGTGTAGGTAGCTTAACTTTATTCTTGCCTGTTTAGTTTAATCGAATTGTACAGCGTTCATACTCACATATTCATAACCTATATTAACACTTTGTCTTGAAATTCAACCCCTGAAGATGATCTCAGATGAGATTGAATGTACTTGGGGAAAATAAAAAATGATATTAATAACCATCATGGAATTTTTCTCGATCAATTTCCTACAAGCACAAACAAATTAATCCGTGAACTTGGTATGATTGAAGTTAATATGACGTAATAATGTCGATATTTTACGTTAAAAATACGTCAAAAAACGACATTATTACGTCATTATTTTTGCACCAACCTAATATATATAAATATATATATATGTGTGTGTGTGTGCATATATACATATAGAGATAGATAGATAGATAGATAGATAGATATACGTATCTGTGCGTGTGGATGAAAATAATGATATTAGGTTGGTGCAAAAATAATTTCGTTTTCTCACATAGTAACATATGTTAGAAAACGAAATTATTTTTGCACCAACCTAATATCACTGTGTGCGTTTCTATGATAAAAATATAAGAGGAGCAATTAGGAAGTGAAGATAATTGTCATATGGGGCAGCGTCTACTTGCGAGCCTGTATCACACTGTATAGTTTCTTGAGAAATAGATGTCTTTTCAATTGGAAAAGAGAGATAATGAGAGTAGTTAGACTTCGTCGAGTGTATATTCAACCAACAGTGCATATAGACAAGTATCAAATTCAACTGACATGGTATATCTGTTGTATTTTTATTGAGCTTTTCCAATTTTAAAATCCCCTGTTTCGCATCCGAAACTAAATTCTTGAATTTTTTCTTTTTCCGTATTTGTTCGATTCGTTTCCATCGTCTTGAACATAAACATGAAAATGATAGTAGCGCAGATATGGATATGGTATGATTGAAGTTAATATATATATGTGTGTGTGTTTGCATATATATATATATATATATATATATATGTGTGTGTGTGTGTGTGTGTGTGTGTGTGCGTATGCGTATTTATAGCCAAACAATTTTGATTAAATGGAACCGACAATGTTTAATTTTGATATTCTATATTTCCAATTTTCAATAAGGTGTTCAGTATTAAGATAGATGGATTATTTTGTTGCGGATCTGAATCACCCCACAGCAATGAAAAACGCGAGAAAGGCTCTTAGATTTAAAATACTTTTATTTTCGCGAAAAAAAGATTTCAGTATGTGCGTTAAACTACCTTGGTTTTAGGCTTTTTGGTTAAAACGAATAAATGTGATTTATTCGCGTGTATGTGTGAAAAAGAGAGGTAAGTGAGAAGCCGAGGAGAAAAGTGTGTCACGCAGCTTGATGAATAAGAGAGTAAGTGTCAAGTAGCTTGGTAAGGAAGACGAGAAAATGAGTAAGGTAATCTCGTTGAAGCCGCCTCGCCCGTCGTAAACTGCTTTACTATGCAGCCATCTCTTGCTTTGTCCGTCTAGAGACGTTAATTATATTCTCTTCAAAGGGATCACGAAGCATCTTTTTTTATTATTATTGTCGACGGGGAAGCCACACATTTATTTAAAACTGTTAAATATTTTCAAAGTATTTATTTATTAAGCGGAAGAATTCACAGATCTTCCGACTCCGAAATCATTTTTTGTTGATTGACTGTTTTGGGGTTTATTTCCAGCTTCGATTATCTAAATCTACGCATTGATTGGAAAATTCAAGGAAAATTTCTTTTTTAAATGTGCTGAATTACTATGTTGTAACTCATCCTCTTATGTGACTGAACAATCTAACCTGAGATAAAGTGAAAACTGAACGCAACTGATATATGGTTCTACAGAAGGATTCTTAGGATTCCATGGATGAAGAAAATATTAACAAAAATCACTTATACCCAGAATCAGAAAAAGACTTTTGGAATTCCTTAGATATGTAATGAGGATCAAGAACTTTCGAAAACTTAAACCTAATGAGAAATGAAAAGGTGTGGAGCGCAATAATTACCCATCCTGTAAAGGGATACGGTACTTAGAAGAAGAAGATTTACGTACTGTGTACATGACACCAAAAGTAACAACTCTATGGACAATTTGTTTACAATACAATTATTTGAAAATTATCTCTATCTATAAAAGAGAGGATGTGTGTGTGTGTGTGTGTGTGTGTGTGTGTGTGTAACGAATGCACGGCCTCAACCTTCGACGGATTTGCACCAAAATTTACATGCACATGCTCCAAGTTAGCGGAAAGGCCAAGACCGACTTTGCATTTCCCAACTCCCATCGATAGTGGAAATAATCGACTTTTTCATGCTTCTACGCCAGTTTCCATGTAGTTTGCGGCCATTTTCTACTGGCCAGAGTGAGAGCCTATAGCTGGCTGCCACGAATATGCAGGAAGATTCTATTGGCCAGCGTGAAAGCCAACAACTGACTGACACGAATGTTAACTACCATGCTATAGCATGCAAAAAAAATCGATAGCTGCATTCGTCACAAGTGGGAAAAATTTAAATCTGCCTGGCACTTTACTCCAATTGGCTCATTCGCTTGCTTAAACTCAACGTTGATTCTGATTCCGCAGAACTGGGTTGGGTGTGAAAAAGTATTTGTGGTTAACATTCTTTTTTCATTCGGTTTTTCCAGTTACGAGTCTTTTTTTAAAGCTGATCGTTTTGTGTTCATTTTGTTTAGTTCTTTTTCGTAACAGATTTAATGTTTAGTATAGAGCTTAGAAAAAATTTGCTGTGTGGGATAGGCAAGAAGTAAGGCATGTAGCAACATCAGCACGGCAAAGGGCACTCCTTTAAAGGCATGGAAGGGCAAAAATATTTTAAGTCAAGTGATATCGATTGCTGTATGAGTCGTACGATTTTTGAATCAAGCACGGGCAACGCCGGGCCATGCTGCTACTTTTAAATATTTATATACATTTCTAAGTGCCTCTTCTTATAGTGAAGAATATTTATATGATTCAGATTGGCATGCTTGTATGGGATTAGCATGTATCATATTGAACCTTTATGTACAGTGTGTCTGGCTCATTATTTTGGTGTTGTATAATATTATTTAACTTATGTCAATACAATTTTAATTTTAAAATGCTTAATTTACACATATACTACATGTACTGAGTTAGAGTCTAGCGAAATGTAAGTATTTACTCACTAAATGGTACCAGATCATCAGAAATCTTGCTGATTTATTTCTCTCTTCATAACCTAGCCTCTACAATAATTATATTTATGATCAATTCAGCAATCAAGTAGGATCGGAAATCAGTTTTATTTTCCGTATTTACTGATATACATCAAATTCTCTGCTTGAATATATGATAAATTTTAATTCATGCTAATACTAATGTAGTGTTTCAATGTTTAATTTTATGCTCTTCATTCAGCTATAATGCACTGTACATGTCAAATACTGAAAAATGTCTCCTGATGTCATGGCCAAATGTGCGAAATGTAAGTTGCCAAGTCAGCAAATGCCAGTCTCTCAGAAAGACTGCATATTTCGTTTGCTCTTACTGACCTAACCCCAATTAATATCCTATATGACCCAATCCGCTATCAAGTAAGACCTAAAATAATTTCTTGTTTCCATATCAGTTAATATGTATCAAGTTAACTGTTGAATAGACAATTATCGACTTCATATATTGTAAATACGAACCGTTTGGTGCAGATGAATAAATGTATTTGAATTTATGAACATATACGCATATATATATATATATATATATATATATATATATATATATATATATATATATATATATCCTTGTGCAGGTATGCAGAAAATAGAAAAGATCACGTTGGGTGCATAATCCGGGGTTCCTTAGTATTTTTGTTTTTATTTTTAAGAAGACAGTGCTCCATACAGAAGTAGAGCTTATATTATAATAATATTTTTTGTTTAAAAATATGATACCTTCGCTACATAAGAGTTCTCATGTTTCAAAAACGAGAGCCGAAATCATCCAAATAATTAATAATAAAATTAAGTTGGATTGTGGTGTTTAGTCCCGTTTCATCTTCAAGCGAAATTTTAGGAATCCTAAATTCTAGATTCCTAACATTTTAGGAATCCTAAATTCTAGATTCCTAAAATTTCGCTTGAAGATGAAACGGGACTAAACACCACAATCCAACTTAATTTTATTATTAATTATTTGGATGATTTCGGCTCTCGTTTTTGAAACATGAGAACTCTTATGTAGCGAAGGAATCATATTTTTAAACAAAAAATATTATATATATATATATATACGAACCGTTTGGTGCAGATGAATAAATGTATTTGAATTTATGAAAATATACGCATATATATATATATATATATATATATATATATATATATATATATATATATATATATATATATATATATATACGAACACTTTGGTGCAGATGAATAAATGTATTTGAATTTATGAACGTGTATGCATATATATATATATATATATATATATATATATATATATATATATATATATATATATATATATATATAACATATATATATATATGTATGCAGATTAATATGCATACATTCGAATAATTGCTCAACAATTCAAGTATATATTTATGTAATCCAGCCAGTTCCTACACAGGTAAATCAAATCTGTGACAGGTGTATATCTGCATAAATGTACATTTGACTTTAAAATCCGAGGAATAACGATAATTGGATTAAAATTTATAATTATTTCACAAGGCTCTTTTTGCATTTATCTATTTATCTATTCCAGCATATATATTTATACATATGAATATATTGGTGAAATCTTTGCATTCTGACTTGTTCTTTTGTGCACATGGATACCACTATGAGTACAACTGATGGCAAATTAAACTTGCATTGTGGGTATGGAAAATTTTAAACTGGTACATATCTCTGAAATAATCTGGAGATATGCTAAGATTACTGAATTGACAATTTTAACTATGCAAAAAGTATATATTTTTCTCCTCGATGTTGGAAACATTATACAAACTTAGAAAATGTTTACACGACATGCATTGGAGAAAATATAAACACGCGAATCAGATAATAACTATTCCATTATTAGACGTTCTATTTGGGATTCTATTTATATGCCCGAGTTAGTTTATCATAAAAATGATTGCCGGTAACTTGGTGTAAATTTAACAAAAATTGTACAACTGTGATTTTCTGCAACATTGCCTTAATTAGATTCACATGACGATTAATCCCAGAATTTTCGATTTTTTTCCACTAGTTACGATTGTGGAAATCTTCGGCAAAATTTGGGAGTGTATTCCAGTTTATTTTATGTTCTTCTACACATAACTTTGTATCTTAGATGGGGGGATCCAACATTACTATGAACATCGCAAAGTTTTCTTTCCTTTTTTTTTCAATTTTTTTTTTTTTTTTTTTTTAGAAACCTATCATTAGGCATTCATATAACATAGCCGGCCCAACTTAATGGAAAGGCATAAAAATGGCTTCTATTCTTTGTACCCCACATTTAGCAGACAATTCCTGATTTGAAATATATATATATATATATATTTTCACGTGTACTCACATATATAACGCAATTTGAAATTATTCCGATGAGCTTTCTTCTTTGGTACATCTTTACAAATTTAAGTGCAGTACTGGAATTTGCGGCGAGGTTTTATCATTTCACAGATGAAATTCCTAAATGGAACAGTGATTTCTATTCTATAAGTTTCTTTTCGTGAACTTCACGCTTGTTAAAATCGATTGCGGTCCCTCGCTTTTAATCTTCAAAAGTTCAAATTTAATCTCAACCATTATATTTTATATTTTTAGTTCATGTTTTTTCTAATTATTCTTTTCCTTGGTGAAGTGTTTCTTTTTCTCATATTTCTCAAACTCATTTCAGCCTTTTTTACTGGATCTCTTTATTTCGGGTGAAATGTATTTTTTGAAAAGCTGATTTTTTGAAATAAGTCAAAATGTTTATGCCCACTAAGTATAGAGGCTGTGTCTCTGAAGCATGCAGTAATGTTTATTAAACTTGATTTCACTGGAAGTGCACAATTGGTAAAGAAATGTCGCAGAATTATAAGAAAATAAATGGAAAATATTGGCAAGTGAGGTATACGAATAACGTGTAATCGTTTATGTCACAGTTTCTGATGAGGAAATCTTTAAAATGGTAATAAGAAGAAGAGAGGATTAACAAATAAAAACATATTGGAATAAGTTGGAATTACAAATGTTAACAGAGGCGAAAAGTTCAAAAAGTTTGAACATTGTCAAAAGTTTTAAAAGGCTTGCAACCAATGAAATTTAAGTAATCATCAAAAACAGAAACTTTAGGCGTAGAAAATGAAATTCTCAACAGATATTAAGTACATTATTTACATTATTCAGGCTGTTTTAGTTCCACGTTCCATATTTGATGGATGTCAGTTATCAGTTATCTCCTGTTAATTTTACCTCTGAAAGTTCTCCGCTGACTTAACCGGGTATTGAACTCACACACTTTGAGTTCTGTCACTGGATATAACCAACGCCTTTAACCACTGTGCCATGTGCCCTTGCGAACAAGAGCAATGGAACTAGAACAGTCTACCCCAGGGAGCAAAATAAAGGCTCCAGTTTGACATTCCAACCACCTGAAGAATTCCGGAGCGTACAACGGCCGAAACGTTCTAATACATATGGCGACAAAGATGAGGACAATAGTCCGAAAAATGTAAATAATGTGCCTAATACCTCATCTCAGAAATATAGACAGATATTAAGTATTTGATAATTTTAGATATTAAAACAATTCGTTTAAAAGTTTTTATTAGTTCTTTTTGAAGGAGAGATCAAATGATGTTTTGTTAGTAATATTTTTTCTTGAGAGATCTATTCTTCACTCACCAAAAAATATATGACTATAAATTTATCATAGCATATATTTTTATGAAATAATGAATATAAGTTTCTCTCAAGATAGCCTAACAACTTGGGAATGTTCGAATGTAAATGATGGGGAAATATGCATTTATCTCCCTTTTGAAACGACAATGTTGAAGTAAAAGGAAGCTGTTTTTTTTATTTTTTTATTTTTTTTTTAAAAGAAAGTCTTGTAAAATGTATTTTATATTTTTTTTAAAAACAATTACCATGAAATCTCTCAAAGAAATCTCACAGGGAAAGTATATTACGACAGTGGGAAAGTGACAGTAGCGAAGCAGTCAGGTCAGAGTCATTGAAATAGCAGATTATTCTTTGTATTTTATCAAGGTTATCTCTCTGTCTCTCTCAATCTTTCTATTTCTCTTTCTCTTTCTCTCTCTCTCTCTGTCTCTCTCCTTATATATGTGTGTGTGTGTTTGTGTTTGTGTTTGCGCGCGCGCCCAGCCCGCGTGCGCGCGCCCAGTCCGCGTGTGTGTCTATGTGTTTGCTCGCGCCCTTGTGTGGGTGTGGAAAGAGAGATAGAGAGAAAAAAAGGCAGAAATGGAAACATCAAATAATCCTGTCTTATCTTTCTATAAGCTTGTTTCTGGTTCTCTTCAATTTGTTTCAAATCTCAATCTAATTTATGCAATTGTATTTCCATCAGCCCAAAATAAGTTTAATATGACGCATTTGTCAAAAGATGATATTTGATGACCGTTTACTGACTTTTCTGAAAGCGTATATATACATATATATATATATATATATATATATATATATATATATATATATATATATACTAGCAGTAGAGCCCGGCGTTGCTCGGGGCTGTAATAGATAAGAGATAGCATGTCTTAATTTTTTTTTTGTTTTGTTTTGTTTTTTTTTTACGAATTGGTCAAACTCAAACAAAAACATTGTTTTCAATCGTTATGAGTCTACCGATTGAATATAATTTTATTATAAACAATTGTCTTGTAATTGGAACTTTAAGGCATTCTGAATGTAAAAATAAAGAAAAAAGTGTGCATGACAATAAGAAACACTAAATTCCAGAAGTTTTGTTGAAATCCACCGCAAGGACACATGGCCTAGTTGATGCAAGCGTTGGTTAGATCCAGTGACTTGACCCAAAGAGTTGTAAATTCGACACCTTACTAAAGCAATAATGAAAAAATCTTGGAGAGTTGAGTTACAGGTAATACTTGAGACATCCGGAAGAGGCATGACACGTGTAACTAGAATATTCTTCCCCGGTGGACGAAATAAAAGGTTCAGTTCGAATTTCAATCACCTGAAGAAGGCCAGAGCATACAAAGGCCGAAACGTCTTGAATATGGCAATAAACACGAGGACAACAGTCCGAACAATGTAAATAATGTTAATTTATATGTTTCTTCTTGAGAATTTACAACAAGAATATTAAACACTATTAAATAGTTCATTTTCAAGAATTATTTTATATGTACAACATTCTAAAAGCTAATACAATTAAAACTAAAGAGATGCAATATTTTATCATTTATAAAAACAATTTTTATTCACACATTTATAAATATTTTCTAAATTATTGAAAAATGTGAACGTACCATAAGGTCAACTCAATTGGCAATTAGCCGATGTTTTACAATCATTCCAACAAACAATAGTGTAACTAGACTATATAATAATTAAAAAACGCTTATTATATGTTGGCAGTTATCAAGAACGAAGAAAATATATGAATTCACATTCATATTTTTAGATCTTATTCCAATTGTTATTGTCACTTTTTAAAACAACTATCCTTTGATATTCCTTTATATTTATTTTTATTTTGTGAGCACGAAGATCCATTTTTGCCGAAAATTTTATGAAAATAATCTTGAACGATTGATGTTATTCCAGATTTTAAAAATCGTATTTCTCTGAATGTCGTCAACAGCTCAGTCGACCAGGAGCTTGACGATTATAAAAATAAATATAATAGAAACGATATCAAATGAGTATTTTGTATCAAATATTTAAAGTTCATTATGTTTTGTTTAATTGTGAGCATCTCATTCATTATCATATACGGAATACTGCAGTTATGCTAGACAAAATGTTACTGGCTATATTCTGGTATTTTTGGAACTTTAAATCCAGTGCGTCCTAGATCCTAAAGGAATTATTAATATTAATATTGATTTTATATATATATATATATATATATATATATATATATATATATATATATATATATATATATTTATTTACAGATTGTATACTTGTTGTGTGTTATTTAAAGCTGAAATATATATTTTAGATTGTAAAAATATTTTTTTCATCTGTGACTTTTTTTGCATTAACAATGTCCCAGATATATTATACTTGGTGATAAGAGACAGATTTATGCGATTCCTAAATATATTTGCGCGTAAATAAATGTAACGAAACCGATTGGAATTCGAACTCGGCTCTTTGAATTCTCATTCCGAGCCGCCATCAATTATATCACATACTCATAACATATTGAAGCACTATTAAAAATAGAATTTCATCAGAAGCAAAGAAGAGAATGCTGAACTGCGATGTAATATCTGTCGACTTATATGCAAATGAATGGAGGTCTATTTCCAAACGGATGTAGAAAAAAATTGAGCCTGCAAAGATGTGGCTCGAAGGAAGAATACTGACACCAAATGAAGTTAGGAGACTCGTCTCCAGCTGTGTCGGTCAAGCTCTCTGCCTCTGAGCAGAGAGAATCACCAGGCGAAGCTATGTCAAATGGCAACAGACTCGTCTCGGGAAACAGCTACCCGACACAGTCTCATACGGGGACTTCGGTGAATTTTTGGTCGAGGCTACGGGCTCAGTTACCCTACATTAAATTCGGTCTTGTGCCACATCTGACCGCGTGAAATTCGGTCTTGTGCCACATCTGACCGCGTGAAGGGGTTGGTAGATATCATGCAGTGAGAGATTCGTATCCAGCTGTGCTGTTCAAATTCTCTGCCTCCGGCAGAGAGGATATCCAGAGGAGGCTATGTCGAAAAGCAAAATCTCGTCTCAGGAAACAGCTACCCGACACCTTTTTATACGGGGTCTACGAGGAAGTTTTGGCGGTGCCTACCGGCTCGTATACCCCACATAAAATTCGGTCTTATGCCACCTATGACCGCATGGAACGGTTGATAGATATCCTGACACCTAATAAAGAATGAGAGCTGAACGTTTTTTTTACAATCCTAGTGAATATTAAGGAAAAGTGGACCAAAGATAAAAACCTACATAAATGAATGACGGAACAAATGAGAAGGAAACATTTGTTAGAGCTGCTAATGAGAAGATTTTGCTGAGAGCCATGTTCGTACAACACTCCGGAAGAGACACCTTACATAAGAATATACATTTCAATATCAAATATACGGGTATAGCTAAACTGACATCATGGTAGAACAGGTTTAAAGAGATTGCCTACCCGGAAAATTAACATATGAAATATGTTGTACTTATTTTTTATTATTATTATTTTCTATACATATATTTTATGAGCTCTTTAAATTATAATATCTTGCGTAGAAAGCTATTTTGTTTTTCGCGTTTTCTTTGTTTAATAACAGTTGCAAGAATGTTAAATGATTCCTTACAATAATTTCTATATATTATTTATTAGGCTGGTGCAAAAATAATGTCGTTTTCTCGCATAGTAACATATGTGAGAAAACGACATTATTTTTTGCACCAACCTAATAATATGGTCTATTTGATATTCGTCGGGACATCTAACACGCAAGAAAATAATAAATTGAATATTAAACTGGGGTCGGAATATAAATTAAAGCGTCAAGAAGTGCAAAACTAAGATGTTAGTAATCTCGGATGGGTCGGTAAATTCTTCCAAAAGAAAAAAACGTTCTCTTATGCGTCGGGAAAATTACTCACAAAAGGAGGGGCTTCTTTTTATAAGGCCCTTAAGTGTAGATTGAATTTTGTTTGTATTTGATTATTTGTATTTTGTATATCCTGATATAAATATGAAGCTTCCTTGAAATTTTATATTTACGACTTTGTCCCGAGTAAAAGGACCTTTTTTTTAGTGATGGATTTTATTGTTTTATTACAAATTCAATATATTTTCAAGATGAAAAAATGTCTTTTGGCGTGCTGAAAGTCGGTAACTTTAAATGATGTTGGGAAAGATTTAACGCATAAAAAGTGAAAATAAAAAAGTAAAATTAATTGATCACTAACACAATGAAGTTATTTACATGAATTTTATTTTTTCCGTACGCAATGCACTTAGTGTTCATATAAGTTATTAGGTATTTTTTGCAGTTAAATAATTACTGCTTCAATTTTCAGATGCGTATTTTTTTATTTAAAACACAGATAAGGTGATTTTATATTGTAATAGAAAATATCAGAAATGTTAAAGAAATATCCCGCATTTTTTTCGATTGAATTGAACTGAAAAAAATAAATTTTATTTACGTGTACACTTAGGCTTTTTACATGAAATCAATTCACGTTAAAATCACATAACCTATAAAAAGAAAAAAAAATTACAAGGACGCTGAAATATATGCGACGCAAAATTTTCTCTAAAAGTAAACCACCGACCCCCCAAAAAAGAATTTTTTTTATTTGATTAAGGGTATCTTCAGGTCGAAAGGGCTTCACAGCTTATCAGGTCGGCTAGACATCCAGCTGCTTCAAGCCGGGATCGAAAACCAACCAATTTGGCATCAATAGGAGTTTCCATCCATGAGCTATCAGCGCACGGCAGAGGGAAAATGAAACAACAGTGTATTATTTTTACGAATGTAAAAAAAACAAAAAACGCCAGACAGCCATAGTGCTGAATTCATTTAATGAAGAACGCTGTGTTAGTGGAGACGGCAGCTATTTCGAATTAATCTCCCTCTCTCTCTCTCTGTTTCTTTCTCTTTCTCTCTCTCTCACTCTAAACAGTGCTCAGGCGAAATTATCGAGAGCATAACCCCCCCCCCACATATATATATATATATATATATATATATATATATATATATATATATATATATAGATAGATATATAGATATATATGATAATATGGAAAAATTTTCTTATGACGAATTTCGTTTTACAGAACGTCATCAGACTAAATTTGTTATGTTGATATATAAACGCGCACGGCAAGGGAGTGGTGGGAAGTTTTAACATTTTTTTCATCTAACTAAATTCATTTAGAGGTCTTTTTTTTTCTTTTACTTTTTATCATTTGTGCATGTAGGTATTAATAGGTGTTAATAGAAGGCCTGCTATGTTTGGTAAAATGTTACAAGAGGGCGCAAATATACTGTACATGACTTGAGATTTACGTCGTAGGGAGATATTTCGCCTTTGATCAGAGTAGCATTTTTATGTAAAAAATTTCCTCAGACTCTTTACGGTATCAACCAACGCATTTGACGTATTATTTTGAAAATATCCCTTTTTGTATTTATACGATCCTTTATTTAGATTCCTTGAGGTTTCTCCTATATGTATTTTTATACAATTAGTAAAGATGATGGGGCAAATTCCTATTTCAGAATTTAGCTTATTGTTTTGTTTAGTATTAAGATGTCTTTTATTGTTTTAGATGAAGTAGGGACAAATTTTATGTTCCAATTAGATAGATCCATTTTGATTTTAGGTGTCACAGTAGTAGCCAGGAGAGTATATTTGTTTGGATTCATTGGGTTTCTCAGGAGGTGACTTTTTTGTTTCGCAATATTTTATAGATAGCTTGTTGCAAATAACGCGTCACGACGCCATTATTCAACAAAAGACAGCTAGAATCGTTAAGTTTCAAGTTTCATACTCCCGCGATCATCAGACGTCTACAACGTCTGAAGAACGTGAGGGCATGAAAGTTGAGTAACGACACGAGCTGCCCTTTGTTAAGTACACAAATACACTCACACATATACTTACACACACACACATACACACACACACACACACACACACACACATATATATATATATATATATATATATATATATATATATATATATATATAATTAGGAGACACGGAGGAGAAGTGGATAGCTGCTCGGATTGAGGAATTGGAAAGGTGAGTTCGATTTCCAGTCGAACCTATCACATTCACTTACGTGTTATTCAACTTGGAGAAAGTATTAATCCTTTCCCCTCCAGCTATGGGGAAATAGCTGGACAGACTGGATTCTATAGCCTTGGATGACAACTGGTCTCGGAGAAAGTCAACTCTGAATTTAAAATCTGTGAAGCGTCTTTTGGTGACCTTGTGGCATGTAGTGCACCTTATCTGTATTCGGCCCTTTAAAATGTGTGTTTTGTTCTGCACAATGCCTTTGGGTACTTGTGTTTGAACTGATGTCCCAGTTTTATTCTTTTCTTAAACAGTGAAATTAATAACAGTTAATTGAAATTGAGAAATACTTCTGAAGAAAGTTTACTTCAAATACATAAAGTCACTAA
>OZ010571.1:88382813-88457813 GCA_963932145.1 Acanthosepion lycidas | reverse complement strand
CATGAACGGAATATCTTGACCGAGTTTTGAAAATGAAAACATTATATAAATACATACATACAACAATCTATTTCTTGTTAACAGTTAATATATTTCAAACTTGAAAATGGATAGATGTATGGCCGAAAGCCCTCAGATAAAAAGATCAATTGGAGAGTTTTTTTATGTAATTTATCATACGATAAAGAAAAAAGATATTAGATCAAATGAGAAATTGTATAAATAATCAAAGCAACTTGTCTGTAGTATTCAATGAAATGTGCATGAAAGAAATATTGCTGCCTAAATACATTCATACATATATATATATATATATATATATATATATATATATATATATATATATATATATACTCGACTCTCCCGTCGAATTCAACGTATGAGGGTCAAGTAGATTGATTCCTAGAAAATCGACAGTCCGACAACAGCACAAGAGTTTTGATTATAGTGGTGAAGGTTTCGGAAGTGACGAATACAGAGACCTGGTGCACTACGTGCCACAGGGTCCCCAAAAGACCCTCCGCAGGTTTTGAATTCAGAGTTTTCCTTCTTATAGACCAGTTGCCATCCAAGGCTATAGAACCCAGGCTGTCCTAGTATTTGCCCACAGGGGGAAGAAGAGGATTCTCTCCTTTTCCAAAGGTATTAGCACGTAAGTGAATGTAATGGATTCGGCTGGAATTCGAACACACACACACACATATATATTAGGTTGGTGCAAAAATTTTATGTGTTGATTGTTGTTTGATCTCTTTTCAACATTATCGCAATTTCCGATTCTTTGTATTCACTAGTCAGTACATTTACCATACTTTAAATAATTATATCTTTCTTACTGACTGGGGCAATCTTTCTATATCTGGAAGATTAAAAAATAAACATTCGCACATTCAAAGATGTTATTGTAAACATATATAATAAGAAAAAAAAATTATTATTCAATGAGATTTCCTACTTGGTACTTTGATATCATCAATTTGAGCCTCTGCAAGAATGTCAACTAAGTCACATCGTTTTATTGCTAAATAGCTAAATTTAATCTGAAAATGTATTCTAATAATTTATTTTCACTCATTTCTCGCTTGTGCAAATATCTCCTGGCCTCTAGATTGCATGCCAAGATCGACATTCAAAAATTTAAATGTAACGCTATTCGCTATATTTTGCTTTACCGTTTCTTTTTTTAAAGCATTTCACCCCAAGTAAGGCGGGAGTACCACTAGCACAGAAGGGGTTACAGAGAGCAGAAGCAAGAGTAAAGAGGCGAGATAGAGGAAAGGATGAAGAGAAGAAAGGGGAATAGATCAAGGGATCTGGAGATGTCGATTAACATTGCATTTGAATATTTGGAGATTATAGCTATCGGGGAAGCAAGTAAGAGGAAGGGAGTTCCACTGACGGGAAGTGCGAGACATGAAGCTATTGGAGTAGAAGCGATGGCTACATTTAACCGTTTCGGCAGTGAAAGGGTGGGAATTTGGTGCCAAACTAGTAACACGTTTAAATTCATGCATTATGGGGACCAGCGAAATTATCTCGTCGGAATATTTGTTGAAAAAGCAGAGGAAAACGACAGCATGCCTGTGAACTAGATGACATATCAGGGCCAATCACATTGAATATCCATCTCTGAATTTTATCAAGGATCTTAAGACCAACAACTGGGGCTCCACACCATATATGTCAGCAGTATTCCATGCAAGGGCGAATAGTTGATTTATAGATTTAGAGGGTGGACTCGGTCGATAAAAACATTCTGGCCTGACAGAGAGAACCCTCTTTTCCTTGCGGGAGATGAAGCTATTGACTCAATTTTTTTTATTGTTCTTTCTCATGAGTAATGCCTACAAATCTTCATACATTCTGATTAACATCTTGCCTCTTAGTGCTATTATCGCCTTGTTCTGGTAATATAAAATGAACACACACACACGCATATATATATATATATATATATATATATATATATATATATATATATATATATATATAATAGTATCTTATGAAAAATTAGATAAACAAGTATAAAGAGAAAACAACCGGAGAACCTAGTGGGGAATGCCTAGCTAAGCCGGTTGCTCTCCAGGACACGGAGAAATTACTACGACTACTACTATGCAGATAGATAGCTTATATATATATATATATATATATATATATATATATATATATATATATATATATATATATATATATATATATATGCAAATATATGGATAGAGATCCGACAGTATGAAGAAAAATATACGGAAAAAACAAACAAAATTCCTGATATGCAATTATGCTGTTTTAATGTTAATATAATGTCAACGTCAGACGTTTCGGTCTAATAAACCATCTTCAGGACATATTCATCAAATATAATTAACATTATCTTTGTCATGTTGAATTGATAATGTCAATTATATTTTATGAATATGTCCTGAAGATGGTTTATTAGACCGAAAAGTCCGTTGTTGACATATTAACATTAAAACAGCATAATTGCATATAAGGATTTTTGTTTGTCTTTTCCGTATATTTTTCTTCATATATATATATATATATATATATATATATATATATATATATATATATATATATATATATATATAACGGAATCTTCCATTTGTTAGATTAATCTATGGACCGTTGTATCTTAAAATGATCAAAGATGATTTACTGGAATTCTCTGAAGTTGTTACAATACTACTGGGCACTACTTTAAACAATAAGGATATATTTAGATTTAAATTGAAATGATGGTGATTCTTGCTGCTGTGACCACGTGATGTAGTTTTCCTTTCTACTGTTCCTCATTTGTTAAAGTTATTCAGCATTCTCTTGATCGTTCTTTAGTGGACGTCGAAGACAGAAACGGTATATAAATGTTGGTGCCATAACTGAAGAACTGAATGATCTTTTTCCTTTACCAATGCTCAGTTGGGAAGACAGTAGGACTGACACAAAATGATTTAACCTGTTTTCTTGATACCTGAAAAATTCATTTTCAGTGATTCTTACGACAAAGATAGTTAAATTTCTAATCTGAAACCCGGGAAAAAAGAAACTCAGTTGGTTTAGTGATTTTAGATATTAAACATTTTGTGTGATTAACAATTAACACATGTTGTTACACGATTTGAACAATTTTTCTGCTTGATACGGTATATATAGTTCTTTACGCAGCTTATTTATTATACTTTTATTAGTCATGTACAAAAGGCATATGTTTGGCTACAGGGATTACTGGAGATTAAGCTCGTGCAACTATTTTATAGACATTTCAACGATGCATATATATATATATATATATATATATATATATATATATATATATCTTTTAGAACCAGTTTTCATTTGTAATAATTTCGCTGTTAAAACACGGACTTGCTTAATAAAATCTTGGGCTGTGTTTGATAAGAAAAAAGTGCAGACTATATATTGTTTCTGTTACTTGTAAAGGACAACACCGATATGAACATTTATCTGTTCAGCAGTATTGATACGTTGCCATGAGTTCTTCTTTAAATTCGCGAACATTAATATATAATTGTTTGATTTGTTTCAAGACCTCCTTTCATTTTCGGCCCATATTTTTTTTTTTTTTTTTGCAGCCAGGTAAAACTTTCCCAATAAGGAAATCACTCGCTTGTACCATTCAATGAGATAATCGAACTGAGGTAATTATTCAAGCTATATACATCAACTTTCATGACTACTTTGACATCTTTTTGTTTTTACTTTGTATAATAATAAAGATTATTATTTAAAAAAAAATTAAAATGTTTTACTATCATTAATTATCGTAATTACCAGATGATTCTATTAAAAATAAGGAGACAAAATTTGTCTAAATTATTTATTGAGACGACTTGATGAAAACATGTTGCTAAAATATATGCAATATATTTACACACACACACACACATGTATATATATATATATATATATATATATATATATATATATATATATATATATATATATATATATATATATATATAGCTCATTTCAATTCCGCTTTCTCTGCGACTAAAGATTTTATTTTAACGGTTTGTGGGAATTGCATTTAGAGATAGTCCCGAAGCACACACATCTTAGTGGATCGTATGTGTCCGAAACTGCACTGTATATATATAAAACTCTTATGTATTAGGTCAATGCAAAAATAATGACGTAATAATGTCGTTTTTTGACGTCAAAAATACGTCAAAAAACGACATTATTACGTCATTATTTTTGCACCAACCTAATATATAGAAAATGTTTATACAGTCCGTGTGTCGTAAACCTTTTTTTTAATTGCTAAAATGCTGAGTTGATTCTTAATTTTTGTCCTCATATTCTCCGCTTATGTTAGGCTTGACTACTTTTCGCAAATAACATTTAACTCATAAATATGGATTCTTAAATAATAGAGTTGAAGCAATCATAATAGCAAATGAGTGCTGATCATTCATATTTAAACACGCTGGCGAGGTTTGGTATTCTATATTTGATATAGCTGATAAAGTTGAAAGAACAGAATTACTGTTTTGAAAAACGAAGGAAAAAAACAGTAAGACAATGAAACGTTCCACATTGTAGATAAAATATCGACCTCTTCCATCAAAATCGATTAGTAGATTGAAGATATAATCACCATTTAATATTTAGTGACGGTCATTAAAATAGAATTTATAGATAAAATCTGATTGACTCGTGACGAACTTGAATCAGATCAAACAATTTTTTGTTTTATGAGACATTAATTTATCGCTGTATTTTGGTTTTACTCTATATCTTTTAATTGTTTTGTTTCTTCACTCTAACACATAACTTAGACTACTTATCTGTTCTCTGTTATCAATGAGTGTTCATACCATTAGTAGCGGTTACTTAACCAGCTAACACGGGACTTTCATGCAACATTATAGACACGTTATATTTTTGTTGGGTGATATTCCATGTGTTAACTTTAACCTTTATTGTGAGACCGGAAACTACTTAAAGAATAGACTCTTCCAGGCCTATATTAAGTAGGCGACATAGCACTCTACAGGAGAGTGAGATAGTGACACAGAGAGACAGTGAGAGTCTCGTACGACTACAAGTGTTGGACACTAACTTATAGTAAGCTCTGCTTACACTATCTCTGTAACCTGTTGTCAATATATCTTTCTTACTTCTAATCCGTGTTCCGTGTTTTACTTCTGTGGGCCCAAATTTGGCACTGACATCAACCTTGTAATCAACCATTTTCCTGACCCCAAACAGAACTCTTCGCGTTGTTGTCGCTATATTATCGTAACATTGCGAAGTGATGTAATTTAAAATATTCCGCACTGTAATATATAAATATTTTATCTTCTTTTAACAATAGTTCTAAATAGTATCATATTTTTTTTTAAATTTGCAATAACCATTCTATTATATGTCTAATATTTACTATGCAAATACACAAGACAAGGCATTTACAGCGTTACAAGGTAACATTGTGGAGACGTTGTGAGGCCTCTGAAATAATTTTTGCAACTTTTATGTTACTTTGCTGCAACATCATTTTGTTAGCTGTGTCACACTGGGGACTGATTGACAGAGAATCTACCCATCATTTGTGTATTCTTAGATTTTTTATTTTAAATCTTAATTTGGCGTTACTTGAAAATACATATCATAAGTAATTCTGTTTACTCTACAGTTCCGATTATTCACCTGATTTTAAGGTCTTCGGTTATTTTTTTCTGTTCTCGGGAGAATTTCCTGATTCTCTCATAATGTAAAGACTGAATATCATCATTATGTCCTACAATAACCCCATCTTTCATGAAATAATTACGTTCGGATTTATTTTTAATTCTCTTATGTTCTGCAAGAAAAAAAAAGAGAATAAATTTGTCCTAGTTTCCACTAGTTTATCGTTGCCAGATCCGGTCACCAAGCCTCGATAAGGTAAAACATTTAAATGTTATTGTCCAGAAAAATGTATGTTTCATTTCCTTGGAAAGATTATAGACTGTACATTTACTGATGGGGATTAGAGACAAAATAGTTTTACTTGCATAATTCGAGGCGGATCACATCTGTAGAATTATGCTGGAATAAGCTTTGCTTTCAACCTGAACGTCAAACTAAAGCAGATATAGATTTAACATGCGATAATCACAGCTGGGAGGTGGAGACACGCGATTCACCCATTCTCACCGATGACCCCGAGAGGCGAAGACATTTGGGACTGACCGCACTTAATATGTTCACACGAGAGTACAAATATTGGAGAGGTGGATAGATTGTCACTCCCACAGAGTAGTTTGACAATCTCTCTCAAAAGTAATTAAAGATTTTAATAAGATCTAATGTCTTATGAAGATACTGGGCCGCTTACTACAGTTTCCTTGAGAGTAAGTGACGAGAATATTTAAATCAAATATAAAGTTAATTACGAAAGATTCAAATATTTTATCATTTTGATCCATGCAGATAATAATTGTAATCTCAACAACCAATCGTGCCTTTTCCCGTGTCATTGCCGAAGCAAATTGTTACTATTTTCCATACGTAATTCACAGTTTCTTTTCTTTTTTTTTAAAAAAATACGATTTACATCTACTGACTTGTGTTTTCGAGACTTGAAGTAAAGACTATGTGCCCTCCAGTCGAGTGTAATAGCATTGATCCTTGTGCTTTTCACTGCTCGGCAAGGGTCAGAGTCTAAAGGTTTAATTTTAAAGATTGCATATTTTCTCTATCACATTTTGCTGGCTATAATTTTGTATACAAACTTTTAAAAAAGTTACTTCTAAAGAAGTAATAGATTTTATTTTTATTTTTAATCCGTCATTATTTCTAATTATTTAAACATTACGTTTTAGCGGATAGACGTGTAAGCATAGGAACCCTGTTTTGTAGTTGTCGTTTGTTTGTTTTTAAATGCGGGAATAAAATCTACCGGCTTGTGCTTTCGAGAATATTATTAAACAGAATGTGTCAACAAGCATTATTCGAAGCGGCACCCACATTTTTATTCTCTTTTTGTTTGTTTCTTTAACGGCATATGAAATCCTTATGGAGCATTTAATTTCGAAATTTTACTTTTTTGTGGGGAGCTTGAAATTTTTTTCTTTTTACAAAAATCTATTCCTGTTAATTTATTTATTTTTTCTATTTCTGTACTTCATTTTTTTTTATCCCAGTTTTGGTGTTCAATATTTATTTATAGCTGGTGACCTAATATGTGCTATCTCCCAGGCTCACAGTGGACCTGGAAACAACAACAATTAAGATGTGGTTCCACGGCCCTCAAAACTTCCTGATCAGATATATTGCTGCTGGATACATTTTATCGTCATAACATGAGGAGGTGGGTTTTCTAGTATGTAGTTGATTTACTTTAATAGATTCTCAACTATACCCGCCAGTAAATTCAATTCAAACTCGTAAGACAAAGCAAAGCAAATCTACTTAAATACTTGCATTTACTAAAATATGACATTTAATTGATTATATATATATATATATATATATATATATATATATATATATATATTTTATTGCTTACAGAGTTAATCTCACTCTTTCACTTTCTGTCTCCCTCTCTCTCTCTATCTATCTCCCTTTCTCATTTCCGCCATCACATCTGTGTATGTGTGTAAGTGTGTGTAAAGTCCAAATGGATTTAAAGATTGCCAATCATTACTTCTTTACAAACATGATTGTCTTATATTACAAGAAGATAAAACTCCGCTTCTCCCTTTGTTTTGTCAAACTGATTAAGAAAATGGTTTTCAATTAATTGTCTGAGGCTTCCTACATATAGACACAATAACAACACACTGCAAAAAAATAGAGAGAAATAGATGAAAGTGAATAAGATGTAAAAAAACATTGCTGAACTAATAAAAACAATGATTTAAAAAAATACTTTTTGAAAATCAATCCGCTTTCATGAAAACGCTTTTCAATTCGTCGTTTTGTGAATGGTTTCTGTCTCCAATGTTGTCTATTGAACAATTCTTTTCCAGTGAATCACAGAATCAGAAAGAAGTCGTAGTAAGTCTTAGATTAATTGTTCCAATTAATACTTATTTTTTTACTTTCATCATAGAAACACGAATAATTTTTTTTTTTTCGATGACATACAATGTGGGGAAAATGCTTCGATCTTTACGATTTTGCAGCCAGCCTTACCGACAACTTGTGCAGTATGCATCAATTAAACGATAAAAAACTTTTCACAATCATGCAAGTGAAACATGTAAAAACAATAACAGTTGGTTTTTAAAGATTATTTTTCTTCGGGTTTTCGCTTTAATACAAAAATATATCTGGGTTGAATATTTCTTCAAAGCCTGGTTTGTTTTGGTTTATTTTGTTTTACGGCTTATCAACCTCAAAGGGTTATTTCATGTTGACAAGATTCTTAAGATAGTTCCGTATGAATAGAATATGTATTCTTTTTAAGAAATCAGTTTGTAGCTCAGGTTCAATTAGCGTATTTTTTGTAAAGAGTACTTTTTGTCGAGAGCCACATATATTTTTGGTATTTTTTCGAGAAAATTTGCTGGGAATAGTCTTTTTCAAAAAAGTATTGCTAGTATTTTTACTATAGAGATGTCTTTTTATACTTTCATTGTGTTTTGAATCCAGTTTGGGGTTTAACTATTTCCCATAACTTGAACCCTTATAGGTGCTACCGCTGTTAAATAACATCTATTAATTTTTAGTGGCAGTGTATTTTCGATCTGACCTTCTGAAGCTGTTATTTAAGGTCATATGTAAGACAAAATAGGGATCTCGATTTTGATTGGCTTAGCCGAATGCAGGATTGTCAGATAGACAAAGAGTTTTTTCAGGGGTTAAGAACTTACATGATGAATGTAGAAGTGTTTTTTTTTTTTCGTGTATGGAACTTGCTCCCCTGTGGTGGTGATACAGCAACGCCACTGATTAATTAGAAGATGTACATGTCGATGTGCTTAATAAAATAGATGTCAAAATTCCGTTTGTCGAAATTTTCTTTCATCTCCGGACCTCAAAAACATTTCGACACCTGGCCGATTGAAGAAAGAAGATACAACGTTATGGAATCAAATCCATCAAGCAAAACACCTCCGCAGAATAAATGTGGTATACAACAGTTTGCTTATTTGGCTCAGTGGTCAATTCCACTATAGAAGGGACTGAACATACAACACAACCTCGGATTATGTCAGACCTGTGAACAACAGAAATTAAGACCTACATCAGGGACCTTGCCGCTAGATGTAGTTTATCGTCATATCCAGGAAAATTCAATGTCTGGTCTGGTGTTTTTTGCTATGTATGTGCCTACAGATTCTTCACAAAATACAAAGAAGTATATGCAATGTTATCTCTCCTGACCCGGCATGTCGGCTTTAATAACTTTCCCACAGCCAAAAAGCAGATACCTTGTGCTTTTTCTATGAGTAATTATGGTTATATGTTGCGTTCTGTGTTGTTTCTGGGTCCTCACGCTACTATATAATATAGTGTTAAGGGGACCACCCCTTTTTATACAACTGGATTCGCTCAGTGTGTACTTGTACTGCTGCCGGTGAATACCCGGGGGGGAGGAAGTGAGAGAGTCAGAGTGTGAGGTAACAACTTTGTAGGAGTTACAGTTGCGAGCACGTAGACTCAGCAAGAAATCAATACTTCGATACTGAATTTCCCAGACTGTATATATATTATTATTGCTACTAACCGCATTTCTGGATCTACTAACCGTATTACCAATTGTATTATTACGTCAATACATTTATTTGTTATATTTTATTCGTGCGTTTGTCATTCTTTTGAGACCGGATTTCATCCCGGAATCCACAACAAATAGTATCAACGAAAAGGACCATGTCTTTTTCTCATTCGTTTTATTAGGAGCCAGTGGTTGCAGCTTGGATTCTAAGAGACAGTAAGAGGAATGACGTCACAGGGACGCATATCGAACGTTGTCTCAGTGTCCCTCCGTGTGTTGTTTTCTCGGGTCCCTAACCTGGGTGTGGGAGGCGTATCGACGCTTTAAAATTACAGCAGTTCTCTGTTGAATTAGCGCTGTTTTGGACTTGTATTCAAACCCCAGACAAAGGTAATCCATCACTGTCAAAATAATCCGCCCACGAGGCGCCCTGGCTAATCGCTGACAATTCTGGCCCTGATCTTCGATTTCTGTAACAAATTGCTTTCCTCTTTGGCACCTCGCCTTCCCGAAATTAAGCATAGTAATAGTTTGGGAACGTGGCCACTTTTTCTATTAAACTTTATAGACTTAACTGTAAATTATATGCTAACAGTCTCTTCTCTCACACTTCTTGCTTGTGGAACTTTCTTCTGGCTTCTTGATTTCCTGTCTACTAAGATTCAATGATTTAAATGTGGCATTAATCGACATTTTCTGTCTCGATGGATCCTAGTCTGTTATTGTCTTACCTCGCTTCAGCCTAGTCCAAATTGCTTTCAAAAAGCTCTTGTATTTTAGTGTAATCATCGATTTTCTCAGGGGGAAGCGGTATAAAAAATATATATTTTAACTCTTTTAGATTATGAATGCTAATACGAAACGGAAATAAAACAAATCATAGGTTTAATATTTTTACTGTACGGTACGCCTGAAAGAATTCTGGATAAAAAGAGAATTGTGGATTCCAAGCGCTAAGTTGTCACCTTTTTGAGTTATATATCTTCGCAAAGTATGCATGCTGATATAGCACTCACTTTGCATGTTCTTTCAGTTTTATTTGCAGCCTAATATTCCAGGACACAACGTAAAATTATCAATCTTATTAAACATTCTAGACTCAAAAATTAGTCAAATTCGTTTAACACACTGTCTTCCAACCTCGAGATAATTCCTCTTTGGCAGTTTTTATTAGGACGCAGGCTACAAGTTATCTCGTGTCTACTACTAGTTATCTCGCGTCTACTACGTGTTACCTAGTGCTTCCCATGTTTTGATACATTTTCATCTGCGGTCGCCAACAATGAGTTTACTCGCAGTGATACGCTTAGTGTGAAAACAATGTTGAGACTTCAGTTTAAGATATAAATCAACTCATCGACTAAGATATCTATTATAAATTTGGGGTTTTATATCAGATTTTTTGACCTCTGGTGATCATTGTGTTAAGAGCAAACATAAAATTGATATTGAAGACGTAAGGGCAACTAAGAGAATGTGTAGATTTAACCGGTTTTAATCACATCATATGCATCTTTTTAAATGTGCAGCGTCCATGTAGGACGTGGGCGAACATGGCTCTCCACAGTTTCATATGTTTGTACCTCTTAGTAAGGTTTGTCGTTTTGCTATCTCTCCTAATTCCTGGTACTCCCAATCATTTGCACAAACTCGTTAGGTAGATTGTTCATCGGTTTCCCGTGACTCCCTTGCCTTAGATAAGCTCGGTAAATGTCAATTTCTTCAACCCGTTTTCCTCATTAATTGAACTATAAATTCCAGTTGAATCTTTTTGATTTTAAGTATAAGTGTCTTTTTTCTTTCCATTTTCCTAAACTTTTTTCGTAACTGGCTCTAATACAACGGAGAAGAGTTTAGTAACATCAGCAAACCGTATCAACTCAAACAAAAGTAGACAAAGATAAAAGGAATGATGGTAATTCAATTACTCGACATTAGCAAAAGGAGACAGTAAACAATGCTAATGTATGGCACAGAATATAGGAGATTATACAGAAATATAGAAAAAAAATCCAGGTAGACTAAATAAGAATGGTTCAATGAAACGTGAAATAGAAAGAATGAACATCACAGCTGAGGCTGGTATGCATAAAAGAATTGGAAAGAACGGGACAAATAAACCGAAAGGATGCATTTAAATGAAGATATAAATAGAATTAGAAAAAAATATTTCAAAGATGGAACACATTCACAGGAGAACACTTCCAGACGAAATAGAAAAGTATAAAAAAATACACAAAAATATGGGATGACCATTGATATCAATGCCTGAAATGAAATAAGCTCAGACCAAATTGAATATAAATAAATCACCAGGAATATATGTTATTGTAATAGAAATGCTAGCAACCTAATATAATAAGATAATTGCAGAATTTACAAAACTGGAGTATTACAGAATTGTCACAGCGCTTCGTAAAAAAAGTGATGGGCAAACGAATGCACCGGACTATCAGGCTAATAAGCCACATAGCAAAACTTATGATGAATAGAGCGCTTAGCAGAATTTGAGTTGAAATAAAGAGCGTGGTTACCTTAAAGACACTGCGACAAGCGATTTGATATTTATGTTCAGAATGATAACAGAAAGAGTAATACAAATGTACAAGTATGTGTACCTATGTTTTATGGATTATGCAAAAACATTTGAGAAATTAAAGTAAGATGAACTATTTGAAATGCTCGGGAATCCTGTTTCATTTGTTGAAATATTAGGTTGGTGCAAAAACGACATTATTTTTGCACCAACCTAATATATTAGAATAAACCAGAAATTATAACGGGAAATAAGAGTCTGCGAACGGCTCGAAAATGGATCCAGTTAAAGTACAACAAAGAAACAAGCGAAAGTCAGGGTAGAGTCTTCTCGTCAAATAGATTCAAAGTATATAGAGAGACGATCCTCATTTATTTCATTGCATCTGCACTTAACGTTGTCATTCTCCAGTTCAGACATTTAGAGTTAGGGCCAAATAATGAGCAATATCTAAGTATTCCGGCCGTTCCATGCAGACAGTTACTTGAAGCAAAAGATTAGGTCTGTTGAATTGAATCTTGATTATGATACCAATGTAATAAATTATAGCCATGGAATATTAGTGTTTGAGCCTTCTTGCTCTTTCATGGATATTGAGCTCTACCTGGATTCTATCCTCTTGGAAATGTATATATATATATATATATATATATATATATATATATATATATATATATATATAGTTAAACCTAGTGAGCCAGACAAACCTACCCAGGTATCACCTAAGCGTATCGTCAGAGCCAGCTTTCCCTAACGATCAGCTTACTTGAATCCTGGATAGGTTTGTCTGGCTCAACTAGGTTTAACTGGGTCTTCTCTACGGTTGTATTGAGCTCTTTTGTTGTTTAATTGTATCGGGATTTTTTCTTTGGGCTTCAAACCTGTATCTGGGCGATTTTTTTCGACAGACTTTCATGTTTCTAGCTCTTTCTTTTTTAAAAACATTTTTTCCCTCGAGATTGATTTGATTATTTGAAAATCAAAAATTCGAGGGTTTTTCGAAACGAGTATAGTTGCCTACATATATATATATATATATATATATATATATATATATATATATATATATATATATATGTAAGCAAATATATGTATATAGATCCGACATTATGAAGAAAAATATACGGAAAAAACAAACAAAAATCCTTATATGCATCAGGACATATTCATAAAATATAATTAACATTATCAATTATATTTTATGAATATGTCCTGAAGATGGTTTATTAGACCGAAACGTCCGACGTTGACATTATACTAACATTAAAACAGCATAATTGCATATAAGGATTTTTGTTTGTTTTTTCCGTATATTTTCTTCATATATATATATATATATATATATATATATATATATATATATATATATATATACATACTCTGTGTAACGGCAAAATTGTTCAGATTGTGTGACAGCATAATTGTCCATCCCACAAAATATTTTATATCTAAAAAGACACTAAACTACTTGTGTTTTTTACAGTTTTTCAGGCTAGATTTTTTGATATCTTGACACCATTTTTCATAAGAATCATTAAAAAAAAAACTCTTATTCAGCTAAAAAGAGACCAGGTTAAAATAGTTTTGTGTCATCCTCACTATGACTTCCCAAGTGAGCCAAGTTTAGATGAGAATGCTCATTCAGTGTTTCAGCAATGCTACCAACATTTATATTCTGACTTCCATTCAGGACCCATCAAGAGAACTGTGAATAAGTTTTTAAAAGTGAGAGATCGAGGATTAAGAGGTCACAACAGGAAGAGGGCTCATCATTTCAATTTTGAGCTAAAGAGATCAATTAGAAAAGATCCATCGCAATCTTTGGCATCTGAGAAAGGAGTTTTACCGATGACAATCCAAGGCGTAGAGATAAAAAAAACAAACTTGAAAATGTAATCGCAAATGAAGCCTGTGAGGCACTACACTACAGAAAGTTAGATAGATCGAAGTTAATTTTCAATATTTTGGAAAATGATTCTGGAATATATATATATATATATATATATATATATATATATATATGAAGAAATATAGTCTTAAATTGTGCTATATTTATTGCTCATTATCAGAGATAGAGCATGTATAAACATAAAAGTGAACATTGAAGCCAAAATTTAGAGGCGACAGTCTGTTTCATGCTAGACGCAATCGTCAGCCCACGATTGTTTCTAGCATGAAACAGACTGTCGCCTCTAAAGTGTTATGAAAGACTCGGAAAATTTCAATAAAATTTCTTTAATCATTTTAAGATAGAATGTTAGAAAGCTTAATCTGAATTGAACAAATTTTTGTTTTACACGATTTGCTGTTACACACGGTATATATATATATATATATATATATATATATATATATATATATATATATATATATATATATGTGTGTGTGTGTGTGTGTCTGTGTGTGTGTGCCGATTAAAGGTAATGGATATATTTTGCGGGTTTTGGAGATAATAATGACTTACTAATATAATTCCTATTTCTTTAACCATACCTAGTGAAGAATTGGTGTATCCATATATTTCGTATTTGTGCGTATCTATTACAGTACCTTGTATAATCCAGGGGTCGATCATCTAGATACCTATCGGGATCGATGTTGCTTAACTTCACTATCTGTAACAGGCAAGCCGAGATTAAATTTTGAGTTAGCCTTTAACGTTCACGTTCACATAAATGAATTTGGGATAGACAAAAAATTCCTTTCTTCTCCACCCAGGTAGGGGTTAAATAGTGGAGAAAACTAGACACGCTTGTCTTAGAGAAGAAAATTTCTGAATTCCAAACGATGATGTACACAACTAGAATCCAATCCTATCATTCTCAATAATGCATTGAATTACACAGAAAATAAAAAGAGAATATGTAAAGAGTTATGATCACTTACGTACTGAACGGACATTTCAACCCATATAAAGGCTCCAAATCCAATCAAGATGGAGTGGCTCTTATGCCATGTGAAGCGATAGAAAGTTACTGAATGAGATGAGTTATGTGAATATAAGCAGAATTAGATATTGTATGTTTTTAGGATATACTAGATAGGTAACTATTGACCATAGATTTCAAAAGGTTAAAATTGTAGTCTTCTGTAAAGCATCGAAACGGGAGACTTTTCAAAAATTAGCGGTTTTTTGAGAAGAAACGTTCCGAAGTGCAACGTCCTTTTACGAAAGTAATAAGAAGAGAAAACGCGTATGTAAGTATTAAACCGTATCTTAGCTTTAAAGGTCTGAACTAATAAATGACGGTCGTTAGAAGAATTGCCTTTGAAAATAACAATAGTATATTGAAAGTTAAAGTCTCTCTCGTTAAATGGATAACATTAGGCTGATCTGTTTTAATTGAATTACTATTGTTGAGAATATTAGAAAACTGATCACACAACGATGCTTGGTCCATTATTGCCACTAACTTAAGGGATAGCAACAAATATCATTGGTCAGGTGTCACACTAAGATAAGCTTAAGGAATAGAGAGACTTGCGGTGAAATAATTGTTAATTAATGAGTTTATCAGATCAATGCGATTGAATAGTGAATTTGATATATAGTGATGCGCGAAACTTAGTGAATCCCTAAGGTGATATTAAAAAATATCTCTGTCAGATAATCAATAATTTTTAATTAAGCTCTATATTCTTTAACATTGATTAAATGAATTACATATATATATATATATATATACATATATATATATATATATATATATATATATATATATATATATATATATATATATATATATTCTAACACCATTATATATATATATATATCTATATATATATTCTAACACCATTATAAATATATATATATATATATATATATATATATATATATATTCTAACACCATTATATATATATATATATGTTTTAACACCATTTGTCGTAAGCTTGAAACTATTTGTCGTAAGAATCACTGAAAACCCTGAGTTATTTAGCTAGAAAAGGAACAGGTTAGAATCGTTTTGGTTCAGCCCCACTCTCTCAATGGTGACTTGAAAAACATCATTCAGGCTTTCAATAATGTTAACAACATTTATACTCTAGCTTGCTTTTTCAAAGTTCATTTAAGAAAGGTGAATAGCTTTAAAACAATGGAAAAGTATAGCGGAAAACTGCATCAGCAGGTTACAAGATGGAGAGGGTTAATCATTTCAACACATCTGAAGAGATCAATTACACAAGATCCAACTCAATCCATGAGACGTTTGGAAGGAGAGAATGGAGTTTCAGATATGAGAGTCCAAAGAAGTTTAGTTAAAAACGACTGACAGGTTACTGCGGTTACTTTCTTTTTTGTATGGATATGTATGTATAAATATATATATATATATATATATATATATATATATATATATATGTATATGTATGTATAAACGTGCATTGTGGGTAGTCTATTTAACCACCAAAATAGACTACCCACAATGCACCACTGACCGTGTATATAAATAGCCAACAAAAACAACACTTGTGGCCTGACGATAGCGTCTAGCATGAAACTGCCTGTCGCCTCTAAGTTTTGACGTCAATGTTCACTTTTATATTTACACACGCTCTATCTCTGATATTGAGCACTTTATGCTATAAATATAGCACACCATAAGAGTATATTTCTTCATATATATATATATATATATATATATATATATATATATATATATATATATATATATATATATATATATATATACGAACTCTAATTCAATCCTTTATGAGCTTCTGAGCCTTAGCTACGATGAACATGTCATTTTCGTTTATGATCGTTTCATGATGATTCCTCTGTTAAGCGTAGGGATTAATTCTATATTGTTATTGCTCAAAGTAGACTGAAATGCTGTTGTAATAAACCTCCAAGGATACCAATCCGATAACGTCAATCATTTTACTTCAAAGCTTAATTTAAGAAATAATGAATTTTGCGTTTACACCTGATATATATATATATATATCCGTTCACGTCGACGTGGTGTAATCTATAGTAAGCTTATCTTGCTATAAAAATTAAGACTTAATAGTTACTCTCACGTGATTCCCCATACCTTCCTCCATGTGTCACATCTAAGCTCCTCTTATAAAATCACTATATCAGGTAGGATGATTGGATTCTAGTAAATTAACAATACATTTTAACGTGTACAAAGTATATATCTAAAAAAAAAAAAAACACCTTTTCCCTGAAAGAATAAAGTTATATAAAAAATAAATATATGTAAAGGTATTGCCTTCAAAATATTTAGATTCCAGCAATAAATGATCCATAAACGTTGATATGCCTTTAAACAAAATCAATCAAAGCAAAACTTTTACTCTTAATTGTTCTTGTTCTTCAATCCTGTTACACAAACTATCGAGCACGTTACACAAACTATCGAGCACGTTACACGTTGCTTTCCTTCCATTATATGATTTCTCTTCCTAGTTTTCTTACCTTTTTATTTGATTAAAATGGTTTCATCTGTTTGCTGATGGTCGTTAGCAAAAGTTTACTCAGAATTACTATTGTCTTTGAAATTCTTAATTTACCGCATGCTAAACATATAGTATTTTCAGCAGAAAACCATATGTTGGCTAGTTCACCTAGTTCTGTTTTCATGGCGAAATTGTCTACATTTCTATCTCATCATGGAAGGTAGGCATCGCATATAAATTTTTATTTTTAATGTTATTTCTCAAAACGTAAAGTACTTTCTCAGTTTCTGAATTATGTGTTTCGTTACTCTGATTTGCCTTTAAGATAAATTCATGATAATAAATGCAGAAATTATTAGTATTTCTAAAACATTTATAATATATATTTTATACACGGAAGGAATCTTGTTCTAAAGATCTGAAATCAATTTAATTTAAACCTTGTTTCATCGACCCTTCATCATATGCACAGAAACTAAATTGAAGTTATTAGGAAGGGTCTGAGCAAGAATTGTTATCATTTGAATATTGTCATGTCCAGCATTTCCTAGACGACAATTTCCTAAGGCTAGGCTGATTCGTCTCCCAGAAATATTCCGTCTATTTGCGTTTTACTGTGGAATGTGAGGTGAATGCTAGGTGCCAAGCAGATTTCCGTTGGTATTATTTTGGTGCCCGACATATGATGAGACCGAAAATGAACGATCTTCGGCATACACATCATGTTTGTTTTGCAATTTTTAAATTGAGATGTCAATGCAATGCAGACGACAGGCAGAATGGGACAAAGTTTGGATCAACCAAAATAACAGCTAATATTCACAATGGAGAAAGTTAATAATTTATATACGTGCGTTAATGTAACATATTCAGCGACAGCTAATCATTTGTTTAATAACCAGCAGTGCGTCCTGTCTTATAGCCCGGAATTATTTTAACTTGTATGTTTTGGTATCAGTATTCCGGGTGTAACAGCAATATTGAAGAAATCATCTCTCAGCAAAATTATTCAATTGTTAGATTACATTGTTATATCTTAGAAAAGATTAAAGATATCTTACTGGAATTTTAATTTTATAATACTATTAGTCTCTACTTTGAACGATAGGGATATATTTAGTTCTAATTTGAAATGGTGACCCCTTTTGCTTTCGTGACTTCCTAATCAAGTTTCCCTCTCAACTCTTCCCACTTTTTAAAACTTATTCACCTTTGTCTTTAATAAATTTTCAAGATGTTTTTTTAATAAAATTTCAAGGTGGAAGCCAGATTATGAATGTTGATACTATTATTGAAGGTGTGAATGATCTTTTTCCTCTTACCATTGCTTAATTGGGAAGACTTAGTGGAGCCGACACAGAGCAATTTTAACCTTTATTCTTTCTACCTGCATAACTCAAAAGATTCTTCAACAATTCTTACGACAAATGATATCAAGATGAGTAAACGTCTTATTTGAAAACGTGGAAAAAAGAAATACAATTAGTTTAGTGTTTTTAGGTATTAAACATTTTAACTGGTCGTCAATTATCCCGTGCGCATACACGATTTGGCCAATTTTGCAGTTACACCCTGTATATTAAGTTCTGCCAAACATGTCTCTTTAAGCAGAAGGACTGATTGACTGGTTTCAAGTTAATTAACACTTAATGTTATTTTTTTTCTTATAACTTTTACCTGGTATCGTATATATTTTTAGTCGTTGTTCATATTTCAGTCCTATATTTTTCTCGATATGAGAGATATGGTAAATTGGTTTGCCAGTTTTAATCCGTATAGTTCAGTATTACCAAATACAGTAATATATATTTGAGTTACCGCTATTTTCCTATTATGAATTGTTTCTTGTTATGAAGGGCTGTACGTTGACTCTAATATAGATTTTCATATTTACATCATCTCTATCATTGATATTTAACACTTTAACCCATAAGTATAGCACCTTATTTAGCATGGGAAATATCATAATCTCCACTTAATAACCCCCTCTTACGCCAATAAAGCACACTCAAGATTGACATCGAACTTTTTTGTCAAATGAACGTTTTTAAATTTATTTCGTTGTTTTTGTTAAAACACTGCTGTGTTTATATCTTTCTTAACATCAAGATATACATACACACACAGATACATACATACATACACAGACACACACACACATATATATATATATATATATATATATATATATATATATATATATATATATATATATATACCCAAGTATAGGATTGCTGTATACGGAATAAATTCCAATAGCCAAAAATACTATTCTTATAAAAGTATCCAATACAGAGAAGAGCAAATATAATTATTTATTCGAAAATTATAGCATAAATATGCTAAAAATACATTACAAACATTTTATTTCAACACTTTTCGTGTCTCAACAAGTGTTGAATGTACAATAAAGTGTTTTAAAAGTTCAAATCAATCAAATATCCCTCGCAAGGGGAAACGCTGTTACATAAGCTGGAATGACCAATCAAAATACAAGTATATGAGAATTCAAAAAAATTGACACCGAACTTTGGTTTTAATAATTATTTAATGCTTTATTGTTCGGGTTAGACTAAAATAGAGTTCATTCTAACTAATAAATATTAATTTATTCTATAAAATTCAAAATTCAAAATTACCAATTTTAAATTTTAAATTTAATCTATATTAATCTTAAAAAATTATAAAATTATTTAAAAAAGAAACTGAGGAAAATACACATATTTTGTTATTTATTTTGTTTTTAATGAAAGGCCAAAAATTAAGTTGGAATAAACGTTAAAATCTAATGTTGCCCTGAGCTCCGGTACAATTTAGATAAATTAGAAGAGAAGATATTGGTAGGGGAGGGTGAAATCTTGCAAAAGACAATGCATACACAATCAGATAATAATACACAAACACGTAGACACGCAAAAAAGTGACGAGACAGGAAATAGTAAACTGTTCTATTTCCACGTACCATGCCTCTTCTAGATGTCTCAGTTATTTCTCTTGAATATTGAAGTCATAACTGGTTGGTTCTAATTGGATCTAACCAACGCCTTTAATAACTGGGCTATGTGTCCAGTAATAACATGCAAAAAGTTCAATACCAGGCTACAGGTAAACCAAAACTTGGAGAGCTGAGTTAAAAGGAAATAACTGAGGCATCCCGGAGAGGCATGTCATGTGGAACTAGAACCATCTACCACGGTGGACAAAACAAGAGTTCGGTTTGAAATTCCAATGAAAAGGCCGTCGCGTACAATATCCGAAAAATTGTGAATATGGCAATGAACATTAGGATAACACTCCGAATAATGTAAAAGTAATTTCTGCTTTAATTAACCTGGAAATAGTTGATAAGCTATAGAAAATGAATGAATGAATCAATGTACACTGTGAGGCAAAAGTCGCGCACTATAGAGTTTAATTTAATCATGTTTTAAATATCTAATTTGTTTTGGTATGTCCTGCTGAGCGGCCAGCGAGGACACCAAACCTCACAACTTTTTTTTTTTTTTTTTTCACTGCGACCATTTAAAATCAGTTGTTTATCAGGTGCATCCAAGTAATATTGAAGAACTTAAAGAAAGAATTAAATCTCAATGCCGTAAAATGATATAGGACTCTCTCCAAAGTGTAAATGAACCATGCAGTCACAGAATTGAAATGTACTTTGAAAAATAAGGTGGATATTTTGAACGGCACAAAATATAATTAAATAACTGCTACATAAAATTTTCATGTGTAATTATACTTTTAATAAATAATCCTTCTTGTGCTAGACTTTTGCCTCACCCTGTTTATGTGCGCTATTTTCTCAAATTGAAATATTTATCGAATTGATGTCCTCTTTCTGAATGCAAACATTTTAAGCCTTTCCTTTGGAATCAGAATTAAATAAAATAGCGGTATTGATAATTATTTTTCATGGTTGGCCGTTAAGGGAGACTTTTTATGAAACCTACTCAATAAAATAAACAGTAAAGTATGGCAATTGTCTATTCGAATAAAATTAATATGAATGTATATTTTATTATTTTCCAAGGTCTCGAAAATAAAATAAAGACTTATTCTAATAAATGTTCGCTAATAAAACACCTGTTACGTCACACTGAAACTTTAACTGGAAAATTATACTGAGCATTAATACAGAACTACTTCCGACATTTGAATCTGTCACCTGTGTGGTGGTATTAAATTTAGGCAAAAGGTAATGGTGTCTTCATCTAACTAATGTCTTACCATTTCGTTTCACATACGATAGTTACCACAATGGCTTGAACAGGTGTATGTCGTGCTATTGCTGTTGACACAACCGGGGAGAAAATTTCCCAGATCCGGCACTCAGATTATTTTGAGGTCCCCATGTCGGAAAAGCAGATGGTGCGACAAATAAACTCGATCTAGCGTGTCTTACAAGGCTGTCTGTAAGCGTGTCTGTCTGGTGGGGTTGTAATAGGTTAAATAACATTTTTCTATTAAGGACTTTATTAGTATTTTTCTGACAATTATATATGCATGTCATTCTAATAATACGACATTTGACATTGCAAAACTCCGTAAGGCCTTCCCACTCATTCGGCATCAAGCACCGACCGTCTTTCTGTCTTAAACTCGTAGATACATTTGTAAATGGTTGCGTGGTAAGGTTGGGCATCTCCATTTAGCTTTTTACAACTGATGAACTGATAAATACCCGATATACGTTTGCATGAAACTAGGAGACGTAGTTGTGCAGAAGTTATTTCATGACACAATTTCGAACTGCATCGAAATATATCCCATCGAGAATATGCCGAGGCCATTTTAACTGTTAATCAGGATCAATGCGTTTGGTTTTGTACGGAATTTTCCCTAATATTTTCGTACTTCTCCGAATTTTTTGCGTCATACCTGTCACAGTTGCCTATGCAGAGCGCATTTTTAACAGCTTCAAATCAATAAAGAACTATCAATGCACAACTATGCTTTAAGACCAGCTTACCAACTTGGGAACCCTTGCGAATGATTGTGATTTGGCACGAGAATTAGACTTTGAGGAACTCATCGCGAATTTTGCTTCAATGAAAGTTTGAAAAATGCACTTTAAGCTGCTTTGGATCTGGTTTTAGTTTTCGTATTTTTTTTTTCAATAAAATACCGATTCGTAATTTTTTTTCTTCCTATTAGGTTGGTGCAAAAATAATGACGTAATAAAGTCGTTTTTTGACGTTAAAAATACGTCAAAAACGACATTATTGCGTCATTATTTTTGCACCAACCTAATACTTTGTAAGGAAGACTGCCGACCAAGCCCCTAGAGATATTTTCTTGAAGCCCCTCGGGTTTCGAAGTCCGGCAGATTTGTATCCACTGTCCCTCCCTCTCTTCGCCACTGGGTGTTGAACGTTTGCTTAAGACTGGTGAATCTCTAACTGCAGCACATACAGTTTTCCGTGCTCATTTCATGTTAGGTTGAAATGATGCTGTTCCGGACTGAACATCGATATTGCTATGGGGCGAAAATGCCAGGGTCTTAGGTTCAGCCATTAAAAGGAAGCCTCGAATCGCTCGAATTATTGTGAAAGAATCTGTCTATATTTCTGAGATGAGGTATTATGTACATTATTCGGACTATTGTCCTTATCTTTGTCGCCATATTCATCACAACATTTCGGTCATTGTAGGCCCCGGCCTTCTTCAGGTGGCTGGAATTTCGAACTGAACCCTTTATTTCGCTCACTGTAGACTGTTCTAGTTCCACGTGCCAGTTATATCAGTTATTTCCTGTTAATTTCCCCTGAAAGTTCTCCACTGCCTTAATCGGGTATTGAACTCACTCATCCAGTGACAGGACACTCTTTGGGTTCTGTCACTGGATCTAACCAACGCCTTTATCCACTTGAGGACATCTGGGTATGAATTTCTGGGTATTATAAACCTAATGTCTTCAGCAACCATTTTTACCAGTGCTCATATTGCAATTTTGCTGTTATCATTGCATGTTTTTTTACCAGAACTCATATTGCAACTTTGATGTTATCATTGCTTTTCTCCGGCACTCCTTAGAACAGTCTACCCCAGTGAGCGAAATAAAGGGTTCAGTTCGAAATTCCAACTACCTGAAGAAGGCCGGAGCGTACAATGGCCGACACGTTGTGATAAATATGGCGACAAAGATGAGGACAATAGTCCGAATAATGTAGATAATATGGAAGAGTCTGTTATGCAATCTCCTACACGTTCCGTCCGTAAAGAGATTTGTGCTTTGTGAATGTCTGAACGAGCAGTAAGAAAGTTTGGCACAGCGATCTGAAGTTCCCTCCATACAAAATCATGGTTGTTCAGGAACTACACGAATCCCACTGGGAAATCGCATGCAATTGTGTGACAATATATTTTAATATATTTCTGTTAGTTTTCTTCTATTCAGAAGTGATGACGATCAATTTATCTCCCTGGTAGAGTTGAATACGTTGAATTTTGGCGATTATGCCTAAATTAACCCTAGACATCTTCCTGAATGACATCTACACAGTAAACGAGTTACTGTGTAGTGCGCAGTGTTGAAATTTGGTGTATGGGGACATTAGCTTTTTTGAGGAGTGAGACCACTCAGTTACAGTAAGGTATGGCCAGTGTGTGGAGATGTTGCAAACATTTCTGGAACTAAAACTCAGTGGCCTTGGGAGTGTCTCGTTCTAACAGGATGGCGCCTCAGCACACACGGTGAGACGATTAATGGAAGATTTGAGAGAGTACTTTCCATAATGTTTGATTTCTTTTCACGGTGCCATTAAATTGTCTGTACGCTCGCCCGCTCCCATACTCCGCTATTATTTTTTCAGAGGGTATCTGAAAGCTTACGTCTACAAATATCAGAATCTATTAAAAAAACTAAAAGACGTTAAATTGCAGACATACCACCAGAAACGTCTCTTTGGTTTATAGAAAACATTAGAAATCTTCTACACTAATTTATGTCGAATAGAGTTAACCATTTGAAGAATGGCATTTTTAAAATGAAAGGAATACAATTTATAAACTATTGTTTAAAGGACAGTGAAATAGTTTTTTATAATTTATACCTCGCTGTTTTTGTTAACTTTTCAAATGTTAGATATAATTCTATAGCGCCTAGCTTAATAGTAGGATTATTTATGATTGTGTTTATCGTTTTATTCAGCCTTTGTATTAAAATAATTTCCTTTGATATATCCAAATATCAGAACTTTTTATATATGTATAAATGTGAATCATTTTCTATGCCGTTTGATCACAAAGAAAAACGTTAAAAAAGCGGTATCAGAAAGAGAGAAAAGTGATATCAGAATCTATCAGATATCAGATTTTCTTCCTTTACAAATAAACTCTATTTGAAATATATATATATATATATATATATATATATATATATATATATATATATATATATATATATATATATGCGTGCGTGTGTGTGTGTGAGTGAGAAGGATATATAGATTTTGATATATCACGAAAAGTATAGGGGAAAAAGTAAGACAAAGTGGAAAATGTTTTGACGCATTTGGACCGATGAAGTGTTAAAAGACGAAACGCGTCAAAAGAAAACTGTTTTTTTTTTAACTTTTTAATACACTTTACCCAAATACATATATATATATATATATATATATATATATATATATATATATATATATATATATATATACATAATAGAAATATTTACAATGAAATAGTTTGTGAGTTGACATATCCTTTTTTGCAACACATCGTATATTCTAATGTAAAAACATATTAAATACATATGATAAAATTCCTAATTTCCTATATACGAGGAAAAGTAAAACATTATCCGCTATATTTATATATGTCATGGCTAAAGTACAGACAATGTTTTTCACTTACCCTCGTATAAATATCACTAAGATATAAGAAAGGACGTCAAACAGAATTTAGAATTTTTTTTCTAAAATAAAAACAAAGTGTAACTAAAGTTAGAGTGATACCGAGGTTGTTGTATGTATGTAAGGGAAGGAAGTACGTGCAGATTATGATGACATGTAAGATATATAACTGTTGGCCTTATACATGAAGAGGTTAATGTTGTAGGGATCGGGGAACTATACTCTCGAGATCTGTTCCAAGAAAGAAGCTTGGTGATTTGAACTTCCTTTTTACCAATAGAATACGAAGATAATGAGGTCAATTCGTCCCTGTGAACCTGCTATGATGTGTCGTAGCTGTAAAGCCCTAAACTCGTGGAACTTATGAATGTAGGTCGTTTGAGGTTTTATTATGGAACGATCTATTGACATCAATATGATTGTAATGTTTCGTCTGTTGGCAAGGTGCTGTAGGTTTGAAACCAATTCGCCGTCCCTAATGCTGAGGAAGCGATTTTTAAATACTGTCAATATGAGGAGGTGAGGATTAGGCAGCTTCAGCCTAGGTACGGTAGCAATGCTCCATGTGTATTGACAATATTGTAAAGTAAGTGCATGGTGGGAACACAGTGTAGGAAACTGCGAGAAAGATGAACAGAGATAAGAGAACTCTCCAAAACCAAATTGAAAGCATTGTCAAGATAAGAACTAGAAAAATGTATTTAAGAATGTCAGAGATAGATAAGAAGATCATTGAAAGTGTAAGAAACAAGAAAAGTGCATTTGTGTGAAGATATTTAAAGAAGGTTAGTGTAGCGAATGAATGACTTTCTTAATAAATATGAATGATTGACAATATCCTTACAGATGATAAAGATATTTATGCAACTATGATGTGATGCTACAGAAGGATACTCAGAATACCATGAACTCAATTCGTGAGTGACAAGGACGTTTAAAGTAAAATGGAAACAATTAGGACAATTATATTCAGAATAATAAATAGGGAGTTGAAATTTCCAGGAGATTAAATGAGGAAAGAGGCTTGGGAGATTTTCAACTCACAGAACAGAAGAAAATTTCGATTAACCTACATAACGAGTGGCTGTAAATAGATGATAGAACAAGGATTAGGATAGATAGAAAAATGGCAAAACAGCGAAAAAAGACATGTGAAAGTTGTGAATACCTTTGACCTCCCATTTTCTGTAGGTATACGACACATAGAAGAAGTAGGCGAAGATATTGCGAATTTGAAAAGAGAGTTTACAAAAGAAAAAAACTTTAAAATGATATATATTAGGTTGGTGCAAAAATAATGACGTAATAATGTCGTTTTTTGACGTATTTTTAACGTCAAAAACGACATTATTACGTCATTATTTTTGCACCAACCTAATATATTATTCCAAGATCATTTTCCAACATATTCACGATGATCTTTACCCTCTCTAAATTTTGATCCTTCTGTCCTGGAATGACAAGTTGCCTCACAGTTTTCCCGCACGATTTCATTTTCGAATCTTTTTTCATTGCTCTTTGGACTGCCATAAAGGAACTCCCCTCATCTAAATATCTAATGGATTGAAACGGATCTTTTCTAATTGATCTCTTTAGCTGTAAGTTGAAATAATGATCCCTCTTCATTTAGTGACGTACTGAACCAGTTTAACTTTCTACTGTTCCCTCACTTTTCTTAACTTATTCACCGATCTCTTGATGGTTCTTGAACTGGCATTCAAGATGGGAGGCAAATAATGAATGTTGGTACCGTTACTAAAGGCCTGGACTGTCTTTTCCCTCTGGTCATTTGGGAAGACAGTGGGGCTGACACAAAACGGTTTAACCTATCCTCTTCCTAGATGAATAACTCAATGGGTCTTTTAAATATTCTTACAACAAATGTTGTAAAAATGACTTAACGTCTTATCCGCAAACTTGAAAAAAAGTAAACTCAGTTTAGAGTTTTTTTGTTTTTTTTTAGATAATAATCATTTTGTGGGATGGAGAATTATGCTCTTATACGACTTTGGTACATACGGTATTTAAGATGAAGTATTAGGTTGGTGCAAAAATAATTTCGTTTTCTAACATATGTTACTATGTGAGAAAACGAAATTATTTTTGCACCAACCTAATACATGAAAACAGATAATCCAAATCTTTTTTTTAGAGATAAATGTGCATTTGGTGGGGCAAATAGCTCGGGTGGATCTTGTGTCATTTTTCGACATAATTAACTAAATGATATTTACGAAAGCTGTATGTGGGTGAATGTCATGGGCTGATATTGTAGGACGCAGAATTATTGGATTTTTAAAGATTGAGATTAATTTTAAAATAAAAGCAAAGACTTATTTAACATTTTTCGATAGGTTTTATAGGAAGAAAACGTTATAACCAAAGAACCTTTGACATCATGAGTATCTATATTCAAGATAATATTCATTAGTTTTCTGCATCTTTGACGTTTAATCATCTTGATAAAATATTTTTTTCAAAGAAACTATATGTAATGTAATATTAACCGTATCCTTATACTTTCAGAATTCACTGACCGAAAAACCAGTACTTCTGTCGGTTGAAATTTATAAAATCTTTCTCTTGAAACCGGAAAATATGTCCAGTATTTGTTATAAATCTTTCTAGCATTGATGTTAGTCTTCTTCCTAACACTTCACATTTATATAGAGAAATATGCGGAATATGGCGGATATTATTTACAATACTGATGCGAACACATGTCATTAACTTTATTATGGTATTATATTCTTTTCGAATTACATTCATACATCGTCAGGTAGTTTATGTGCTGTTTCCTATGTCCCAGCTGCTAACAATATGTCTTGTGAATATCAAATTTCCCAATGCCTCTTTCCTCATTATGTGCGCTAGAAATTTTAACTGTTTCTTTCTGATATTACATATAACTATATTTTTGGTTTCCATTTTCTCTAAAACTTCGCCGTTATTGGGTTCGGTCATATTCTCAGCATCCTTTTGTGTCAATTCAAAATTTCTTCTTCATCTGCGAGGAAACTGATATTACATAACAGTTTAGTACTGTTGCCTCTGTTTCTAACAAACATTTCTTGTTTCGTAAAACTTTCCTTAGCGTTTGAATGTATTATGATGCATTTTCCACGCATGTAAATTGTTTTACCTGTTTATTTTTGGTATCTCCAGTTTGCAATTTGTATGTTGGGCTATTCCTTTTAATAAAACCATGTATTCTGTCTTGAATAATTGATAGTTCTTTTTGTCTCGTTTTCCTTCACAACATTCTGTGGGCGTTCTTGTAGTTTCCTTTTTGGATCTGCTATCAACTCATTGTCTTATTTTAAAATTGTAGCTGCCAATGATGAATCATGTTATGACTTCTAATTATCTCAGAATTGCCTCATGTATACGTTGAATAAATCCCGTGGGAAGACACCATTTTCAATTTTTACGTATTTCCAGAATTTAAATTCAAGTTTAAAATTATCACCGATGAAACATTTTGGTTGTGATCAAAATGTGAATGGTGAACAAAAATATTCTTCTCTCACTATTAACTCGAGAAACTCAAGGTAAGAATTTATTTCTAGGTTATGATAATAATAATAATAATAATAATAATAATAATAATAATAATAATAATAATAATAATTGTTATTATTATCATCATTTGTGTATGTTATGTTTCTTGTTTTGGAGCTGTAGAGTCGAGTCCAAAGTAAACCCTATAGAAGAATTGTCATATAATTGAAAATACTTTTCTTACGATATCGGATGTTACTAGTAGGACGACATTCTGGACTTTATGTTGTTGTTACTCAGGACACTATTATTAAAATTGATCATTCTTTTTTCCCAAGAGTCCCAGAGCTACGATTACTGCTGGTATAGTCTCAGTTTTCATTCACCACATCCTGTTAATCTCGATTTCCATGTCCTTGTATTTGGACAAATTCTCGATAATGTTTATAGAGGTGTTTCTCTCAGATGGTACTGCTATGTCAATAATCATACACTTTTTGAATTTCTTGTCTTTTATGATAATATCACGTCTGTTGGCTTTTATTTCCCTGTAAGTTTGAATTGGCATGTTTCAGATCATAGTGACATCGCTATTTTGAGTAACTGTGTCTGGTTGGTGTCCATACTATCTTTCAGTGGTTTCGATTTTAGGCTTCTTGCATATCTCCCAGTGCACATATGTCGCCATCTTGTTATGTCTGTGGGAATATTCGTTTTTTGCTAGTTCCGAACATCCTGAGATAATATGGTCGAAACTTTCATATTTTACGCAGATCCTGCAATTCGGGTTAGTTTCATTGTTGATTATGTGACAGTAATAGGATCTGGTTGCTTTTTGGAGGCTTTTCTCCATCTTGATCTGTAATAATAATAATAATAATAATAATAATAATAATAATAATAATAAAATAATGATAATAATAATAATAATAATAATAATAATGATTATTGTTGTTGTTGTTGTTGTTATCATCATCATCATCATCATTATTATTATTATTATTATTATTATTATTATTATTATTATTATTATTATTATTATTATTATTATTCCTTTGATTTCTGGTGTGTACACATTTATTTCCGGATACCGCCCAGGGACATAGGGTTAGAGATGGTATCATGACATTCTTCACTGACAACATAACAAAAATATTTTATATAGATAAAGCCCTTCGTAAGTTGTGGGCTGTACTCGTGAGAACAATTTTTTGTATTACTTTAAGGCATGGGCTTCCAGGAATCCCTTCAATTATTCTACTGAAATCTTTTCCAACCAATCCGAGAGCTGCAACTGCAACGGGGATTGTTGATGTTCCCTTATGCCACATTTCTTTAGATTTCGATTTCAAGGTCTTTGTATTTTGATAGCTTTTTGAAGAACTTCAAAGATACATTGCAGTCTGCAGTTTCTGCCATATCAATAAGGAGGCATTTTATTTTCATTGTTTACCGTCTCTAATAATATTTTCTGAGCGGTTAGCTTTGATTGTTCTCTCTTTTGTATTGTTAGACCAATAAAATTGTAACAGGTCCTATCTCCGTAACAGGGTCGGTGTGTTTTTCATACCACTTTCTTTCAGTTTCCTTCTCGTAGAAGTTACAGATTTTCCAGTGCAGATAAAGGCCAACTCTGTCATGCCGGGTTTTATATTCAGTGGGTGCCAATACCGTGCAATCTGATAGAATATGATCAATTGTTTCTGGGTAATTATTATTATTATTATTATTATTATTATTATTATTATTATTATTATTATTATTGTGGTTGTTTAGTATATAGATTTACTGATGTTATTTCTCAATTTGAAATGATCTGATTATAATAAACTTTAAAATGCAATTTCCATTATATATTTTTTACAAACATGAGAGAATTAAAATTCTTTTTTAAAGTGTATCAACTATGACAATGTGTCTACACTGCTGTTGCAAGGAATGGGCACCAACATAGAATTCCAGAAATGCGTCAGCAGAAATGAAAAATGTTTTTGTTTTTTTTAATAGCCAAAAAATAGCGTACATGTAAAGGGAGGTGGGAAGTACATAAAGCTGATGCTGTCAACATACAATTATAAAGAATTGAAGATATTTCATATGGCAGCTTTATTGACTTTTCATATGTTGTTCTTTAATTCAAAGATTTTGTGTATTGTCATTAATTTTTAAAGAAATTAAATAAAAAGTCTATTGTAGTTGGTGATTCAATGTATTGAAATTTTGATTTTCCTAGCGCTAGGACGAATACACATTATAATAATATTACAGGTAGATTTTCATATTATTTATAATAAATAAATTTACTGGATGTCTATGCAACTATAAAGTGTGACTGAAGACGTCAAAATGACACTTGTTCTGTTTATTTTCCGGTGGAAACTCTAGCAAAACCATAAAACGGCGTAAAGTTTTTTCTCATAAAATCAGGAAAACTTAGATAACTTATAATCCGACATACAACATTTGTATAACTTCATGAGTAAAAATATTCCGGTCCGAATTTTTATTTTAGCTATATATATATATATATATATATATATATATATATATATATATATATATATATATATGTATATATGTGTGTGTATGTATGTATGTATGTATATGGGGGTGTTATTGTACGTGTGAGTGTGTTTGCTTGCGACTGTGTATGTTTTAATGTGCAGCATCTCTTTATTGGTATTTGAATAACATATGCATCTGTGCTTTATAAATATTTTTTATTCCCGCTTTCGTGATTCTGATAAAAGCTCCAACATTACACATTATCACAAAAGTTGTCAAGATTTGCTCACCTTCTAAACCTTGACCAAAAGATATAAAACGAACCTACAACACTGAATGTTTTATCTTTTAACGTAGCTGTCAAAGCTTGGTTCAGCCAAGGAACTTTACTTTTCTTTCTTTGACACCGAACCTAATGTCATACAGTTTCGCTGCAGTAATTATCTCTATCCTGTTTTAGATTGTTTTTCTTTATTATTTAGTTTATAAAAGATATGAAGGGTTGCCACAATTATAATTAGCCATGATTAATTAATGACGCATTTCTAATTAAGAAATCGAAGCATTACGTCTCATTTAGAGATAAATTCACATGACATCAATCGTAAAGAAGCCCGTCAAGTGAGAAAGAAGTAAAAAGAGCCAATAGAGTGAGGGGGACACGAAAGACCTCAACACCACACATAAACTAAGACAAACCAAGAAACTGGTTTAACATATAAAAATATTTATATAAATTGAAATGCAACATTTTTTGTTGGAAGATAATTCCAGGAGAAACGTCTTTAAATTTCCCCAAAAAATAAATCTTAAAATTCAGTTTTTTAGTTTTTGGAAATTTAAAGGTGTTTTAGAACGTGAGTGTTTTAGCTTCTCTGTGTATTTCTCATGGGAAATATTGTTATTTAATGCAATGATATTTCCAAACAATTTTCCTCATCTTTGCTTATTCTAAAAGTTTCAGATAATGTGCAAGCAGGCTTTTTCACCCCAGCAGTTGGTAATCCCCGACAATCTTGAATGGATGACTATGTTTAATCCCTGGCACTTCCTATGTCTTTTATAAAATATTCAAAACAGTAACCGTCAAACTTTCTTTAAAATGGATATCTGCCTTCCTATTAAGCTATAGGCATGCACGTACTCTTATACACACACACACACACACACACAAGTAGAAGATGTATAGGTTTTGCAAGGATGTCTTGATCAATTCCTTCTATGAAAGCTGTATATGCGTTGTTTTAAAGAAACTGATATGTGCTGATATATAAACGTATTTCATATTCAATCAATTCAGCTGAATCAAGTCAATAATGCCACCAAGTCGGAAGGAGGTACTGGGAGAGAAAGAGAATGAGAAGACATTAGGGCGAAAAAAGAAATATAAAAGATTAGGTGCCAGGAAGAGGAAAGATGGCGACAGGCGTTGTATTTAATTTTCTGAAGAAGATAGTTGGCAGGGAAGAAAGGAAGCGGCCTGGAAGTGCGAGAAAAGAAGCTATTAGAATAGATGATGTGGTTTTATATAACTAGTTACCAAGGAGGAAATGTCATTTGAACTTTGCCATAAACAGAAAAAAATATACGGAAGGTACGCCATTTAATGGGAAAGTGACTGAAATCAGCATAGCTTTCTTTGCATTTTGCTCAGAATCTCAAGAAACAGCAAACCAGATATACTCGCAATGTTCAATGTACTGACGAATGGTAGATTTAGAAATGTGCTAGATGGATTCAGACGAGAAAGTTTTCTAGCTCGACACAGCGAACCAATTTTCCTAGTCGTAGACCTAACAATTGCTTCATTTCAATCACTCCACGTTACTGGAAAACGTGATCACAAGAAGCCGGGTATTATCTTCATTTTTCTGTGTACTAATATATAGATATTTTCCCCAGCAAAGGCAAATAATCCCTACCAGCATACCACAAATTGTAATATATTGGCTGAATGTTATTATAGTTATTTGAGCAATTATTTCCATAGGTAAAATAACATACATATTTTCCGTAAGATCCACCCAGTACAAGCCCGGGAGCCACTTAATGTAGAGTGTTACAGAGTAAGAGGCACAGGTTATTCGGACATGTGGCGAATGTAACGGTTAACACTAAACTTGAACAAGATTCTGCTCATCAGGAAAACATCTTTATCCGCCTGAAGAAGCTGCTCGAGTGAAACTTCTCACCGGAAGAATATGGAGAGAATGAAGGTAGTTCTTTACACTATGCGCCGTATGGCGGGTTCTAGCTGTGAAGGTTAGAATTGTCGGATGTAAGGAATGTATTTTCGTTTTATCTCTTTATATGGAAGTGACGATAGAGCAGTAGGAGGTTTGAAACTTTTCGCCTGTAATTCGACACCCACAAGGACGTGGAAACGCATTTGGTCACTATCGAGGCTGGAAACTGACCACTGGGTAACTCCTGCTCAAATATAACAGTAGTACTTCATTTTAGACCTGATCTGGTTCTTGTAAAATCTGAGAATAGCACGAGGTGTCAGGTAATTACTGGGAACCTACCATGTTTCCTACATCGTTAGCGATGGATCTATATGTACGAATTCCACTAGAGCTCAGGTTGCGTTTAATGCCCAATAGACGTTCAAGCCACGAGGCCTTCGTAAGGGAACATAAATTTCTTTGAGACTGTATGTTTCTAGAAAGATTGAAAGAAAGAAAGAAAGAAAGAAAGAAAGAAAGAAAAAAAAGAAAACATGAATAAAAGTAAAGATAGCGTTGATACCTTACATAAAAAAAAAACACAATTTTGCTTACCATTCTTACTACAGCCCTCACAATGCATCAGAATGTCTATGAAGTCCTAACTAGTCCCCATATGTACAATTTGTCGGTGGGGTCGGGTATAAAGTAACAACTTTTAAAAATGAAAGGCCCAAAATGGAAAACTCAACAGAAGAATTACCGTGCAAAATAATTTTAAGGAACGGACAGGAAAGCTGCAAGACGGTGTTAGGAAAATGACAGAAGCAGAGATGACAGGTCAGTACATATAACATTGCAGGTTTTTTGTTTGTTTGTTTTTTTAGCGGGGGGGATTTTTCCAAGAATCTCTGGTATAGTTGTAGAGTGGATGAAGAAAACGGACAAATATGTGTTGGCAAGCAACTAAATAATCGTCAAAATTATGCATGGGGTATAAACGTAACAGTGCTCAATGCGGTTATACAGAGGAAAGATATATATTAATTAGTACATTTACGCGTACCTACGTTTTGGATTGCGAGTATAGTTTTGCTGGGACACAGCGAACTACAGAATCCTATTACTGTGACCCATATATAGTCGCAAGCGAAAACGTAGGTACGCGTAAATGTACTAATTACGCGTAAATGTACTATTTACGCGTAAATTTACTAATTAATATATATATATATTAATATACCCGTATTTGAATTATTATTATTATTCTAACCACTGGGAAGTTTCGTGGTTCATGCCCAGTTTTTGAGATTATTTTATTTGCTCTTTTTTATTTTTTATTTGAGTTTACTTTTTTTACTATGTTAGTGACGCGTGCATGCCGACGTCCTCTCAGGTGTCCATCAGTCCGTCCATAATTGCAAGTTCCCCACAGGAGTTTACTTCTAACACGCAAACGTAAGAGACGGGTGTATGTTCATGCGCACATATAAATATATGTATATTATATTTAAAATATAAATTATAGTTATTTAATTAAATTTAATTTGTATTATTTAAATTTAATTTTAGTTATTGTTGGGGTGTCCTCAATCTAAAAGACTGTTATACTCTTTCGCCTGCTATAATTTTAGTAGGTGGAAGGTTCGGGGGAACATTGAACAGTAAATAGCCTGAGCGCTGGTTCATTCTCACTAGTCAAGTAATACTTTTCTGGTGTACTTACTGTTTAATATACGATATATCTGCAAACCTGTTTTTTATTATTACTTAACCATTTACTTGGTCACAACAGTTATATTATATGATTCTAATGTTTATTTATATATATATATATATATATATATATATATATATATATATATATATGTATGTATATATATATATCTATCTCAAAATGACACACACAAACACACCCACACCTACTAATATATATATATATATATATATATATATATATATATATATATATATATATATATATATATATATATATGCGTGTGTATGTGTGTGTATGTTGGTATGTGGGTATGTATGTTTTTGTGTGTGTGTAGGTGTGTCTATGTGTGTAGAGAGGATCTCCATCCATGAACTCTGTATACAATTTAAAATAATTATAGCTTTGTAACTATACTTGAGCAAAATGATCCGTAAAAAAATATAATATAGCGTGAGATGTTTAATTTTTTTGTCTTTCCTTCAGAAAATTTATCTACAATTTGTTTGAAGATTATTTCTTTTCAATTTCTTTAAACTTAGAAAGTCACTTTGTTTTTTTTTTCTTCAATTTCTTGAAAATTCAAAATGACTTCTTTCTTTTTATTTTCCTAAAACATCACAATTAATTTTTTTACAGAATTGATGTTTCACACAAATGGATTTCTTTTTCTGGAAACATGTGAAAAGTAATGCTTATTCAACTAATTTATTCAAGCTGGAATAATTGTTGCGACTAAAAGTATTATTGAAAATAAGATGTAATTTTCCCTAGAACTCCAGAATCGTATTACGTTTTCTATGTTTAATAATGGTGGACATGTCGAAAATTAGCAATCAGAAAAGAGTTTTAACTATTTTTTCTTTCTCATGCTTTGTACAATTCTTTTATGTACAGTTACAAACTGTAATATATATATATATATATATATATATATATATATATATATATATATATATATATATATATATATATATATATATAGTACAGTTTGTAACTGTAGATGAAATAATTGTACAAAGCATGAGAAAGAAAAAGTATTTATATATATATATATATATATATATATATATATATATATATATATATATATATGTATATATATATGTATATATATATATATATATAATATATATATATATATATATATATATATATATATATATATAGCTAGAGTCAACCGGATGTCTAGCCGCACTGATGAGCTGTGATACAGCATTACTCTCTGTCTGTGGATGACATTATATATATATATATATATATATATATATGTGTGTGTGTGTATATATATATAAATATATATATATATATGTGTGTGTGTGTATATATATATATATATAAATATATATATGTATAGATATATACACATATATAGATATATGTGTATATATATATGTGTGTGTATATATATATATATATAAATATATGTGTATATATATACACACAGATGTATATACATATATATATGTGCATATATATGTGTGTGTGTGTATAAATGTATATATATATATATAAATATATATATGTACATATATATATACACACACACACACACATATATATATATATATATATATATTCCTCCAGTCACTTTCGCTCCCATTAATATACATATATGATTTCTTGTATGCTATATTTCGGAGTGCCTATTATATATTCTCTGCAGTTTTAATAGATTTTTCTGCGTGTGTACATGTTGAATATTGCGAAATATTTTTCACATAATAATACACACACGCGCATACACACAGACACACACACACACACACACACACACACATATATATATATATATATATATATATATATATATATATATATATATATATATAATTTATGTCCCCATATTCAAAAATGATCATGATAAGATCATTTGAGAGTTCATGCACTAAAATATTCGACAATGTGCGACTCAAAATTTGATATTTGCTACTGCAATCAAATTACTAAATTTCTTTGTTTATAGCAAAGTTTCGATACAATGACGACTTTCTAAGTAAATATGTTAAATAAATTATAATGTATTTATTTGCATCAGTATTGGTATCATTCCTAGCTAGAAGTGATAAGAGTGTCTATCTCTTCTTAGGAATGGCAGCAGTTGAGCTGAATTCCTGCAAAATCTACTTCCTCTGAAAATGTTCTTGTAAACCAACGAAATATTTCTTGTATCTTGATGTACAACGAAGAATCTCTGATATATCGAGAACAAGAAACAAATAAGTCAAGGTATATAGTATTTTTTCTCTTCGTATATTTCATTGGAAGAATTAAGAAATGCCAACTTCTGCGTGATATCTTTGATATCATATGACGTGGAGAACATTCGAAACTTATACTGTGTTTTTGATCGTTACTTTGAACTCTTACCACGTTAAAATATACTGCTATTTCTTTTAGAATTTGTTTGTCACGTTCTTGACTACTGTCAACATGCGGGAATGCCAGCTATGCACATGTTTAAAAAAATCAACGATTAATTTTGTTTATGAATATATTCGGAATTCCAATGACATACAAGAATCAAAATTGTTTAAAAAATAACAGACATATGTGCTTTTTTATCGTTTCACACCAGGGGAGACTGTAAACGACACTAAATTGTAAAAGATGAGCGAAATAGAGAGACAATACTAGAACAGAAATCAAAAGGGCAGAACATAACAGTTGACGTTACGTTTATATTTTTGAATATCATAGTTAAAAAGAAAGCAGGAAACCGGAAGAAAGTTCCAAAAACAAACAGTGGGGGAGAAGAGAAGATTAGCATAGAACTTACGGTTACAGCAAGAAAATTCAACAGCAAAATCGTGACACCTAATATGGCGTTTAAATTGGTATCAAATGGGAAGGTTTTTCCGATCAATTACCGTTAAATATATTTAAACATATATTTTTAAACATAAATACACCTTATGTCTGATCATGACCAGTTATGTTGTTTGCTATAATTTCGAGCGAAAATAAAAGCAAAAATTATCCAACGTTTAGATATATTTTTATTAATTTGGTTCTAAGCTTTCGGCTCACATGAGCCATCCTCAGAGTGATTATACAGGCAAGAAATAAAGATATCCACCGTCAAAAATGATATTTTGTTATTTTGACATGGAAAATTGCTATGCGATGATAATGATATACATACATACATATATATATATATATATATATATCATTTATACATTTATACATCATATATATATCATTTTTCCTTTCATTTCGTTGTTGGAAGTGTTACCTGATGATCCGGAGTCCCTTAAAAGAATTTTGGTGAAATAAATTATTGCAATGGTACCTTAAAGTGGTCTGTTTTTCATTAAATATTAGCTCTGGATTCACATTGAGCTCTCAGGATTTCATCCTCCTTGGAATTACCCATACGGTTTACCAAGTTCTTCGTAACTTAACTATATATATATATATATATATATATATATATATATATATATATATATATATATATATATATATATATATATATGAAAATGTGCATAGTTTGTCACGGTGGGAGAAAATTGGTTGAAGCCGGATGTCGTTGCAAATTTCTTTTCATATATATATATTTGTTTAATAATCACTAGATACATAGCAAAGTACCAGACCTGGTTTGGTAGGAATCTTGGATAAACGATCGAATGGTAAACTTATACATGTGCAAGAAATATTCTTTTTTTTTGTTTAGTACGACATAATGAACAGACTATCTTAGCGGCACACTTAGAAAATAGTTCCACCGCTGTCACATAACTTTTCTCTGTTTTTCCTATTAATATTTACATGGTAAGTGTTTTCATGAAGATTCTTGTAGGCATTATGAATTTAATTGCAGTACTAGATTAGCGGAAGAATTTCACCATTTCACAGTCAAAATGGTTCGATGTAACTGTTCTATGCTAACAGTATCCTTTATCACACTCCACACTTGTGCAAATTTCTTCCGGTTTCTTTCTTTCTAGTCAACTTTGATCTTCATATATTTAAATGCAATGCTAGTCGTTATATTCCGTATTCTTAATTCTTGTTCTTTTATTGTACTCTCACCTTAATAGTAGTTCTTCTCTTATTCTCTAATACTCAGTAAACTTTTGCGTCCGAGTGCCTTTATTACCTTGCTTTGTTTGAAATGATTATAGAAATCGTTCCAATTCACGTCAGCGGAAAACTGTGAAACAGGAAAATGACAATGATTTTCTTTAATGTGTTCGAATCCATCAAGCTGACGGAAGTCCAAAAATTTTATGTGAGAATTTTCGTTTATAGACTTTAAAGCTTAATTAGCAAAAAACGCAAATCAATTGCCTTAAATATATGTTAAATTAATTAAAACCAATTAAAACAATTTTTATGCAACAGAGGGATCTCATAACCGTATTTATACGAGGTGTAACAATTTAATTTTCTGACTGTCTCTGTGAAATAGTATCTACCTGGACATTTGCTGTTTCAGTTCCAAATAATCATACTTCTGAAATCATTAATTTCAATAGAAGGTGGTGCCATTACTTGGTACAATATTGGAACGATAAGTACAACGAGGAATATTACATGACTAGTGAGTGTGCGTCGGTTGACCCTGAGTTCAATCTCTTCCACTGTTTCCCCAAGGCTTTCTCTCCTCCTAATCTTATAGTAGGCGAAAGAGACCAACATCGACCCTTTAGAGGGAGAACACCACAACATAGACTAAGTTAATGAAAAAAAAATATTGTGTAAAATACATAAGCAGAGGTTGCTGCTGATGATGTTTATATAAGAACAATGTCCGCTTAGATAGTTATATTAGGTTCGTGCAAAAATAATGACATAATAATGTCGTTTATTTACGTTAACAAATACGTCAAAAAATGACATTATTAAGTCATTATTTTTGCACCAACCTAATACTTATCTTTACGAGCTTCTCAATACCATAAAATTACGATAAGATATCATAGATGTGAGATTGGTAATAAATTCAGTTATTTTTACTTTCGTACAACCTTTCTTTGGATATATTTACTTTTAATGGTTAAAATTGACACCAATTATTTTTAGTTACAATATACTATGCGAGTGTTGGGTTGCCAAAATAAAAATCCTTCATAAGTCATGTCGAAAACGTTAACGGAATTAATTCAAATAGATTGTTGCAAATGATTTTGATGTCCGTGCTGTCTTAACCCTATCGCCTGCTCCATTCTCTGGACCAGAAAAAGAATGAAGAATATATGGAAATAATAATGGTTGAGAATGAACAAATTAATAATCGTGAAAATGAGGAAGCTAAAATATAGGAAGTTATAATGATAGGAAAATAACGCAAAATGAAAAACGAAGATATATATATATATATATATATATATATATATATATATATATATATATATATATATATATATATATATATGGAGTGAGAGGGAGAGAGAGATAGGTAGAGATACATATGAACCGACTGTGATAGATAGATATATAGATAGAAATATACAAACGGAATGTCATAGATATATAGATAGATAGAATCGAGTGTGATATATATATATATTGATTATCAAACGATAAAATAATTATGAATATGTATTTATTTATCAAGCCTCTCCCATCAGTAGTAGGAAGGTGTGGGGAAAGAAACTTAAATTAGTAAATTTATGACTGATTATTTCTTCTAGGCATTTTAATAATCTTTGCAAATGAAATATTTATCTGCATTTAGACAAAATTCTTTGAGGGCAAAATGAAACTTTTAAATAATCTATTCCTTTACTTCTACATTTCTTCGACTAAAGTCTTATTTGTTCAAGACTTTCATGTGGGTTACTCAGAATTTTTTGTCTATTCAGTGATGGTATTGATTGAAATGAGTCTTGCAACCGGCTTTGTCGTCGCCGTCTTTGTTTTTATATTGCTAATATTTTTCTTCCGATCGATATTTCTATTTCTCTATTAGTTTAAACTCATAAAATATTTAACATGAAATGATATCGAGCTAAAAGCGATTTATACAACGGTAGTTGTTAACATTTATCTCCTGTTTATTGAATCTCAGTACATTGTTTGAAGATGTTTCATTGCATGTCGATATTAAAACTTTATAAGAATTGCCAGATTTTTGACGGCACGAGTACACGAGTACAGATATAATAATTTCCTTTACAATCAGTAGTATATATCCAAATGCGATTTTTTCGTTGAAACAATTTTCAATAAATGCAATGCATATCCGGATTTAAAATGCTTTTCTGATTCCCACTGCAATGCTAGTTGTAAGAAGAAGCAAATAACAGAATCAGTCAGGCTGAAATTGTAGCCCAAATGAGATAGACATTTTGGTTTATCATTTCTAGACAACAACGACCAATTACATTGTTTTATTATTTATTTCATGGATTGCATTGCGCATATATGTTTTCTTTAATTTGTTCTTCTTCTTTGTCTCTTTGCATCATGTGAAATTTCCTTTCCTAGCAAAATTAAAAAAAAAGATAGCGTCTGACATTGTAGTATATTATAACCAATGAAGGAAAAATTAGAAGTGAACATCTCGGCAGCTGGTGGAAAGTGAGACTAGACAGAAACCGGAAAATCTGTCTGATTTGTCAATGTTAACACACCAAAAGACGTACAGAGTATTGATATAGGACGCTATGTTCTTTAGTTCAGCCAACAACATGTAACACAGGCTTTGTAATTTCGAACGTTTAAGGCCGACCGACGGAATAAAAACAGCGAAAATCTACCGTGCATAAAAGGACAAGAAGATTAAATGATTTTGTTTGGAAAAGAAGAAAAAAAGAAGAAACATGTTGCTAGGAAAAAAAAAGTTTAAATAAACGACGTACAATTGGGGTTAGTTTCATCTAATATCACCGATTAGGAATTAATTGGTCGACCGGACGTTTCTACAACGTGAAACTTGTGCATTTACGTAATTACATCGAAGTGAATATGATAAAAACCTCCACACGTAGGCACACATGCAAACGTACTAATTAAAGGACAGACGAGCAAACAATCCCAGCCGTCGAGTTTGCTGTCCCTTTTATACTTTTTGCTTTTTAATAATTATACTTGTTTTCCCTTGTGTTACGTTGTTGAAAATGAGCGTCTAATTAGTAGTCTCTGGTGGTTCTTTACATCATAGTAAATAAGATCAACGCCTGTGTTACTTCTGGATGCCAGTTTTTGTCGATTGGTTTGTTCATTTATTATTTGATATTACTCTGCTTCTTTTGCTTAGTTTAAAAAGAAACGATTCTTTACTATAGCTAAACTCATTGAATATTGTGTGGTGACAATTTAAAATTTTGTAAACAGAAAAAAAGATTAAATAATATTAACCTGGGAGTGGTGTTGTTTGACTGTTATCTAGTAGAATTTAATTTCGTGCCGGCGCCGGTTGTTTTTCTGGGAAGCCAAGTTGATTCACAATGCCCATTTTCCAGACAGGGAGACATGCATATCCTCATTTTTAGGGCCAAGAACAACATAATTATCATACCTCTCTTTTCCATAATTTAATTTGCAGTCCTCCTAAACAAAGATTACATTTTACTTGCTGTAATTAAATCGATGTACATAGGGCTGGTGTGATAATTGTAAAGTATTTGAATGGCCAATCTTGATTAAAGTAACAATCATGTATATATATATATATATATATATATATATATATAAAACATTTATTCATAACACAAGTTATATATTATTTTTAAAAAATCACTGTTTTATTAAATATTAAATAAATACAGTGTGCGATGGGTAAATTGTCGTCATTTTATATTTTTAATTTGGCACATGTGTGTTGTATGTTTTTGATTTGGCGAAATACACAGTATAGTTGGTTTTGTTGGGGTACTGTCTGTGAGACGAGTAGAACCATGACGCAATTCGTTCCGCCAGAAATTTGAAAACATCATGTTATACTGCTTGAAATTTGCGCTGGAAGCTCCAATACGAACATTTCTGAGCGTTTAAGTATTAATCTAAGGACAGTGCAGATTCGGAAAGTGTTGGATGCTGTATCCAGACGACATCATGGTGTTTGGAGTGATCACTTGTGATGGGAATGTTAAGCCTCCATTTATCTTCACACATGGCCTCAGACTCAACACAGAGTCCTGCATCAAGTGCTTGGAGGAGGAAGTGCTGAATTGGTCAAGACGGTGGCTGATGGAAGACCCTATATCCAGCAACAGGACGCTATACCATGCCACACACAGAAGCAGGAGAACCCAGTCATGGTTGCCAGACAATTTCTGAGACCACATCACCACTTAACTCCCGAATCTGCAAACCTCTTGTGTCGGGAGTAGTTAAGTGAGAGACCAACAAAACACATTGTAACACCAAAGATGGACTGAAAGCAAGGATTATGGCAGCATTCTCCAACTTAAACAAGGAAACCGCTTAGAAGAGTTGCAGGAGATTCCGAAGTCTTCATGAGGCCGTGGTTGAAGCCAATGGCGATATTATTGAATAAATTTTCTTTTTGGCATTTCAAAATAGTATTAGGTATTTTGGTAAATATATATATTAAAATGAGATGTCAATGTTATTTTCATCGTTGTGTAATTTGGACGACAATTTATCCATCGCCCCTGTATGACTATATACTGAAGTATTTGTTAGAAACTGAATATTTCCATATGTAAATAACATAAGATTCATATTGCGAAAACTAATATAACTTATCATATAATGATGTCATTTCTTAACTGTATATCCGTAAGCGATCCAGAATCCTCAGAAATTCCATTTTTTATTAAAAACTAACCGAATTACCTATGTCTTGCTGCGTGTTACACATGTTTTGTAAGAAAATGATGATTGATTTTAAATAATTGTTATAATTTGTGGAGAAAAATTATGTATTGCATTATTACACAATGATCTTGCCGATGTGATCTCCATCTTCTGGCTTTCTCCTTCTATTTTTCGGATAGAAAACATTTTCTCCTTCAAATTTAAATACAATTTAAATAAAATGGAAAAAAAATCAGTGGAATGGGTTCAAAAACAGCTTGATCTGATCCATTTAATATGTATTTGATGTAATAATTTATGATTGAATGGCTTGGTGAGCAGATTTTAACAATTGAATTGTCGTAAAAATATGTATTGTAAGGCATTACCAACTGATTTGTCATTCCTCGCTCAACTTGACGTTCATTTTGTCTCATTTTGATCTCGCTGATGTGACCGCCATCTTCTGGCTTTCTCCTTCTATATTTTTGATAGGAGATATTCCTTTGTTTAAATTTAAATTTAATTTAAATTAAAGGGAAATTATTCAGTGGGAGGTGCGCCCCCCCCGGGAATCCCTTTGATCAAAATAAAATATATTTATGCACGTACCTTAGAAGTCATTACCTTGTTCAAATTTAGATTTAATTTGTTATCAAAGGGGAAAAGAAAAAACTTAGTGGATGTGTTTGTGTCTCCCGGGACCCCTTTGAACAAAATGAAATATACTTGTCTATGTACGTTGGGTTATATATATTAGGTTGGTACAAAAATAATGACGTAATAATGTCGTTTTTTGACGTATTTTTAACGTCAAAAAACGACATTATTACGTCATTATTTTTGCACCAACCTAACATATATATATATATATATATATATACATATATATATATATATATATATATATATATATATATACTGAGTAGTGAGTTCAATCCTCACTGGGTGCTCCATACATTCAGCCTTGTGCCACATCTAAGCCGGGCTTAGAAAATCAAAATTATATAGATGAGTTGTCCAAACCTCCTGCGAACGACAGCGATGTGTTCTCGTTGCCTTCACTACAGCTTGGACTTCAGGGTTGCTCATAGAGTGCTTCAAAAAACGTTCTGTTCTGCTATTTCAACCATAGCTGGGCGGGGGAAGATGTAAAAATGATCACAACAGAAGAAACGTTGATTTGAACTAGGCCCCTCGATTGTACTTATCCACACCAGTTTCCTTACACTGCCATATATTCATCATGCAATGTATTATACCGGCATAAATATGTGCATTTTGTTGCATGTAAATAAATTTTACGAAGAGTATGTTATAAAATACCATTCTAACACATAAAGATAATGTTACTTATTTCAATATATTCTTTAGCAAACTTTGCTATTCTTGGCAATCGTTTATTTCAAGCAAAGAATGTTATATTTACAACAATAATAAAAACATTTTCACATTATTATCGGCCATTATTTGTAACCTTTCTACAGAGAGACACTGCGAGATTTGAGTGTTTAGTGCATCTACAGAAAATGTGCAACACCCTTAGGAAAGCTCAACGGAAACCTTCAAAGAGATCATATGACTGAATATCATTAAAAGCGAATATACTTGTATCTATTCAGTTAGAAGCTTATGGCAAAAGTGTCTCCCCTCGGAGAACTGGGGAATTTCAATGAGGATCAGCCATGTCAAGAACACAGAAAGCCTGAGGGGAGGAAAGTTCAAACAAAATGTATGATTTCTTTCCTGTTTTTATCCTACTTGTTTACATAACAGAGAAAAGAGAATAATGAAAGAAAAAAAATCAAAGAAAACATTCCTGTTTTTCAAAGTCTTTTAAATGTCGAAATTTTCTAAGGGCAAGATACATTTTACTAATCAGTTAATTTCCAGGTCCCCTTCTTCTGACTAACTTCCCCGATCCTATCTATCTATCTATCTATCTATCTATCTATCTTATATATATATATATATATATATATATATATATATATATATATATATATATATATATATATATATATATATATATATATATGAAAAGTAAAATAGAATCAGGAAAATGACTCATGAGCTGCACTATGAAAAATTCCTCTAAGAATATAATCTTAAAAAATGGTAAGGATTATAGAAAATGAAAACAGAATGAACACAAAATTACAAAATATTCCTCTTTCTTCAAATACAGTGACAGATGGTTTCAGGGATTTTTTCAAATATATATATATATATATATATATATATATATATATATATATATATAATATCAATTTAAAATATTGTGTAATATATATCATTAATGATATCACTTTAAAAATATGTAATATATATCCTTGATAATATCTATTTAAAAAAGTTATGTAACCTTTCATATATAATCATTAACGCAATATTTTAAATAATATTTTAATATTATTTCTAACCATAATTTTATATCTTTAATAGTGGGCACTATATATAAAAATATGTGCTTTTTCTTAAAGCTTAAATATTCGAGTAACCTTATTAGAGGAAAAAAGAATATATATATATATATATATATATATATATATATATATATATAAAGAAATATAGTTTTAGATGTGCTATATTTATGGGATAAAGTGCTCAATATCAGAGATAGAGCGTGTGTAAATATAAAAGTGAATCTAGAAGTCAGCACTTATAGGCGATAGTCTGTTTCATGCTATATGCAATCGTCAGGCCACGAGTGCTGTTATTTTTCTCCTAAATAAAAAAGAAAAATAATAATAAATAAAATAATATATATATGTGTGTGTGTGTGTATATATATATATATATATATATATAGAGAGAGAGAGAGAAAGAGAGATAGATAGATAGATAGATAGATAGATAGATAGATAGATAGATAGATAGGAATATAAAAGGTTAATGATCAGAGTTAAATAGAAACCAGGAAACAGTAGTATAAAAAGTGCTCAATATACGTGTGAAAAAATAAGATAAAATAAAAATAACCTACAGAGATTTAAATTTGAAAATTAGGAGGTCAGTTAGAATAAGCGACCTTGGTTTCGATCTCAGGGTCTTTTCAGTTTAATTCTATCAAATGATCAATGAACGCTTTATTTAAAAATAACGCAAAAAACGCTACATTATTCTTAAAAAAGAAACAATCAAAAACAAGAGTAGAACGGTCAAACTTATAACGTTGTGTAACCTTTTGTAAGGTGGAAATTTTTGTAAAAAGGTAAAACCATACTGCAAACATACACGCATTTGTTACCTTTGTCAACAAAAAAAGAAAAAAAAAACGATTATGACATTTCTAAATCCCAAAAAACTCTGAAATCTTAATTCTTGCTTTCATATCAAAAATAAATTTATTAAGTGAATATAATGCCGAATAAAATAATATTTTAAAACACCATTGTTATTTTTACAATACGTTTGCTCCTCCACCCGTATATTTACAGCACACCATTCCTTAAATTTGCATTACATTTGCTCTACTTTTCCACTTTGTTTCTTTGTACATTTACGATACACTTGATTTCTCCTTTTCTATTGTTCTCTTCAGCGTTCTTCTTTTTTTTTCTTCCTATTCGTAATCCTCCCTTTCTCTTCCACTCAACGTTATCCGTTTGCTCATCTTGCGTTTGTGTTATTTATTTATTCTTGAAAATTAATAAAGTAGCGTTCTTTTTGGTGTATGCGTTTTATTTATTTCTTTATTAATAAAGCGTTGCGTAGTCACTTGATAGAATTAGCCTGATGAGACATTGAGGTGGAAACCAAGGTCGTATATTCTACCTGACCTCCTAATTTTTGAAGTTTATATATTTATATATACACAGACACACACGCGCACACACACGCGCGGGCACACACAGACACACACACACATATGTGTGTATGTTTGGGGGGGGGGTAAAATATATAGAAATAGAAAAGAACTCGTTAGGTAAATAATCCAAAGTTCTTTAGTATTTTTATTATTTTTTTAAAAAAAATAGTGCTCGATACAAAAGTAGAGCATAAATTTTCGCTTGAAGATGGAACAGAGCTTTATACTTTAATTCAATTTAATTCAAATAATTATATTGAAGTTTTCGGCTCTTGTTTTGAAACATGAGAAGTCTTATATAGCGTTTGGAATCAAAGTTTTAAATAAATAATTATATATATATATATATATATATATATATATATATATATATATATATATATATATATATATATATATATATATATATATATGAAGCATTTATTTTAATATATTTTATAATTATACGTTATTTATATTGACACAAATATTTTGTTCTGTTTATAATAAACTGTATTAATAACGTTTGCCGGAGAACGATTATTTTGTATGAAATTTCTCGGAAAATCAGGCCCGTATATTTTGTTAATACTGTTTATTATAATCATACCATTTACTTAAATAGTTGTGTCTGTATAAATAACGTTATATTTGTGTCTATATAAATAAAGTTTTATATATATATATATATATATATATATATATATATATATCCGTTTCTATTTCCTCATATATCGTTATCTAGTTCTTTCTCCATGCATATATTTTATAATTTTTTTTTTAATATCTACACTTGTTTTTCTAATATATATCGCTATGTTCCTTTATCTCTGTATACAGGATTTGATCAGTAAATTGTTGCCATTTCAGCTTAATCAAGGACAATGGCCACTTCCTACCTAAGATTACAGTAAACTACTAAAATTCACAAAGACGGTATACAACACAGGCGAACTGTTAACTGCCAAGACTCTGTGTATCACCATCTCAGTCGCTTCCTTGATATAATTAAACCATTAATAGGAAAATAACCGTCGTATATCTCCGCCCAATTCGTTGAAATTCTGAAGTATGCTCCTCTCCAATCTAACGAGATTGTGGGCCTGGACGTGGTGAGTTTGTTCACCAAGTTACACACGGAGGAGGCAATATCCGTAGGTAGGAACAGTCAGGTCTCGGACTCATCGCTAGGAAAACGTACCAATATACCAATAGATAATCAGAGGAAAATGCTGACTTTCTGTACAAAAATAACATACTTGTTAATGGCATCAGATTTATATCGGCGGGATGAAGTATTAGCAATTGATTCGCCATTATAAGCAGCAATGATTATATACATATACGTGGAATACTTCAAATAAATAGCATTAGAATCCACATCACTAAAGCCAAATCTATGGCTGAGATATGAAATTGACACCTTCATACTCTGGCAACAGCAGGAAGAGCTCCAACTACTAATGGGTCATGTGAAGTGAATACGATAATCGATGCATTTACAATGGAGAGAAATAACAACAAAGTGACATTCCTGGATGTACTTACATCTCAAACAGGGCATCGGTCCAAGACATCTGAATAAATATTCACCAGAAATTACCTAGACTTCGGTTCCTACCACCCATACAGTATAAAGAAAGTGTTGAAACTTGACTAATGCATGGAATAATAATGCAACACAAAATGTACTTAGAACAAAATGTATTGAAACAAGAAAATGTACACAATATTTACATATAGTCTTTTGTATATTCCTGGGAAGACCGTTCCTGGAATGTGTGTTGACTGAGTCACAGTCGGGCAGAGTCTCTGGTTGAATCTCTTCATTCCTTCCCGGTATCAACCATATTTATATGGTCGGTACTCCACTATGCAAATTTACCCCCCTCCCAAGCCTTGGAATCCCTTTTGGATTTCAAACTGGCTTCCTATATGGGTTGATGATTATGGCTATTTCTTTGTAGATCCATTTGCATACTTCATATGCATATGTCCATCCGCTTAATTTTAATATTTTTTTCCGTTTTGGACTCACGTCCAATGGTTCCGTGAACTTTCGTTTCCTACCGGTTCTTCTCGGTTCAGGAATATTCTGCGGAGGTTCTACTTGAAACATATCATACATTACATCAATGGGATCTTACTCCTCATCCGGTATACTCTCTTCATGCTCTAGAACGTAACATTTTTTAAGTTGGTTCTAGTGCCTTTTATGAGTATTCTTCGGCCCTTTAATTATGTAAATCAGGTCACCGATTCTCTTGTCCACTATGCCTCGCTCCCAGAACTCAACGTTGTTTTTGTAGCACTTGAAAAACACCTTCTCTCCGGAAGTGTATCTTTTTCTCGTTGTATACATAGTATTCTTTACTCTATTTTTTCCTGGCAAAAGCTTGTCAAACACTGACTTAACTTTCCTAGCGAACATTAGCTCAGCTGGTGCCATGTTTGAGTGTGTTCTCTGGTTTGGCGTAATTCTGTATACCTGTAGGAATTGCTGAAGCGCCTTTTCCGTTGGAACTCCTGAGGCTTTCTTCAGCGCGCGCTTTAAAGTATCGACAAATCTTTCTGCGAGTCCATTGGACCTCGGATGATACGGCGGCGTCGTTATGTGGGTAATTTGATATAACTCACAAAATTCCTTAAATTCTTCAGAAGTGAATTGTGTACCATTGTCACTCACAATACACTCTGGCACACCGAACCGTGAAAACAGTTCATGCAAGAAAGTTGTTGTGGTATTGGACGTAGGCTTTTTGCAGCGTAGTACTTCCGGCCATTTTGTAAAACTATCTGCCACTATTAAGTAGTAATAATCTTCTACTGGACCAGCGAAATCAATGTGTAATCTTGTCCACGGATGTTCCGTCTTGGGCCATGGTTTGTGTACTATAGGTGGTGCCTTAGCTGCTAACGCACACCCTTTACATCGATGAACCATGTTTGCGATATCCACATCCATTCCTTTCCAATATACAAAGCTTCGCATTAAGCTTTTTGTTCTATTAACCCCCGGGTGACCCATATGAAAGTCCCGTAGTATTCTTTTCTGCAACTTTTTTGGTACTACTACTCTCTCACCATATAATAAAAATCCGTCACAAATTGAATAAATCTCCTGCACTTTTTGGTCATTTGCTACCATTTTGCTTTTTATTTCTAAAATGAAATCATCGCTTTCAGCTTCTTTTTTGATTTCCTTTGATGTAACCGGTAGTTCTCTTAAAATGTTGTTTACCATGCTTTTCACCTCATAATCTGCTCTGATATTTGCAATAATTGATTCTTCGAATCTTTCTTCTTGACTCGGTTCGAGTCTTGATAAACTATCCCCATGAATTATATTTTTGGATGATAGGTGCTTTATGTGAAAATCATAATTGAAAAGAATGGTTCCCAATCTCAACAGACGATTTGCCGTATAAACGGGTAACCCTTTCTTTGAACCAAAAATAGTGATCAGAGGTTTATGATCCGTTTCTAGCATAAAATGTCTGCCGTGGATGTATCTGTGAAATTTTGTTATGGCAAAAATGATACTCAGCGCCTCTTTTTCGATCTGTGAGTAACTCCTTTCTCCTGGGAGTAAAGTTCTCGAAGCATGTGCAATTGGTTTTCAATTGGTTGAATACACGCTCCTATCCCGTATAAACTGGCGTCACTTGCCACTAAAATATCAAGTTTTGGATTGTAATGGGTTAAAAAGAGGTCTGATGTAAGCATTTTCTTTATTTCATCAAAGGCTTTCTGACATTCTACCGTCCATTCCCATGCCTTGTCTTTTTTTAGTAGTTCATTCAAAGGAGCTCTTAGATTGTACTTTCCTTTAATGAACGCTTGATAATAATTTGCGAGCCGCAGAAAACTCTGTAGCATCGCCACATTAATGGGCGTTGGCATGTCTCTAATCGCAATGGAGCTTTCCGGATCTGGAAATCTGCCATTTTTGTTGATTATGTGACACAAATACTTAATTTCCTCCAAACCAAATTCGCACTTTGACTCTTTGACTTTAAATCCAAAGTCCTGAATCTTTTTAAATACTTGATTGAGATGCTCTCAATGTTCGTCGACGGTTTCGCTCCTTAATTCGCACTCGCTATTCCATCTTAAGGTGTTAGAGACGCTTTACATCAGGTTCAGGCAACCTACTCTTTGTAAACAAAGAGATTGTTTGCTCGGAGTTGCTGTGCTGCGTTTCTAGCATCTTTGTTGGTATAACTTTTATAATAATTTATTTCTTCCTGTCCAATCATTCATGTCATGCATAACAGACTTCTTTTTTCTTTTCCTCATAATTGTAGTTCCCCATTAACAGTTCTGATGAGAGGGGACGAAACCGGTCGACTGGTGTTTGTTTTTGTTTTAAATCTATCATGGTCCATAATATAAAATTTCTTGTTTTTAATGCCTTTATATATATATATATATATATATATATATATATATATATATATATATATATATATATATATATATATATATGGGCAGAAAACTTTCTTTTAATCATCTTTCCTTAAATACGGCAGAAAAGGAAGATTTCATTATTATCTTTATACATTTTTCCAATATCCTTAACCTATTTCCGTTTTGTAGGAATAAGGGGGTACATAAATTTTCCATAATTTATAATATATCAACACACAATTGACAAGAGCCCATAAGAAAAATTATTGTTGCAAACACTGAAATTATATATACATTACATTACCGGAAACATCTCGCTATCAGAGAGCCACTGCATAACAAACAACTCTCTCCTACTATGAACTTTACTTTATTTAACAGTGACAAGGGAGTGCTAAATGCTTTTGTTAAAAATATAAAGATTTTCACGAGAATTCCAGATGGCCTCGACTCACTAAGGCGAGAAGCAATAATCCTACTTTCAAAACAATACAAAACTAAAATACAAATTAAACTGTCAAAACTTGAGCAAAAACTAACACCACCAAAAACATCCAACCTCCTTGAAAATGGTTAAAGAGGTAGCCGAGAGCGCATGGGACAATGCATATATATATATATATATATATATATATATATATGTGTGTGTGTGTGTGTGTATGCAATGAATATATATATATATATATATATATATATATATATATATATATATATATATATATATATACTGTGTATAAAAAATATATTTATGAAACTTGTAGCGGGTTCCTGGCAGCAAAGCAAGGCAATCTGCCATATAACATAAGTACAAAAAGTCGTTGTTGTACCTCAACACACCAATTTATAACAAATAATCAAAATGTCGTCTGCTTCCTTCTGCACAGTCATGCACATGTCAGATCACTGAATGGCGATCTCTTACAAATACTGACACACAATATCGAATAGTTTCGCAGAACCCCATGACACTTTCGATGAAGCGTCTCTGTCTTATTAATATCTGCATTAATAATAGAACACCTGCGCCAAACAAACGAAGAAGATATAACAGAATATATATATATATATATATATATATATATATATATATATATATATATATGTGTGTGTGTGTGTGATAACGCGGCTCCTAGAATATAAGGGAATTACGAGAATTTAACGTGTTTTTAAGCCTAGCAGAACTTGTGCCTATTCGTCCTCTCTCTCTTTATATATATATATATATATATATATATATATATATATATATATATATATATATATATATATACAAAACGTATGAAAAATAGTTTTGCAAACATTTTGGTTTTCTCACGCCAATGCAAAAACAAACGTCTAAATAAATACATATCCTTAAATCCTTCATTTCTGAATTATAAATTTTAAGGTATATGTGAGAGGCCCGGATAAATGTACACTCCAAAATACAATCAAAAATACAGTTTTGGTGGCGGGTTCCTGGTGTTATAATGTTGTTCATCATGACGGTCGTCTTCGAGTATAGAATCCAGAGGTTAGCAGTGAATATTTCGAAGACAGTAGGAAAGCGTTGTTCAGGTTAGCAGTTGATATTTTGATAAAAGTAGCAGAGCATAACTCGTCCTTCTGTTTCTCTTCGCCTGACAAGCTGGACTGGACATTCGGGTAGGGTAAACAAAAATGGCCGACTTTATACACGACGGAGAGAATGTTCTGAGCCTTCTGATTGGTTAACCTTCTATTGGTGGACTATAAAGTGAGTCCAGGCATTTGGACTAACTCACTAGTTATATATATATATATATATATATATATATATATATATATATATATATATATATATATATATATACAAAAAAAAAACTGTAACACCTGGCACCAAAACGAGCTAAAAAGTCTTCCTAAACATATGTCCAGAAGGCCTTTGTTGTAACTCAACACAGCGACTCATAACAAATATTCAAAATGTACTCCGCATCCTGCTACACTATCATGCACACGTCGGATCATTGAATGGCGGACTCTTTTAAATACTCCTACACGGTGTTGAATAGTTTCGCAGGCCCTTATGACATTTTGATGAAGCGTCTCTGCAATTATTGATGATTGCTGCAGAAAACAACTGTTTTAGTTGGCCCTACCGATAAAAATTCAATGGATCGCGTTCGGGGACACTATCTGTCCATATTTTCTTGTAGATATCAGCCTGTGCATCGCTGTGATAAAAATGTGCTGCAGCTCCATCAAACTATGAAACAACATGGGTCTTCATATTAGCAGGTGTATCTACTCTAGCAGTTTTGGGAGTGTGTTCGAAATAATGTCTCTGTAGGCATCTCTTGTAAGACGTGCTGGGAGAACATATGGGCCTAATAGACAGTCACCCACAATTCCAACCCCCACATTAATCCTAAACTGAGGCGGGTGTCTAGTCAGTATTGTAATATGATTATTCCGATAAGCCCAAAAATATTGGTTGTGGAAATTTGTTCTTCCATCTCTTCCAAATGTTGTCTCATCCGTAGATAACTAAGACTGAAGAAACACACAACGAATCGGCAGATTATGCAATTAACCATCGTCAAAATTCTCCCGTGGTTACTGATCAGAAGGCGAAAGAAATTGCATACTTTGCAAATGATAGGGTACAAGAGCTGCTCTTGTTATAAACTCTAGGCGGTACGATATGATGTAGGACATTCTAGGGCAACTTAACGTTTTCTGATACCTTGATCTTATCACACAGCCTGTAGAATGTGTTCTTGGTGTTCAGGCGTATGAGAGGATCATCCTCAACCCATAGTTTATGGTGCATTAGATCTTGTCTCAGCAACGATGATAAAATGCGTCAAAGTTTGGAAGACTTTACTACCTACGTTCAGAAGAAACAATCTGATTCAGCTGTGCAGACTCGCGTCTATTATTATTCGCATGTAAAAATCATAATATCTGCCTGCTCACTATATGAATATCATGTAATTGTTAAACGGAACACTTCTCAGTTAACTCATTGCTACAAGCGTTAAATGTCAGACAGACTAGCCACAAATGTACAGGAATGACATATGTAACCCACTTTACATGGAAACAGAGCGATATTTACCGTAAATGTTCATTAAAATTTAGAACTCAAAAACGAGGGATTTGCGAACTCATGTGCATATGAACTTTCTATCCTCGCTGTGTTTCCCATACTTTCGTCCATGAGCCACATATAAAGTACGCCTAGTAAATCACTATATATATATATATATATATATATATATATATATATAAAGACATTTTTATGTTTCACGTTCTTTTTATATTTAACGTTCTTTTATTTTAAATGTTGGACTTTGTCCATTTCTTAATGTATATATATATATATATATATATATATATATATATATATATATATATATATATATATATATATATATATATATTGAATAAAATACAGACCACTTGAAGGTTCCATGTAATAAGTTATTTCACCACAACCCCTTTAACAGGGCTCTGGATCATCAGACTTTACTTCCAAATGTTGAAATGAAAAAGGCAAAGAAATTCACACGTTTTTGACGGACCTCATCAAGCATATGTAAAATGAACGAAGTGAGGAAGTGAGGTGGGAGAGAAGATATGAGTGTGTTATATGTACCATTTCAATTTTCTTATTTGTAACCCACTGTGTGGTAGCTAGACGTTGCTTAAATTTAACGCGTCTTGTCTCTAGATATAGATAGCTAAGTGTTGAGGGAGAAGACCGACATTAAAGGAAAAATCTACAACAACCCTAATAAATTACATTCCACGGGGACAGGTTTCATTCAAATACTTAGATGCTGTTAATCCGCGTTAAAGTAAGTCATCTATATCTAGAGACAAGACGCGTTAAATTTAAGCAACGTCTAGCCGACACAGTGGGGTTAAAAATAAGGAATTGAAATGGTACATCTAACACACTCATATCTTCTCTCCCACCTCACTTCCTCACTTCGTTAATTTTACATATGCTTGATGAGGTCCGTCAAAAACGTTTGAATTTCTTTTCATTTTTCATTTCAACCTTTGGAAGCAAAGTTTGATGATCCAGAGCCCTGTTAAAGGGGTTGTGGTGAAATAAATTATTACATGGAACCTTAAAGTTGTCTATTTTTTATTCAAACATATCTACTCTGAATTTTACATTGAGCTCTCCGGATATCATCTGAATTTGAATGAAACCTGTCCTCGTGGAATGTATTTATTAGGGTTGTTGTAGCTTCTTCCTTTATCATCCTCCTAGTGTCTACGCATGCGGATTACCTAGGTTTGCATAAACTAAATATATATATATATATATATATATATATATATATATATATATATATATTATAGAGGTAATACTTCATTTAAAATGGTCTAATAATTACAACGTACGGATACTGTTGAGGGAGACGATTAATGTGTTTCCATTGATGTTTATTAAATCATTTTATCAAAAGACGAATTCTTGGAAAAGAACTTGCTGAAATTAATTGTTATAATGAATAAATCGTTGGAAAGATATTAGAAACTCCTTAAACAGCGAATATTACTTTGGTTAGATTGAAATAACCAGGAATAATGAATCCAGATATAAAAAAAAAAAAATTCACAAGTAAAAATGTAACAAATATAATAATTAACATAAAAAAAATGAAACAGGAAATGGTACCTCTGTTTCTGTCTTTCTTTAATACATTTAAAAAAAGAAAAAAAAAAGACTGTTCCCTAAACCGGAAGACAGCGTTATTGTGTAAATGTCAAATCTCAGGTATTTCGTGAAACAACACCACTTGGATTTACTGCAAAAATATTTTATTTTGCAAAAAAATATATTTTCGCGAAAAATCATTTTTTTAGTGAAAAATCATTTTTACAAATGCTGTCATGGAATTTATTGTCAGTAATAAGCGTGTTTAAAAATATCTGCTGCAACGTGTTTATGTATAACAAAGAGGTTACTCCCAAAGTCAACATTTTTGTAACCTAAATTGTAACTTTTTTTGGTATGACTTTTTCCTGCGGAAATAAAAATGAGTTAATGACTTTTCATGTAAATTAAGCCCCATATATATTGGCAGTCGTATCTTACTTTACAAACAGACGCGGAATGGACAAATTTCGCCACAATAACACCAAAGACGTTTTTATCAATGAACATATATACATATATATATATATATATATATATATATATATATATATATATATATATATATATATATATATATATATGCGCACGCGCGTTTGTGTGTGTGTGTGTGTGATGTACTTATTGGAAAGCGCTCAATATCAGAGATAGAGCTAACATACCGTTGATGTGAGTTTGTAACACTAGTTTTCAAGCTTTTGCGATCCTCAGACAAATGACTTTGTCAAAGGAACGCGAACGGGTGAAACTGAGAAACCTACTTTTACAAACACATATCCATACAACCAAGTATATATATATATATATATATATATATATATATATATATATATATATATATATATATATATGTGTGTGTCTGTGTGTGTGTGTGTGTGTGTGTATGTGTACAAATATAAACGAAAGGAGCGTTAGGTTAATAATCCTAAGTTCTTTTGTATATTTGTTTTTATTTAAAAAAAAAACAGTGCTCAATACAGAAGTAGAGACTAAATTATAATTATTAAAAAAAAAGATGATTTCATTCTTCTCTCTCTCTCTCTATATATATATATATATATACATATATATATATATATATATATATATATATATATATATATATATATATATATATATATATATATATAATGTTCTTTCTTTATATTTTTCTATTATAAATTATTGATTGTTTTTTTTTGTTTTGTTTTTTTTGTTTTGATTTTGTTTGTTTTATTGCTTTCTGTCATAAGAAATTTTAGTTTTGGGGAACCGACTTTGATGGCATTTATTTCATGCTAACTTATCATTCATTAATATATATCGTAACATGTTATGGAAACATGGCTTATATTAAGCAATGTCCAACGTAAAATGCAGTTGATTGATCAAAAGGAACCCTCCATAACCGACACTAAAAGCTAAGCTCCATGGATACTGTTTTAGGCGTCGTAGGATCGCCAGCTTAGTATTAATTTGGATTTCCTAAAATATATAGTAAATGTGAAATAGTAAATGCACATTTATTCCTCCATCAGATACCACGCACACAAAATGTTTTCTCGAAAATCGCTTTACACCGGGCAATGTTTTCTTCCACGAGAACAATGTCTATAATAGCGCAGGAAAATGATTGCTTTTTTCTACAAGAGACGCTATATTCTCCAGACCTTCGCCGATCGATTATTTTTCTTTCTCTAAGAAAAAAAAATGATTCAATCGTTGCTCGAAATTTGCCATATAAAATCTTAGGAAATTTTACTCAGAAATTTTAGAACTCCCTAACAAGAGCCAATGTATTATTGCAAACAATGGTGAATACTAAGCCTACCAAAAATTATAGAATTAGCACGCTAGACTTCGGTTGTGTATTTAGCCGTAAATAAACCAATCGCATTTAGTAAATCCCGTGTATATCAAATGAAAATTTATGTCGCAATTTAAAAAAAGAAAAGATCCATGAGAACACTCAAATCACCAAAGAAGATCGATTAACCGCAATTCTGGAAGAGTTGGAAGGAGACTGATAACGATTATTGCTTAAAGTAAACATTGGAAAAAATTGACCATGAACAACTATGAATTAAGTCTAATTTTTCTATCAACTGCAATTCATATTTTTACATCAATATTGGGTTAGTCATAATATTTTCTTGGCAAAATTATATCATTACATTCTATAATTAATGGTATTTTTCTCCATACAACTTGTGAATGCACATGCGATACCTTGTCTTCATCTCCCTGGCTAAGAAATTACTACCACCCTTGGTGTCACCGGCAGCTTTTGTCAATGGACAGGGGAATGCAGCCGTGCCAGTCTCTGAGATTTTTATGCAACTGCAAATCAGATTTTCTACGTTGTGTTAATAGCGTTTAATTTTGATCATCAAACACAACGCGCTCGTAGTGACCATTATTAATGGCGTAGATTGGAAGGTAAATTGATGTTTTCACGTCGTAAGGAGCACCGTATTACGAGCATGACTTTCATTAATTTTATATTTTGGATCTTGACCAGATCCAACTCAAACTTCAAAGGTGTTGTCAGATCAACTAACTATACTCAAATCACACGCTCCACTCAATAGCGTCAGGTTGAGATTATTTGGTTCTTCCGTACCGGGCGTTCACATTCCTTTACGTATCTTATTGCTACAGTTTTTTTGGATACATATATGTACTAGTGAGCCAGTCAAAATTAGCTGACTCATTTTATAATTCACCAATAGAAGGCTTAACCAATCAGAAAGCTCAAAATATTCAATGCGACGTGTATAAAGGCGGCCATTTTTTTTTCTCCCAAATTATCTTCACTGCCAACCTGATATCGAAGACTTAAAGAATTAACAGCCGCTCCTTTCTCCGAATCTATACTGCCAACCTCTGATACTGAAGATATTACGGACTTCACTGGAGTCCATATTTTGAGACCACGGCAAACATTGTCACCACTTATGTTCTCCGGCCGTTAAAAGCTGTTTGTTGCCTGCTTCACACGGTGTATTGACTAAGTCCATGGCCATTTCCAGCAAATTGTTATGTGGCCACGTGTCAATCTGCAGGGATTGTAGGCATGCAGAGAGCAAGTTACGTAAAATGCCTCGATCATTTTGACATAATGCGAATAATCGGTGTCTGTGTACGACGACAACTTGTGGTTAGTCGATTTTGGTAAGAGATCATAGGTAGATCACAGGCGGAATGATATCGTTTGGCTCTATTACAATCACGGCATTCAATGATAGCTTTCTCGGATCGATATCACTTCATGTAGTCCAATTATATTATTTAGATTTAGAAATAGAAGTAGCTGTTCGTTGCTCTTCCTCGAAATTCCCGATTTCTTCAATCACCACGTCTCATTTTCTTTTGGAAGACAGTTTGGGGAAAAAGTGATTGCTTGTGCTGCCCAGGCCAGCTCAATTGCTCTAGGTCACCTCTATAATCTGCTTGGTTCGCAGAGTGAATTCTGCTTTTTGGGTTGTATTTACTGCCGACTACTTGATGCCAATTTTGATATGTGTGTATATCCTACGGACAAACTCATCGTCTGATTCCTTCACCATCATGTGAAGGCATACCTTCCCGACCATTATAGTCCTTCCACCAATGAGAAGATGGGAAGTTGCAGGTTTCCGGCATTGGTATATAGTCCAACGGGGAGAAAACAGGGATGGAACTCCAAGCTATTTTCCCAGATAGGTCTGCTGAATGCGAGACAAAGTAATATCATATAGCAGCAACGGCCAATAAAGCCTGAGCATCAAACCATGTTGGTAGCATCAGGACTTTAGTTTGCCGAAGAGATGGGCTCCTTCGATAGATTCACGTCCATTTAGTGCCAGCTCTTTACCTTGTTGCCAATCATTGAGTGGAATTTTATACAGCCTTTCGAGTCTCTTCACTGGCCTCTCTTTGAATGTCACCCATAATGAAGGAGTGAATCACCTTGACAGAGCTTCCGAGAAATCATAAGTTCCGTTTTTCTTGAGTTTAGCCTTCATTATCGCCCAAGTGAAGGGGTAGCGCTACAGTAGTTCATCGGGACCGACATTAGACGGGGCCAGAATATTAATGTCATGAAATCTTTGGAAGAGGGAAGCAACCATTTGTTCCTTAGTCACTCTCTTGATGTGTGTTGTACCCCGTTTCTTGGACACAATAATAAGAGATGAAATGACACACCCATGCCGACCTCAAGGGCTTGCCACTTGGTGGTACAGTTACCAACGGTGAACTGCATAAACCCTACTCTGAAATATTTTATTATGATTTCACCAACCATACTAGGGAAATTGAAAAATTCGAGGGACATCCGAATTAGCTCATTAGGCACTATTCCATACGTATTCGGGAGATCAAGCCAAATTATATGAAGCTCAGTTTTATTTTGTTTGACTGATAGGATTGAGTCCCAGATCTTGTCTGAATGATCAAAACAGCTGGGGAAACCAGGTATCCCTGGACAGCTGTGTTTATATAATGGCGATCTAACAGTATGTCCTTCATACGACGCGAAGAAACACTCAAAATAGTTTATCCTCTATATTCAAGTGGAAGAGGGGCGGAAATTTGCATTCTGTTCTTGGCTTTCGAAATGTCATCCGCCAGGCACCATTTTTGTAATACATGTTTCCATGCTCGCTGGAGGAGGATGATAATTTTCTTGTGAACGTTTAGACAATTCTTATATAGCTTGAAGGATATAACATTTAATCCAGGTGAACAACCGGTAGGGAAAGTAAGGACAGATTTATTCCGTGGTCATTAAACATGACTTATGGTTCATGGAGCCTAGGAAGGTCATTTAGGCGAGGAATAGGAAGATCTTTCTAAGCGTAAAAATACGTCATACGCAGGTGGTTGTCGAGTTCCTTCTATGATTTTTGATGTCCAAATGTTTTGGAAATTATCTCATATTTATCACTTTCTTTACTGATGAATAAAAAAAAAATCAATTTCCTTCTCCAAACGTGCTATTTCATAATGTTCGATAATTGTTGCATATCATTTGATAAAATAAAATTTTGTTTAATTTTTTGAAGGAAGAAATTGATTAAATTTTAAGTTATTTATGACTCATCTTAATAAGTGCAACTATATATTTACGAGTATAATTAACATGTTATATATATATATATATATATATATATATATATATATATATATATATATATATATATATATATATAAACCTAGTGAGCCAGACAAACGAGACGAATCTAGTTGTCTATATATATATATATATATATATATATATATATATATATATATATAGTCATCGACAGACTGTTTCGCTGTATCACAGTTCTTCAGTGAGAGAGCTCAATTCATATTTGAAGAGCAATGCGTTGACAGCAGTAGAAGTCACTATTTTTAAATTACCTTTTTTCTCCGGTGAGCTCAATCGGATTTCCCGAGAGCATGCATATACTCATCCACAAACAGGCTGTTTCGCTGTATCACAGTTACTCAGCGTGGCTGGACGCCCGATTGCTTCAAGCCTGGATCGAGACCCGACCGATCCGTTATCAGTCAGAGATCCTACCTAGGCTATCGTCGACGGCTAAGATAAAGGGAATTTTTTATGCTTTTTATACGAAATACGTCAGTAGCCCGGAGAGCTCAATTCGTAGTTGACGAGCAATGCGTAGAAGCCACTGCTCTTAAAATTACCCTTTTTCTCTAGGGAGCTCAATCGGAGATCCTGCCCCTAGGCTATCGTTGCACGGCCGAGAGAAAGAGAAATTTTAACGTTTTCTATACGAAATAATTAATAATAATATTCTAAATGGTCATACATCGTGAATCTATCAGAGGCTAGTTAGTGTGTATAATTTTTCGTACATTAATATTTATCTATATTTTATGAGGTAAAACTATTGTCATATAGAGATTTATAGAAGCAATAATGTAAGTACAACTGGAGTAGCAATTTTATTGCTGTCATGTATTTTATATTATATTAAAGACAATACTTAAACACTACAGTAAATGATGATAAGTCAGCTTTGTGTGGAAAAATGTAGAGTGGAAGGAGACCGAAGATATTGTTTTACGTGCAATCATTCCCAACGAGAAAGTGTTCTGCTGGAGATTCTGCCCTGTTTCTGCAAATGTCATATTTAGAATTCCAAATTAATGCGGCCCCTATTTCTATGATATAACCCTAGCGAGAACATATCCCGTAAACGGGCAAACGGCGAATTGTAATATTTTTTCCCAAATTGAAGATTGCGAACCGGTGATAGTTTCTGGTGAAGATATTCCCTAAAGGAAACACTTCCATTGCCTTCTAAGCTGCATCACGTGATGGAAAAAGCAGATTTATCCTCAACCCGGGCCAAGGCCCCTCATAAACGTAGGACTGACTGACTACCTCTTTTATCACTATGGTGTAACCTCTCTAAGTATTCATGACATGACCCAATGACTTCATCTAAAAAAAATAATAATAGATAATCGCCGTTTGTGTCCCTACAATGCGAATAATCTATTACAGTGTAAGTTACTTCTTACTAATGGAATACGAAGGAGTTGGGGATGGTTCACCCCTGCGTACGTGGCATGGGGTCTAGTTTGTAAAGGTTATGGTGGTAGGACCAAGGAGTGTAGCTCGCATAACACGTGATCATCTCAATAAAGATACAGCAGCGAGAAATGCGCAACGGTTCGTTTGTGGGAAGGGATTTGTTGGGCTGACAATAATTCATCGTGTTCAAGACCGCATAAACGACTTTGTACACTGTCAAGACAGGCAAATGAAGACTGTACAGCTCAAACCCAGATGAGGCAACAATACTCCACTTTTGGTCTGACCTGTCTCTTGTAAAGAGTGGATATAGCAGGAGGGGTAATATATTTACAAGAGAGGTACAATGAACCGACCATATTTCCAACGTTTTGATAGATAGGTCGGATATATGATTTCCACTTCTGACCTGGAGAGAGCTCAAGTCAAAATCGAGCCTACTTGAGAGAACACCCATCTATAATGATAGGTGAAAGTTCAGATTCTCCTAGGAGGTGGTGGAACATAACTAGCTTAGTTTTGGCCGTATAGAATTTTAAAATCCAGTCCTTCCACCACTGGCCCACATGGGCCAGGTCAGAAATGAGATGAGGTGCTAGATTCTGGTCTTCCAGATTTTGGGAGGTGTACCTATAAACTGTTGTATCACCTGCATAGATACTCGCCAATACTCTTGGTGAGGTCATTAATATAGAGCAGAAAGAGGACAGGACGGGGGGGGGGTAGAACCCTAAGGAACGTCAGGCTTCCGATGATTTTCCGATCTATCATGTTAAGTAAGACTTCATAACTGAGAAAGTCCTTCCAGAGAATTTAATAGCTGAGGATTTATGTAGCATCCCAACGATGGCTCATCTGTTTAAAGGTCTTTGATCTTCTACCAGCAATATATCATATTCATATTCAATCAAATTAGGATGCTTGTCAGAACTTTAGTAACATAAATGGATAAGGCATAATACTGCATTAAGCGTCTTCCTTCTAACTACTGATATCTGCTATGTAGCCCATACTTATTTGTTTCTGGAGGTCGTATAACATCGTCATATCTATATCTACAATTCTCCAAAAATGTGTGTGTGTATATATATATATATTAGGTTGGTGCAAAAATAATGTCGTTTTCTCAGATATGTTACTATGTGAGAAAACGACATTGTTTTTTTACAAATCTAATACAATCAAATTTATATATATATATATATATATATATATATATATATATATATATATATATATATATATATATATATATATATATATATATATATATATATATTTGTGTGTGTGTGTGTTATTATTATTATTAATATTATTATTATTATTATTATTATTATTATTTTTTTTTTTTTTTTAATTCTTCAGTGGTTACATTGGCTGAAATTTAAAATTAAAAACGTTAATTTTTAATTGTCAGTTTTATAGTAGAATTTAATATTAATTAGAATATGTTACTCTAAGCATAGCATTAAGGCATTAATTATTATAGCCAAGGTTCGTTGTCAAGTTTTTCGGAATTCTCATACACTTGTATTTTGATTAGTCATTGCAGCTTATGTAATAGCGTGTGGGGTCATTGATGGGAATCTTTTAAAAGCATTTATTCTACATTCAGCACTATCACTTGATAAGACACCAGAAGCGTTGAAACAATATGGCTATATTTGTCGTGATTTTATAACATATTTATCTTATAATTCTCGAATAAATTATATTTTCTCTACTCTGTATTGAGCACGCTTTTAAGATTTATTTTTTGGTTATTGGAATTTATTCCGCATACACCAATCCTAGACTTGGATATATATATATATATAGAGTTGGAAATATATTTTTAAATAAATAATTATATGATTCCAACTTGCGAGTTGTAATCATATTTTTAAATAAATAATTATATTTTTTTTTTTTTTAAATAATTACAAAAATACCAAGGAACTTTGGATCATTTACAAAACCAGTTTCTTTCCTATTTTCTACAATATTTTCACATATATATATATATATATATATATATATATATATATATATATATATATATATATATATATATATTGTCAAAATGTATGTGCAAATATGTGTGTGATCGGATATTGTTTATGCATTTTCGCAGTTTTCATCCGATTTGGTGATTTTATTTTGTTTGATAGATAATTCTTCACTTTCAATTTTAAGTCCAAATTATTGGCGACAATGGCTCTCCCCTCCTTCCTCTGCATTATAACTCTCAGCAACGTCTTACCATTTAATATCTGTTCTTGGATATATATATTTCATAAAAACTTTAATAAAAATTAAATAGTTTTAATTGTTACAATATTATTACTTATTATTATACAGTTCCTTTTTCAGGGCCACTCCTCCCCCCATTAAACTTGTTAACACACTATTTGGGGATGTGCTTCAGTTGCACCAATATTTTGTGACTAATATTGATTTTCCGGTGGGCTGACTTTAAACGTAAACTGTTTCAATTTAACGGCAAAAATTTTCAGTAATGAGACACCCGGTCGAAGCCGGGTTATACTGCTAGTTCTATATAAAACCAAGTATACAACAAATAGATCATGCTGTTACCATTTGTAAAGCGGCAAGTTGAATTTGAGGAAGCTAACGCAATAAATCTGATTCAATATTTTCATCATTTTACAGAGAATGATTGGTTTTATCAAATATCCGCAAATATGCCCAGTAAGTGGTTTACTAGAAAGTGAAGGCTAAATCGTAGCAGAACACGTACAGCGTTTAGGCTTATGTAAAATTAGAAAGGGTGCTTCCTGGCAGGGTTCCATCTGCTAAGTGGCGAGGCCCTGGAAACTTTATACTTCATCGAATACGATTACCTCAGTATTTCAAAGTAATGCTATTTAGAAAGGTGGCCGAGATATTTTAGTAAATTGGGTTTTCTGCGGTGCAAATGTAAGTTTGGCGGTAACAAATGGAAAAAAAAATCAGATCTGACTATTTATATCTTAGATTACATTCTTGAGAAAATGTTCCATGAATTTATAAAGAAATTGAATGTTTTATCCACAGAAAGTATATAGAAAGATACGATTTTTAGACTAATATTGAAAGCAGATTCTGTCCAGGTCGAGAAACATCAGCAAATATGAAAGAGAAGGAGCAATAACATAGCATACCTGGCAAAAGAAACAGAGATAAGATTTTGTTTCATTATTTTATTTCTTAATTAAACAACGCACGATGTTTTGCTTAAATTCACGAGCTATTATCTTCACATTAATTCAGATTATGGTGGTTATGTCTGCCACCTAAGAAATGTTATTTTATTAAATGTCAAATATAATATTTTTAAAGAAAGAAACGTACTAAATTAATATAAATTTAAACGTATTTTCAGTTTACGTTCGAAACACCCGTAGAAATCGACTCTGATTCGCGTAGACTCGTGTATAAATCGACTTTATGTATAGTACGACTTTTGAATTTTACCTTTTTTTTTGCATCGATTTTAAGCACTCGGAATAAAATTACATCCATATAGGGCAACCGATCACCGACAAAAATTATGGCTTTTAACAGCTTCAAAAAATTAACAGGGTCAAATTAACTTATGATACTATATAGATATTATAGAGTACAATGGGGCCACCTCAGTCAAAGTTAAATATTCGTCTGGTTTATACAACAGATTTTAAGTTTCCACCAAGAAAATATCGTAATTTTGAAGTTTATAACCTTCTTTAGATGATGAAAAGTCATATTTGAATATTCATTTTCAGGGCTGGTTATTATTGTAATTAACCAGCCATGAAAATGAATATTCAAATATGACTTTTCATCATTCGTGCTTTTTATCTTAATACTGATTTTCAAAAAAAATGAAACAGTCGAAATTTCAAATGCCTTAATGATATTAAAGAAGCTTCTCATAGTTACTCTCACGTTTTTTCTTATATAAAATATAAATACGTTTAGATTAGTCTTTTTGTCATCACAGTATAAAGGTTTTGAGGTTTTAGTAAATACTTGATAAATGTGAGCTGTATTTGTGTGTATGTGTACACACGCTCGTGCGTACACATAGATGTGTAAATATTTGTTTATGTGTGTGGGTGTATTTGTGAGTGTATGTGTGGGTTTGCATGTATGCGTAGGTGCATATCATGTGGATTAATTATCGAAACGTAAAAAAAAGGGATCGATAACATAGGTTCGACTTGGCTGAGTGTTGTTCCTTATTATTTCAGGGTATTGTCCTTGATAACACATTTCTATCGTCGCTGCTAAGCAGTTATGTTTCCCAAACGGAAGACACATACATACAAACATATGCATATATATATATATATATATATATATATATATATATATATACGAATGTTTAAGTTAATTTAATGATAGAGTTTTCAAAATTACGTATAATCCTTCTCAGTCAAGGAGGAAAAAGAAAATACTTGTGACATCTCACATACTTCACAACGCTCTCAAGTTCTATGGATATATTATATTTCCCTACCATAATGGTGACTTAAGAATGTCGAACTTGAACCATATTATTTGTAATTTTTTCCGAAACAAACTTCACACAGACTTCCCTCCTTGTCTGAAACGGATTATTCGTAGTTTGGACAAGTCGGCCATTAAAATTAAATGACATAAAATACCAGTTGTATTTTTTTTTAAATAATAATAATAATAATAATAATAATAATAATAATAAAACAACTTCTATCATGTTGCACAGTGTTAACACCAACTGAGTATAAAACTCGGCATGATAGAGTAGGTGATGTCTGCACTGGAATATATGCAACTTTTACGGGAAGGAGCTTTTAAGAACATTACCCAGACCCACTTAGAAACATAAGAACTTTAACAATTTTACGGGACTTTACATTACACACAGACGGGACAATCAAATCTAATCCCCCACAGATCGTGATCAGAGATCGTAACAACAAAAACAAAATATGCCTTCTTATTGACGTGTTAGTTCCTGTAGGTTTGAATGTATCTTTGAAGATCTTTAAAAAAAATACAAGTGACTTGAAATGGAAATCTCAAAAATGATTCCAGTTGTAGTCATATACAATGAAGGGACTCCTGGTAGCCTATACCTTAAAGAAATACAAAAAAATGTACTCTTAAGTACAGCTCACATATTACGAATATAAATATGTGTAATCTCATTTTTTTTACAAAATTAATCAGTGGAAAATGTCATTTCTGAGCTTATGCCTTTAGCTGGGACATGGAAGGAAATGTGTATACTATATAAATTAAAGGAAATATATATATATTATATATATATATATATATATATATATATATATATATATATATATATATATATATATATATATATATATGTGAAAATATTGTAGAAAATAGGAAAGAAACTGGTTTGGTAAATAATCCAAAGTTCCTTAGTATTTTTGTTATTATTTTTAAAAAATAGTGCTCGATACGAAAGTAGAGCATAAATATAATTATTTATTTAAAAATATGATTCCAACTCGCTACATAAGAGGTCTCATGTTTCAATATATATATATATATATATATATATATTGAAGAGATAGCTAGATCAAACTGTTCTGAAGAAAGGCTGAGGTGTAAAATTGGCAATAACCTTCCCAGACTAACACTTTCCTGTGACATGATGTGAAAAGAATTTATTGCGTCATTTGTTAGGTCTGTTGCTAGGATAATTTGTTTCCTTCGTCGTATTTCACAATACTTATAGCTAAAAAAGATAATTTTCGAAAAAAACAAATGCATTCATTATTATATACAGGTTGAGTGAAAAGTAACTCTCTATTTTATATATGAGTCACCAGCTAGGTAGTCCGGACTTAACACAATTTGACTTTTTTTTCTGTGGGGTTGGTTAAAGGAGCAATATACTATATACTATGCCAAACCAAGTCTTTGGAAGAACTTGAAGGACGAATGCAAGAAGTTATGACCTCCATGCAACAAGAGTTCCTAGTGAAAAGAGTTGACGCGATTCCTGGGCAACTCTAAAATTTGGTAGCGACGTCTGGTGCCCATATCGAATTTTAGATAAAACCTCTTACAAAACGTTTTCCTCCTATATATATTTCTTGTAAAATTATATTTAGTAAATAACTTATCTGTATCTTAAAATGGGGTCGGGTGTTACTTTTCGATTACTTTGTATATTTTTTTCGGGGATCTTTTCCACTGCATTGACTTTCTCAGTAGATTGAACATTTTCATCTTACAAGTAACTGTAACAAAGGAAATGAAACAAATGGTTGAAAAATGTGTTGAAAAATTTGTCTAAAAATTCTCATTTTCTACCTCAAGGTAAAATAGACGTTTTTTTCTTGCTTCTCGAAAGAGTAAATAATGTAACAGCATTTGAATTAATCACACTAAAAAAATTGCTTTGAGAAATGATTTACCTAATCTTCGCTATAGTTGAAGCGTTGGTAATTGGAGGTCGTGTGCTAGACATACAAAATGGCCCCCTCTTGACCGTAGCAACAAAAAAAAATACAGTGCTTTACTTTTGAGGAAGGGATGGCTGCAGGAGTTCCCGTAAAGTTGTCAATGTTCACTTTTGATAATTTCGTTGCAATTAGTATGCGAAGAAAACAGAAAAAAATCTATGAACTAAAATAGATGGAGAGATTGATAAGAATATGTCAAAATGATTAGATAAGTTTATTTAACTTAACGATTTACGTTGTTCGGACTCTTGTCCTCATATTTATTGTCATATTCACGACATTTCGGCCGTTGTACGTTCCTGCCTTCTTCAGTTTATATACCTAGGAATTTCCAAACGAATCATTTATTTAATCCACCTGGGTAGATTGTTCTAGTTTCACGCGCCATACCATTTCTTGATATCTCACTATCAGTTAATTCCCTTTATTAATTAAATTCTACAGGTTTTGTTCACCTCTGCTGTGACCAAGTATTGAACTCAAAACTCTTTGGATCAAGTCACTGTATCACTTTAACCAACGCTTTTATCCACTGGGCCATCTGTCCAGAAAAGGCATGGCACGTGGATCTAGAACAATATAACCCGGTGGACGAATAAGGGGTACGGCTGGAAATTCCCAAATAGATCTCCTGAAGAAGGACGGGGCGTACGACGGGCGAAACGTCGCAAATGTGACAGTAAAGATGAAGACAATACTCTGAACAATTCAAATAGTGTAATTAGTTAAAATACAGAACCTCAGAAATGTAGACAGATGTAGATAGTTTTAGTTATCTAGCAAGTAGCTAGCTAGGTTCCATGAAAGTGAAAGGTTTCTTTGTTTATTTAGCACTACACGCACTTAGCCAGATTTGCGCAAGTTTAAGTAACAAAATTTATTACTCGTATATTAAAAAATAAAAAAAATAACTGAATTTTATTTTTGATTCTCTTACATACCAACAATGATATAGGGAAAATTTGGCGGTAGGTATTAACAGCATTTTCCTTTCCATCATTTTCCGTTCAGTTTAGTCAAAATCAGATAATTCTATTCTGAAACAATGGCTGAAGTGTTTACAGCTTCAGAAACATTGAAAAGTAAACATAATCATTTCTTTTTCTTTTCTGTCACCTCTGGGCGTAGACGATAATTTCATTGACACTTTTCAAAAATTAATATTTTTGAATATTTGATTGCTTAGGTAGATAACTTGAAACATTGAAAGCTATGTTTAACGATATGGCTAAACTAAGCATGCATCAAATTCGAAAATACTTCGGTGAGCACACACTAACACAGTTATTCTGTAAAATATCAAGTGAAAACTTCATCTAAATAATAATTTTTTCTACATTTGTATTAGCCATTTATATGTTCTCCATTTTCTCTTCATGTTATCGGGGGTATTTTTGCTTTTCTGAAACTACTTGAAACATCTTTTGAGAAACTAACCTGATCTGACGTGAGCAATTAGCAAAACAACGATTTTAAACCTGTTATTTTTCTCTTAAATAACAGTCGAAGCGAAAGAAACAACAATATATATATTTCATTAGATCTAATTTAATAACCATCAGAAGAAACAGCAGGACCGAAACTAAATTCTCTTGCATTCATATAAGTGCCTTCTTGCATTTCAAGTAAAATGGCCGCTGTCAGTCACAATTAAATAAAACGTGGAAATAGCAGAGATTAATTTATAGTGACTGCTAAAAAGTAATAAAGTGTTGCTAATATATTTTATTTTTCCAACTTCACTAATAGGACAATTTTCAGTTTATGTTTTTTTTTGTTATTTCTTACACTATTAATCTAATTACACATTTTAAATAACATTGATATCGTTTTTTTCATCTGTACGGTTACAAGCATTTGCTGTGTGAAAGACGAATATTGTTAAATTCTTTTTTAAATACCCACCAAAATGATCAATTTCAAATGTCTGCTTCAATTACATTTATTTCTTAATCTTGTAATAATTCAAAACTATTATTCCTGATAAAAAAAAAAAAAAACAGAAAAAAAAAAAATATTATTAATAACTTTCCGATGACAAAATTCGTGGAGATAGGTTTTTTTTTTTAAATTAGCGATGTTCTAGACATACAAATGAAAATTAAATATTATAATCTTTTTGAAGATTTTATATTTACAAAAGTGAACTGAACATTAGTTCATCATTTCATAATTAGGTATTAGATACGTTTTCCTCGATTTTTTTCAACGACCTTAGACGATAACACTTTCTTTTCCATCACATGGCTAATGCTAACCTCCAGGATTATGATTTGTTGCGCTTTTTCAGGTTACTATTTTCCGATTATGTGAAATGGAAAGATTATCGTGAATAAATTGCTATGTCTCATGCTAAGAAAGATGATTCTTTGTCATTCTTGATAATCATTCTCTCCAAAATCGACCGTATATTTTTTATAATTATACTGTTCGACCAGTCACCTCGGCTTAGGGTTTCGGTATAACATTTTCCGTAAGTTTGCTTCCCTGTGTCTGTTCTATAAATATTTTCATGGCATTTTTTCTAATGAATTTTCCTCTATGTTATATACTGCGTTAAAACTATTAACGAGGTAAAAAGAATTTCATCTTGGCGAAAAACTACCAGTCGGAATTTAACGCAATTTTCAGAGTATACTGGGAATAGATATATGCGCAGGCTGTATAAATCTGTCTTGTTTTGAGCAAAAGGAAACGAAGGGTGGCCACTTGCAATATCAACATGGTAATAAAGTGTTCCAGACTATAAATGTGTGTCATTATAATCGTGCAATTATTGGTTGCAAATGTTACTTGACCCCTTCTGTGAAAGATATTATAACATCTGAACTTTCAAAAGGTAACTATACATTAGAAATATCTAAAATAATTGGAAGATATCACCAAACTGTGAAAAGATTTATTGCACATCCTACAAAGGCAGGTAAGAAGGGCGATAATTGTAACTCAAGGGTTGTTTCCAGAAGCGACATGTGAAGCTGTAAATAACCCAGGCTTGACCAGTGAAGTATTTTTCAGGAGCATTGGAGAAGAACCAGTGTCCAGAAGTACCCGCTATCGTCTTCTGAAAAAGGTCGGCCTGTAAGTGAGACTAGCGACAAAGATTTGATTGTCAAAAGTACACATACAAATGCATTTAAAATAGGCAAAGCAGAACAAGAAGGTCGATTTCTCGAAAGTTTTGTTCACAGATGAAAGTCGTGCAACAATTAATGTTCCTGGTGTTTGGGGCAAATTTTGGATCGTAAATGAACGAGATCCTCATCAACAATTGACACGCCAACAAGGAGTAAGACGTATTATGATTTGAGATAATATTATTGGAGGCATCATGGTTGGTTCGTGGAGAGTGCCTGGCAGTACGAAAATAAACGCAGGTACTTATATAGCCTTCCTCAAAGAGCACCAGAAATCTTGGCTAAAAATGTAAAGAATCTCCTTCAGGAGAACCATTGTATTTATGCAAGATAATGCTCCTTCGCAATTCAGCAAATAAAATTACTGAGTACGTGCAGAAATTAGTCTACTGTGGTCCTCGGAAGTTTAAATGGCCGGTCACTTCTCCAGACATAAAACCAATTGCAAACTTTTGGAGATTTCTGACGCGACGTGTTTATGAGAATGGACGCTAATTTAGAAGCAACGATGACTTATGTCAGGAAATAATCAACGTATTACCTGATATTACATCTGATGAGATCTAGAAATTGAAATGTTCGATGGACCAGCGCCTTTTCCAGTTCAATTTATAAAAAGAATCACATACCTCATATTAACCAAATCCATTACCCTTACAATTTTTACAAAGTAGGTGTATATACATGATGGCATCTTTCTCTAATAATTTCAGTAAATTACAAGCATGAAATTCTGGCATAGGATGGAAAAGCGTCACTTCGTTAATACGTTGAAACGCAGTATAGATACAATTATTTTAAGTACAGTACTATTTTGGCGGCAAAATCCCGGCATTTTACAGTCGAAATGACAAGATATAATCGTAATTTCTAGGCTAATACTTTATTTTTCCGCACTTCTCGTTTGTAGAACTTTCTTCCCTTTTCTCGATTTTCAGTCATGTATTATCTTCAAAAATTTAAATGCTGTTTCAATCGTTATCGTTTAACTTCTTATGTTCTGTTCGTTTAATGTTTGCTCTCCTTAATAAAGATTTTCTTTTTCTTATATTCTTTCACACTCACTAACACCACAAAGTCTTAGTGGATTTTTTGCCTTGTTTGGAGAGAGAAAAAGAAAGAAAGAAAAAATAAACAATATGAAAATAGAAAAAGTAACTTTCAGTGAGATTCATAGTTAGAAACCTGGTAACTAGTATGTGTTACAATGACAAGATGACTTATGGTTATTTTTGCTCAAGCACAAATAAATAAATGCCCTCGAATATTTGACACACACACACAGACACACACACATATATATATATATATATATATATATATATATATATATATATATATATATATATATATATATATATTATATTATCGTTCTTAACTTAACTATAGATCATGTGATAACTACTGTACTATTTTCATCTTATAAAGGAAAATCCATTTTTCTTCAACTGTAACAATGCGATGCAAAAATGAATGGTTGCCATTCCTGGTTATTGGGCTGCTGCGGAAGCTGAAACATTGTTTACCTTCACAACAGAAAGAAAATAAATGAACCCAACTCTACACTTTTCGTGTTTTCTCAATTAACCCCTGATATGTGTTCATAAGTGACACACTGTCGGATAGAAATATATGCATCTACTTCTAGATAGCATAAATATATATTTCTACTTCTAGATAGCATAAATATATGTATCTACTACTAATAATAAACAAAAAATAGATAAGGGCGTAAGACAATTATATTTATTCTCACCAGAATTATTCATCTTTTTCAATGAGGTGAGAAATCTTATATGCACTCGCTATTGCCAGTCACAATCTTAAAAACAAAATCAGATACGCAGAGTGAACAATGTTGATAACAAACACAAGAAGAAAATGCAGTAATCCTTAGAGTAGGGATTAAAGAAAAATCGATGAGAAAAAACTAAATATGAATAGAAAAAGAGATATAGTATGGTTGTCAGCAACAAG
>OZ010571.1:88335313-88377813 GCA_963932145.1 Acanthosepion lycidas | reverse complement strand
GGTTCGGGTCTGTCTATTTCCTCGGACGAGACTCTACGTCTCGGTGGAGTCTCGTCCGGGTTCTTTTCTGCTCGAAGGCAGAGAGTTCGACTGTCTAGCTGGAACAGACCCCACTTAGTATATTTAGCTACCCCCACGAGGTTTGTATGTGACACAAGGCCAGTTTAACGTGGGTTCTCCGAGCCCGTAGGCTCGGTCAAATATATTCTCTTTCGAATCCGTATAAACGGGTTCAGGGGCAGTTTCCCTCCCCGAACGAGACTGCCAGAAGGCAGAGAGTTCGACTGTATAGCTGGAACAGTTCGCAGCTAGTATATTTAGCTACCCAACCACGAGGGTTGCATGAGGCACAAGGACGGTTTAACGTGGGTTCTCCGAGCCCGTAGGCTCGGCCAAAAATATTCCCTTTTGAACTGTATAAGCGGGTTCAGGGTCAATCTACCTCCCCGAACGAGACTCTGCCCTTCAGCGGAGCCTCGTCCGGGTTCCTCTTTGCCCAAACGTAGTGGGTTTGATCGTCTAGCTGGAACAGGTCGCAGCTAGTTTGTGTAGTCCGTTGACTTAAAAATACTTATAGGTAGTTACTACCTCTAGTGTAGTCATTCATGGGGGTGACAGGTTATTCCATTACATCAAATATATAATTAGTTTAACTTTTTGAAACATTATATATCGATATTTTATATCAGTTTAAATGTCCTTTGAGAGATTGTATTTCTGACAAAAATGTAATTACATAGGTTTGATTTAACACCACAAAATTATGAAGGTGTCTTACTCTTCATTTATCGGAAACAAGTTCTATTGCACACCTAAAAACTCATTTCCTGTCCAACTTCACAATATATAAAATCACTTCTCGACAACACCATTACACTGAACCACGAAAATAATCAGAAAAACTGAAAAAATTCTCGAAGCCATCTATATAAAACGCAGCTAACACTCAACAAAATTTATTATGAATATAGCAATAACGCATTAAAATATATATAACTTTTATATACTAAAGATATTTTACATTCATACCAATCCCTGGTCACCTCCCTTATGTTGAAAGAGTATTTTTGTAAAAAAAATTCCATGAGTACAATAGGTAAAATGTTTAAATTCTAGAATAACTATAGCAGAGAGCTTTTAAGCCTATTTCAAAATCACTACAACAGCGGAACGCAGATTTCATCGCAGTTACAATAGTATGCTTGTCTTTGTCATTTAACCCTGAAGATGAACTTGGAAAAGTTCGAAAGTACTTGGGATTTTAAAAGAACTATTTGTTGGATTTCATCTTAATATTAAGAAAAAAGTTAGATAACAGGAAAGTATCAATATTAAAATATGTAGACGAAATATGTATATATTATTCAGCAAAACATATTAATATATATATATATATATATATCTTATATGAATTATTTTCTAACATTTCAAAAACAACGATCGATATTTCTTTCCTGTCATACATCGAATGAAAATCTAATTCCTATTCATTGTTTAATTGCTGGCGGAGTGTAATCGATCTTTCCAATGGTTATGATTGACAATAAAGATATCCTGTCTCTTACCTTCTGCCAAGTTTTTAACTTACAACTCTCAATGATTTTGATATCTCGACACCATCATGAACAAATGGTATGCAAATCGATAAATACCTATTTATATTATTCGGATACGGATTTAATAATTCCTAGGAAACTGAATGTTTGTGAGATAGACGCGGTTGTTTCAAAATGTTCAATTTTCATTGTAAATGAATTTGTTGTGAAAAAGAAACATATTTTTATGAAGTTGTCATATGTGAGCAAACAAAAGAAAAGAGCCTAATTGTATTACTTTAAATTTTTTTAATCGTTTAAACCCAAGCAAGGTGACAATGCCGCTATGATGCAAGTGGTTACAGGAAGCGGAAGTGAATGAGATGAGGTTAGTGTTGTGAAGTGCGAAAAAGGATAATAAAATAACGAGTTTGAGGAACATGTCCATTGAAATTGAATTTAAATTTTTTTGAAGAGTGTAGTTTTCAGGAAAGCAAGAAATTGGACGGGAGTTCCACAAATGAGAAGTTCAGGAAAAGAAGTTATTAGAATGTATTTATTTTCTACTCGAATTTCTTTCAAATTAATTTCAGCTGATTTCTGGTATGTGACATGATTATTAGTTATACTATTTACATTTGGACTATTGTATTAATATTTATTGTTATAATAACTAATTTTCGTTCATTGTTGGCCTCCAGTCTTCATCAGGGAATTCCAAACTAATCTTTTATTTATTCTACAGAAATCGATTGCAATATCTTGTCTAGTTCTTATTTTTAGTACTAGTCAGTTATAGCTCTCCCTTTTTCCTCTGATTCCAAGTACACAGTACCCGGCTCATGTATTGAAACTACAACTACTGCATCAGCAAATTCACAAACCAATGCTTTAATCCACTGGGCTATTTGATAACCGCATCGATATACACTTGATGAAGGCGGAAGGCACAACGACCAAAAAGTTATAGTGATAACAACAACGATTACGATAGTAATCTGAATGTAAATTGTGGAAACAATAATTTGATTTGCTTTATAGAAAGATGATCCCAGTGCAGTATTTGATTCTCACCAGGAAACACTAGTGGGGGAAATCAAATTTAATGTCTATCATGAAACTTTGATCTAAGAGAAGTTGATCCGAGGTGACACCAATATTGGCTAACTTCACCTTAAGAGATAATAAAGAAACATTTGCTATCGATGTCTCCTCACAGGGTGAAAAAAAACATCTTGGAACATCGGGTGTTGACCGAAAACAGGACTCCAAATTCACCAAGTGCAAAAACGGGCCTCAAAAAAGAACTCGGTAGGTGCACGAACATAAACGAGGACGTTGATCTAGCTGAACTTATAATATGTACAAACGCTCAACATACGAAAGCAGAGATATTTTGCATATCCTGGCTAGAAGAAGATCAAACGTTCGAAGAAAAGCCCCGAGCCACATTACCTTGATTTGACCAGCGTTTATTTGACTGGTGCTAGAAATGAATAAACAATTATATTCCGTATGCAAAACTTGTCTCATATTGTTATACGTTAGGAAAATAATAATTACATGGTAACGTTATGTAAAAGCTGTTATAATCTCTCAGGGCCAGAAATAAATAAAAAAATCTCTTGTCCAGAATCGAATGCGCATCGGCGCATAACCAATATATTCGCCAAACATCTGTTCACGAGATCGATATCATCAAATGTCTAACAGTCGTAAAAGTAGATTCCAAGCTGTAGCGATAAATGGAAAATGAAATGAAGACAAAAAATTATTAATAAATAATTCATAACTTATAAACTTGTTTTATGTGCCGTGTATCTTCATAATGCAGCCGATCATTGCTCTCCAACTCTTCCTGGCTTTGAACGTCTTAGCACAATTTTCCCTCCTAAGCATTCTCCCGAGACCTGTCTCTATAATTTGTTAACTCGCTAGAGAATTTAATACTTGATTAATTCGGTCTCTCTTACTTTAAGTATGTCCTGTAAGTGTTAAATGTAATTTCGCAAAACTCTCTTCTGTCATCATGCCTTCAAGCATTAATGTTATCTAATTAAGATTCTAAGTATAAGTGTTCGTTTCGTTCTCATTTTTCCGCAAATTCCTCTTTACGCATGTGTTCTCCACATATGTTTTTATAGAACCATTTTTGTGACCCCAGTCTAATCTACACCCACAACGATATTGTCCCGCATTCAGTTGTTGACCATGTCCACCATAGTCTATGAATATAGAATGCAGCGCAGTACCTAATCTGTTCAATGAAACAACGTTAAAGTTTGAAACTCACAAGTCAGACACTCAACTGAATCTGACTATATCGCCAATACAACCAGCAGCTGTTTCGTAATTCTTCAGTCTTCTATATCCATGGCTGGCAGTGAATATTCGGGAAAAACATGGCCGCCTTTATACACTGAATATTTTGAGCCTTCTGATTGGTTAACACTTCTATTGGTGAACTATAAAATGAGTCAGCTCATTTTGGTTGGCTCGTTAGTACCCCAGGGTACCCAAAAATTCCAACATCACTGTCATCTACGGGGATACATATTTCGTAGAAGTTCAGCACAGTTTCTTTATTTCTAACAAAATACATATATATGTCTCTTAATACTTAGCGCGAAAGAAGAAACTAGAAGCAACAGAAATGTGGTTCTACAGAAGGATACTGGGAATACACCAGTGAACACGGCTTTAGAAAAAAATGGATAAAAAAAGAAAACATTTTTGACATCTGGAACGGATAATTAAAATTTCTGGGGAACATAATGAGAAAGAAATGATTGTAAAATTTGATACAGAAAAAGCCGAACAGGAAAACAACGAATAGCATAGTTAGTGATTAAATGGATGGAAAAACAGGTTTGAAGAAATAAAAAAAATAAAAAAATAAAAATAAAAATATAAAGATTATTAAGAGCTAAAAATACGGGACATTTTGGAGGGCGGTGATCGCCTATGTCCTGGGAGGTAGGACATGGCACATGCAGATGAAAAATAGTTTGCTTCTTTACTGGAAGACATATTTCTGTAATTCAGAACCCGTTCAGTTATCCCTGTTAGATTTTCCTTCCTCCATCATATAATATCATAGAAGAAATTCAATTACAAGTCTATGTAAACAAAGATTCAAAGGTAGCAACGTTCGGCGTTCGGTTATCGTTTCTGCAATAATTTGATATAACTGTTCAAGCGATAATGCAATGTCCTGATAAAATGAACAGACGAAGATGAGGTACGAGTTCGTGTATCGTCGAAACTGTTTTGTTCGATTTCTGCATAATTTCATAAACTCTGTAAAATGACGGTCTAAAGTTTTGTGATAAAACGCATTTGAAATTAAGATGAAACTAATAATCCTCCGTCTTCTCTAACAATATGGAAACTTCTTGTTACTTGCTATGTAAAATATTTGCTTATAACTAAAGCCTAGTGTTAGAACACGTAATGTATGCTTGTCAACAAGAGAACCTGTCATATCTTTAAATGCGATGTCAATCGTTATCTTCTCTGTTCTTGGTCCCTGTTTTATTATTTTACTTGATCCTTAATAATGTTTCGCCCTTTTTATATTCTTTCAAGGTTATAAACACCTTGCGTCTTAGTCGATTCATGACTTGCTTATGCGAATGAATGTTAGAACATGGAGTCGAGGAGGATAAAAAGACAAAACTTACTAAAAGCTACAAAATATAGGAATTTATGAAGAGCCATGATCACCAAGTGACACGGCACATAGAAATGGTAGAAACAAAAAAAAGAAAATACTGAATTTTCATCTTCAAAAAGTGAATATTTCGAAATCGTAATATAGGGAGAAAACCCTCATATAATCTCAGATTATCACATGCAAATTGTTGTTATACTTAGAAAGATAGCATTTCATTTTTCTCAACTCTGCTAAAAGACTGATATTTTTACTTTATTTTCATTTTGGTCTATTTAGAATTCATTATTATTCAAGGTGTTTTTGTTAATTTCCTTTCGCCCTGGAATATGGTTTCAGATGTCAGTCATGTCGAAGATATAACTATTGCAGACGAAGATTCTAAATCTTGAATCAGCTTCACTGATGATCTGACAAGTTAAGTCAGGGTTTATTTTCGTTAAGAATACATGGTAATTATAACACAGAATGATTATGAACTATTTATAAGAAAAACGTATAATAATTCACCTGTTTCGTATTGTCCACAGATATACAATGGTTTAAATGTCATGTACATTTATGATAAAATTGAGCTATGTGTGACGCGGTCAAAATATACGAGAGTGGGTTGTAAATGACTATGAAAGATTGATGCCAGAGATATTAAATCTTACATGTATTAATTTCAAAACTTGTTATTAATGACAGAATTCATTCTTTTCAGGTAAATTGACACCTGATTGTTCAAAGAAAAATTAAAATGTAACTCAAAGCGTCTTCTCTTAAAAATGGATAACATTTGGCATCGTGATCTTATTGTGTACCTACAGAAAAGTGGGTAGCCCCCAAGGACATTCATACTGACATGTTTACAACAATAGGGGATGATGCTTCAAATTTAACAACAGCGCAAAATTGTGCAACGGAATTTAGGAGAGGAAGGAAGAGTCTTGAAGCTGAAGCAAGGTCTGGACGTCCTACAACTAAAACCACAGAATGAAACATTGATCGTTTTCCCCACATGGAGATGGATGTCAGTCAATTATCTATAAATCAAATAGTTAATGTTATTAGAATGTCCAGTGATAGTGATAATGATACGCCTCACAGTGAACTTGGCATGATGAAGGTGTCTACTCGGTGGGTGCCAACTGGCAAAAACCACACCAAAATGATCATATACCGTTTACTTGCTTCGTCGGTAATTAGAATCTTCAAAAATTTTAATGCAACGTCAGTCGCCAACTTCTGATATCTTGAACCCCGTTCATCTTTTATCCTTTCCTCATATCTCCTATAAAGAGTTTTTTTTCTCAGCTTCATTCTATGTAACCCTCTGCGAACCAGTGGCACTCCTGCCTTGATTGGGTTGAAATGCTTAAGAAAAAATGTTATATATAAAGACTGAAAAGTTACGTGATTTTAACGCTTCCTAGGTTCCTATAGGTATATTGAAATATTGTCAGAATGTATATATTATAAAAGCCTAATCAATACGATAACTATTTTTTTTAATTTTCCCTGTCGGCAACTGTTAATCTCATCACAGTATATGAATAGCATAATTATATGTACAGTATAACCCGGATATAAGAGAAAACCCGATATAAGAGAGATTTTCTCAGGTCCCAAATTAGAGCCTGTGTTAATGTATATAAAATAGACCAAACCCGGATATAAGAGAAACCCTGATATAAGAGACTTATTCTCCGGTCGCGACAACTCTCTTATATCCAGGTTACACTGTATAATCATAAGTTTTTTTTTGTTTTTTTTTTCAGTTTGTGTTTAGATTTCCCTAATATTTTTTATAGAACTGTTCTCGTCTTTGTAAAGTTGTTAGGGCACAGTTGCCCCTAACGAAAATATTTAAGAAGTTGTTCCCCTTTGACGGGAGAGATGAAAAATGCATCCATTTTTTGGAAGGAGAGGGTATGCTCGGTACGAGCAGTTCGGCTATGACACAAATGTTAGCTACACAGATCATCGAGGTCCACACCTTTCTATTATGTATCCAGCGGCTACACTCACAATCAAAACAGTATTTTCATCTAATAAAGTTTGTTAATAAAGATCCAGCTGGTTTACTTGAACGTTTCCTAACCCACGATGACTATTGGGTCAATCTCTTTGCGCCATTGACAAAGAGAAAATCCACGGATTGGAAACACTTCTGCTCACATGCTAAAGTCGTTTCATCGACAGGCAAGGGGATGCCCTATTTTTTTTTGAATGCACACGGCACTGACTAGCTTCGAAAGGGCTACACCATCAAGTGAAAGTAATACGTCAACTTGCTAAAGTAGTTATAAAATGCTGGAAATATTAAACGTCCATGCAATCTGACGAAAAATAGTTTTGTTTAACCAGGACAATGCTCCTGCACAGAAGTCCTTGTTTTCAATGGCGGCGATGCGTGACTGTGGCTGTAAATTGGTTGATTACTCTCCTATTTTTCACATCTGACTATTATCTCTTCCCCAAAATAAAAAAAAGCACTTGGCTGGGAAAAAGTATTCCAGTGATGTCGATGTCACATCTGCGGTTGATAACGTTTTTGAAAAAGCAGGATAAACAGTTTTTTAAAAGGTCAGATATCAGTTCACATGGAACGAAAGAATATTTTAAATTAATGCTTGCAAGTTTTAACAGTTCTAACATCACTCTTTCATAGTCAACCTATGAAATTTTCAACCGACTCTCATATATTTATGTATTCACCGATCAGACCCCGGATCACCGCCAGTCACGATGAACGGATGTCCGCTCGAGGAAGCACCGTGCCTTGCGAGACTATTGAGTATCTATCACCTAACCTCAGGTGGAACTCTTCTATACGATCGATCTCTAGGTAAAATAATCGGCTCTGTGTAGCGCTCCAGTAAGTACCTGATTCCTCATGCTATCCATTACCTCTAGAACCTGGCCGGGCGGAAAAGGCGGGAATGCGGTAATATTTAGACGTGTGCTCATAGGCATCACATTCCACTCATGATAAAGTTGAAAAGCGTCTCCGAATCCTTGGAGAAGAACTGTTTTCCCCCGTCAATCCTCTCTCTCACATGAGAGATTTGGCAAATCTCTCACTAGCCTACAGTTATTAGGTTGGTGCAAAAATAATGACGTAATAATGTCGTTTTTTGACTTTATTACGTCATTATTTTTGCACCAACCTAATACTTCCATGGAAAGTTCCCTGACGATCTATATTCCTTGGTTCTGTCATTCACAGCTGGGACCTTCCATGCCCCTTACATAGTTTTAAACCACTCACATTCCCTTCTTAGTCCATCGGAAGTTCCACTTGAAGAGATTCATCCTGTATACCACTGCCCTTTTGAACAGACTCCCAAGCGGAGGTTACCTCGATCACTACAATTTTAACCACTACAAAGTCTCCAGTTATCTTCCTCTTCTATCGATATCAACTAAACTTTCATGTAACCCTCTACCTCGAATGATCCCGGAACTTGTACAAGGTGAACCTTCCTGTAAAAATAAAGTTAGAATCGAACTAAATAATGTAATGGATATTACATTATATGTAAAAAATTAAAGACGATCAGAATATCAAATGAATACAGAATATCAAATTTCCAGTCCGTTACATTTTCGGTTTATACGTTTAGGAAGATTCACTCCGAGGTTTAAGTTAATATTCAAAGCGAATTGATTTATCACACATTAAAGACGAATGATAAAATTTTTTTTTTTTTTTTGATGAGAGCTTTCTCTCCGCATTTTTGCTGGCCATTTTTAGTATGACACGAATCGGTTGAGAGTGTCTGAGGTAATTGTTTATTTAATCGGATGGACGTCTGGTGACTTTCCCGTGTTCTTATTCAGCTGCCATGTCCACTCGAATGGGTAGAGAAAATAAACATATAGTAACAAAACGCATAGCAAGTTACATTATTCGCTTTAAAGCTTTGCTGGAGTCACTCACTTAATAGAAATGTATCTCTATCTATAAAAAGCAGGATGTGTGCGTGTGTGTGTGTGTGTGTGTGTGTGTGTAACGAATGCACGGCCGCAATTTACGACGGATTTACCCAAAATTTACATGCACATGCTCCAAGTTAGCGGGAAGGCTAAGACTGACTTTGCATTTCCCAACTCCCATCGATAGTGGAAATAATCTATTTTTTCATGCTTCTACGGCAGTTTCCATGTAGTTTGCGGCCATTACACGAATGTTAACTAGCATGCTAGCATGCAAAAAAACAATCGATAGATGCATTCGTCACACCTGAGAAAATTTTAAATCTGCGTGGAACTTTACTCCAATTGGCTTATTCGCTTGTTTAAACACAACGTTGATTCTGATTCCGCAGAATTGAGATGGGTGTGAAAATGTATTTGTTGTTAACATTCTTTTTTCATTCGGTTTTTCCAGTTGCGAGTACTTTTTTTTAAAGCTGATCGTTTTGTGTTCATTTTGTTTAGTTCTTTTTTTGTAACAGATTTAATGTTTAGTATAGAGCTTAGAAAAAATTCGCAGTGTGAGATAGGCAAGAAGTAAGGCATGTAGCAACATCAGCACGGCAAAGGGCACAACTTTAAAGGCAAGGAGGGGCAAAATATTTTAAGTCAAGTAATAGCGATGGCTATATGAGTCGTAAGATTTTTGAATCAAGTACGGGCAACGCCGGGCCATGCTGCTAGTCTTATATATATCGCTCCGATTCATTTTATTTTCAAATGATAGCTAGACCACCAATAATTTCTTTGGGTTCTTTTAAAAAAAAACAGTTCACTATACAAACTGATTTTCAAAAGATATATCAGGTCATAGTAGATCTGGGGTGATAATCTATACCATTTCAGCATATAAAATAACTAGAATTTTAAGAAGGAATTAAAATAATTGACATTGGTATAGAAGGACCATGAATAATGCAATTGATATTCAATAAATGTAATCTCGTGCCCCGAAAAAGTATATTTTACTGGTTATTTATGTTGTTCATGATAAGGGTCGTTTTTGAGTATAGAATCCAGAGGTTAGCAGTGAAATATTTCGAAGACAGTAGGGAAGCGTAGTTCAGGTTAGCAGTGGATATCTCGGTAAAGTAGCAGAGCGTAGTTCTTCCTTCTGTTCCTCTTCGCCTGACAAGCTGGAACTGGACATTCGGGTAGAGTAAACAAAATGGTCGCCTTTATACACGACGGATTGAATATTCTACGTCTTCTGATTGGTTAACCTTCTCTTGGTGGACTATAAAGTGAGTCAAGTTATTTGGATTGGCTCACTAGTACATAGACCTACACAAAAAACTGCAACAATTTATTTATTCATAACTAGGCCTCTGTTATAACAAACTTCATGTTTATTCAATTACACTATTTATATTCAGACTGCCGTGCTCATCTTGTTATCACATCGATTCATTGTGTACTCTGTCCTTCCTCATGTTTATAGTGTAACCTGAGAAGCCTACAGGGATTTACACTGTTCTCTTTGCAATGTTCTTGTGACATAGTCTAGTTCTTCTTCTTATTTAGTAATCTTCCGTTATCATTTCCAATCAATACAAATAAACACTGCACGAAACAGGGATTGAAATCAAAACGAAATTCACAAACTTTACAAAAACTATTCAAATGTAATGTCAATCGACATCTCCAGTTGCCTTGATCTATGCACTATCCTTCTCCTCATCCTTTCCTCTATCACTCCTATCTGATCTTGCTCTAAATCTTCTGTAACCCCTTGCGTCCTAGTGGTTTATCGCCTTCCTTGGGGGGAAACGCTTTAAAAAACAAAACAAACAAAAAAAAAACAACGCTGTCATCCATTTGTCCTGTAGGCCATTTTAGGACAATATGCTGTAGCAAACTTAGAAAGTTATACCTAAAGGGACTGATTAAGTTGCAACTGCTTCTGTCGTTGGCTGTCATATTTTGACTTATGCTGCTACCATGTTTTCAATGCTGCTGCTACCATGTTTTCAGTGCTGCTGCTGCTGTGGTTAGAGATTTTCTTTTATTTGTTTATTTGCTTTTTCTTTTTTTCTGTCATCCTTTCCTCTTATCAGCAGCTCCCCCATGTTTTTCTCTGCTAGTCCCACTAAGAAGATCCTCATAGCCAAGTATATGCGCTTATTCTTTCAGACGTCTAATTCTACAGTGTTCCTTGTTCGGTATTTTCACGTCTATTTTTCCACTTTTTTTCCAACCTGTTCGTTTATTCCTCTGCTTCTTTCATTCAATTTTCAAGCCAAACCTTCTATTCCAATCTACCCTCAATTTCACACTTATGAGTACTTATAAATTTTAATAAGATAATAGACTTTGCAAACATAAATACATTTTGAATGAAAGACATTTTCAGTGAAGATCTATGTAGTGATCCTCCAAGCGTAGCTTTGATGTGGCACAAGGCCGAAAGTAAGGGTCACCCAGTGAGGATCGAACTCACTACACATTTGTAATTGTTCTTCAAGACAAGCTTGCTAACCATTACACCACCTCGAGGTGCCCAATGAAGATCTATGTATTTTTTGTATAAAAATACCGTTGTTTGCTATATAACTTTGAATAACGAATAACTATTAGATTTTGTAAAGGGCAATGAAAAAAAAACGTTTTTTATGCAATGCATATTTTGCCTTAGAGTAAAATCTATTAGACAGTTCTGCTGGAAAGCATTAGTAGTTGAGCAAAAGTTTGCTTTATTTTTCATGACAATAAACTTAAAATAAATGACGATAACTTATCTATGCTATCAGGAGTTTTGAGAAAAGATCAGAGCACTTATAGATACATATCTAACTATGCATCTAATCTCTCATTTGCTTGTATGTACCGAATTATAGCTCCGTGCTTTGCGGTAAAGTTATACAAGTCCAATTCTATATAAGTTACAAGGATCCACAGGGACATTGTTTAAGGCTTTCTTTCCATCTTTCTTTAGTTAAACAAAACAAACTTTATCGAACAAGTTTTCTCATTGTAGCATTGTTTCAGAATATCTCCGTAGCATTTTTTTCGATTGATACCAACTGTTTCCATCGATGTACTCCTGTATCGATAACAGTCATTGATCAGAGAAGCATAAGTGCGTATACAATATACAATAGTCTCTAAGTTAACAATATGATTCCACCGATATGGCCTACCAGACATCTTTTTTTCCTATAATGTAATTGTATAAGATATACCTTGTATCATTAAATACGTTTTGTTGCAGACATTTCTTTTTAAAATTAAAAAGAAAAAAACAAAAACAATTTACTGTGTTTCTTATATTTAAATGTTATTGTTGAAAAATAAAAACATCTTCAAAAAATATAATGAACAATGTTTTTTTTTCCGCGAGGATTCCTAAAATTAAAAACTTGGGATTTAAGTATTGCAAAACAAAGTGCTTATGTTTAAGCCTTGATAAATATTCCCAGTATATAGGCACTTGTCAACAATTCTAAAGAGGGAAAGAACATACAAAACATTTATAATATATAAAATCCTTATTGATATTAAATATCCAAGTATGTATTGTTTATCGGCTTAAGGTCACATCAAATTAAAACATTAGTTATCGTCGTCTATCTATCTATCTATATACATACATATATATATATATATATATATATATATATATATATATATATATATATATATATATATCTGTCTATCTATTTATATATATATATATATTTATATATATATATCGATATCTATCTATCTATCTATATATATATATATATATATATATATATATATATATGTATATGATATAAATATACATAATTTTATATAATTTTTATATATCAACAAACAACATTTAGAAAAATATGAAAACGGGAAAGTTTTTTGGGAAGCGTTTTATCCGATGAAAACTTAACGTTTGCCATATTTCTCTCTTTATATATATATATGCATGTGTAAGTCTTGTTGTTGCAAAAAACAAAGGTCGGTGAAAAAAACTAATGGTGTAAATCCAATTTTCTTGGAAGTTATGGCTAATTTCATATTCCACTAACAACTAGAATTAATATATATATATATATATATATATATATATATATATATATTCCAATTGTTAAAGGTTCAAAATATACACGGCAAAAATGTAGTTTTTATGTAAGCTATATTTATAGATATGGAACTTTTTTGTTCCTAAACATAGCATACCTGTACATTTTCAATAAATATTTCATAATAATTGTTCTGATGAACAGTCATCGATGGTACCTAGATTTTATAAATTTAAGCGAAGGACGTCATTGTTTGCTAGGTATCATCATTTTACAGTTGAAAAGTTTAGATTTAACCGTAGCTTCTATGCTAACAGTTTCTTCTTTCCCACTTATTGCTTCTACAACATTCTTCCATGGTCTTGCTTCCCAGACAAAGTTGATCTTCAAAACATAAATTTATTTTCTGTCTAATCAATTTCTGTTTGTTTGTTGTTCTTTCTCTTTAATAGCATTTTCCCACATATACATTCACACTCAGAAAACTATTGTGTCATAGGGGCTTTCTTACCTTAGTTGGGTGAAATGGTTTTTAAAAATAAAAGTATATATATATATATATATATATATATATATATATATATATATATATATATATATATATATATCTTCAGATAGAGTGTAATTTTATGGAAGACAATATGAATAACAAGAAAAAAAAGGTAAAGTTGTTCATACCCGATACGTTTCGTCCTCTGAGGAAGTTTATCAAAACAATGTAAGATCATTATTGCTGCACTTTATCTTTAAATCTACCAAAAAAAATGACCTGGTCAACATTTATTCCAATCACGACTATAAAATTATATCTGGTGTAATTGTACTTTTCTACTTAAGATCATTAAGAATGCTCAACGCTCAATACCTACCCAAAGACGAAACACATATAGAAAACACATTATATATATATATATATATATATATATATATATATATATATATATATATACAGTAGCGTCCAAAACTAAGGGACAGATTTTAAAACGTAATATTTGTTAGAAATAACAACTGTGAAAAGCTGAAATTTTGACAACTGGTAGTCGTTATCATCCATAATAACATACTAAATTTTGAATCATTTGCAAAGGATAGAAAAAGAATTATAACAATTATTTATTTATTTTCAAATTTGGAACGTCCAAAAGTAAGGGACAAAATTGAGAAAAACAATGTAAACAGCAAAAAAACTATAAAAATACATGTACAATCAATATTTAGTAAATGAGCCCTTGCTCTCAATGACATCTGCACATCTTCGACGACTAGAACGAATCAGTTCTTGACAATCCTCGATACTAATTTTAGACCATTCTTCTTGAAGCTTCACCCAAAAATCCTCCGTGTTAGTGGGATCTCTTTCCATAACTTTTACTCCTAAGGTCTTCCAAAGATTTTCTATTGGATTTAAGTCAGGACTTTGCGGTGGCCAATCCATAATTTTCAATTCTTGCTCGCTAAGGTAACTCATTACCACCTTTGCCTTGTGACATGGAGCATTATCTTGCATAAAGGTAGCCCTATCGAAAGCTGAATTCTGTATGATTGGCACAACATGATCTTGAACAATGTTTTTATAGATCTGCGCGTTTATACGAGTTTGTAACCGGACAAGAGGCGTTGTACCTTGGCTAGAAAACTTTCCAAATACCATGACGCTTTCTTAGTACACTTTGCACTTAATCTTTCACCAATACGTCTCTTTACATTGTTTTTTCCATCATTTCCAAATAAATTAAACTTGCTTTCATCACTGAAAAAACTTTTGCCCAATTTTCATATGTCCAAATTACATACCTGTTTGCAAACTCTAATCTCTTCTTCTTATTCTTCGAACTAACAAGTGGTTTCTTCCCTGGGGTTCGATTAAACAGCCCTATTTCTTGCAGTCGTCTACAAACAGTCTGTCTTGACAGATTAACACATGAGGTACTATTCATAACCCTTTTAATTTCTGTGCAAGACTTAAAACGGTCTTTTAATGACATACGCTGCATTATTCGATCTTCTCTTGCCGAAGTTTTGTGGGGTCTGCCGGTTTTAAAAGCACTAACTATTTTGCCAGTATCAGTGTAGGATTTAACAACCCTGCCTACAACACTCTTGGAACGTTTCACTTTCTCTGAAATCTCTCTACTGGTGTGTTTTTCCTTGTCTAACTTCACAATAGCTTGTCTTACAGAGTAATCAAGTTTTTGGCGTTCCGCCATGGTGCCGGCTGATGCAACGTTTACAAATGACTAAGTAAGACTTATTCTTTAGAGGAAATCAAAAAATTTGAATATAGCATACTGTTTACATTGTTTTTCTCAATTTTGTCCCTTACTTTTGGACGATCCTATTTTGAAAATAAATAAATAATTGTTATAATTCTTTTTCTATCCTTTGCAAATGATTCAAAATTTAGTATGTTATTATGGATTATCCACAATAAAAAAGTTAACAGTACCACATAATTAATACTGCCAATCACAATCATCCCATAATATCCACTGTACAAAACAATTTATCCCAATTAATCATCATCCAAGCCATATTAAATAGTTTTATTTTGTAACAATTATTTATATACGAGAGCAAAAATATTTTTGTCTATTCAAAATCGTAAAATTTAAGAGCAATTACAAATATTCATCTATTTAGAAACACCACACCGAATATTCACATTTTAAAATAAAATTAGCCTGTATTTGCATGTCAAACTACATTTAACAATTTCGAATATATTTATTGTCAATTTCTTTCTGAACAACAAAATAAATACAAATAAATACAGATCAATTTACAGATCAATTTACCAATATTCAATATTACGAAATCTTGTCCTATATGGAAATGATATACAACTAATTCATACTGTTCGTCTCAGTGATGTGATTACATAAATTTACATTACTCGAACCGTTATCCTCATTTTCATTGCCATATTCCCAAGGTTTTTACCATTGTAATTTCCGGTCTTCTTTAGGTTACTAGAATTTCGAATATCGTGCAAGGTTAGATTGTTCTATTTCCACATGTCTCTTCCGGATATCAGAGTCGTTTACCTTTAACTCAACTCTCCAAGTTTTGGTCTGATGTTGAATTCACAACTATTTCTGTTTATCCACAGGCTCTAACCAACGTCTTTATCTACTGGACCATGTGTCCTTGAGGATATCTGTCTATGAATTTTGGAGACTTATAAACCTAATATATCAGCAATCACTCTTAACATTGCTCTTATTGCATTTTTTTAATTTTATTATTATTTCATTTTTTCACCAGGGCTTGTATTGCAATTGCTGTTATAATTCATTGAGTTTCTCTAGCACTCCTTATTATATGTTCCCATATTTTATTCATTTCTATGCTTGGTCGGTTCAGGAGATTTCTGTGGCCTAGCATATGTGCTGATTCCTTAATTATTTCCTATTTTCAGTGATACTCTCTATTTTATCAGCCTCGCCCCACTCCCTTTTTCTTCCATATGCGGTGAGCTCCATATGTGGTCAGCTCCATATGTGGTCAGCTAGGCCTGATAGTCCTATTTGCCCTCGTATTACCGATTTATGATGTTCTTGTAATCTTAGCTTAAGGGTGTCGCCTGTCCACTTTCGTATTTCTTACCACAGCTGGACGGGATGGCGTACATACAGTCCTTAGTCATGTTCTCTTCTATGGGGGTCTTATTCGGAGGAGATGTCTGTGAAGTGTTGAACCACTTTTGAAGGTTATTCTGATGTTATATTCACTACAGATCTTTTGCATTTTCATCGATAATCTCTTCACATAGGATAGGCAGACTGAAGCTGTTTCTGAGTGCAGTTACCCTCTTGTCTCCTTTTATCAAACACGGTACTATGTACCCAGGGCAGTTGTTACTTTGTATACTGACCATTTCTTGTTCATACATCTTTGAGTCGCTACTTATGACTTTTGCTCGATGCTGTAAGGAGCGGGGTCTCCATTTCTTTACGCCGTATGCGTGATGGGAAGTGAAGTTGCGGTAATGTTCGGTGAATGTTGGCTTGCAATGTACGGATGTCTTGACCTGCTGCTCTGTTCGAGATATTAGTACATCCAGGAAGGCGAGTTTGTTGTCGGTTTCTCGCTCCATTGTGAACTTCATCGATGATCTTATTGCGTTCATATGGTCCACTAGTAGTTGGATCGTCTTCTTGGTGTGGCCAGAGTATGAAGGTGTCATCTACGCATTTCCGCCATAGTGTTGGCCTTAGTGATATATTAGGTTGGTGCAAAAATAATGTCGTTTATTGACGACTTTTTTTGTTTATCGTTCACCCATTTATGCAACATTTTTGACTTCTCTATTTGCTTTAAATGGCGAACGACTGTTGAGTGGTCGACCTCGAGTTCAAAAACAACTTCTCGTGTGGTTTTGCGAGGATCGGCTTCAATTAAGGCTTTCAAATGTTCGTTATCAACCGCAGTCGGCCGCGACCGTCTTCATCTTCGAGGCTCTCTTCACCATTGCGAAATTTCTTGGACCACCGTTGTGCGACACGTTCGTTAGTGGTTCCTGGGCCAAAGGCATCATTGATATCACGAGCTGCCTCGGCAGCTTTTCGGCCTAGTTTGAATTGGAACAAGAAAATCGTGCGGATTTGAATTTTGTCCATGCTGTCGAAAAGCCTAAAAAAAAAAATGAATGAAGAGATTGAGAACGGTAACGAATAACACGATTCGATAGAGCGAAAACGCTTCAAAATAATATATAACATGGCTATATACATCAATTAATTAATTCAGAAATCATATATAAACTAACATATGTGAGAAAACGACATTATTTTTGCACCAACAAATCATATGGTCTATGATAACAGTTCGAGTAATGTAAATAATGCAAGTAATCGTAATACGTCATCTCCGAGATATACATAGATGCTAGGTATTCTTTTTAGGAATATTGGATCACTGTGTTGTGCTATAATTTATTTCACGCAAGAATCAAATCTTCATATTTATAAATCTAACATCCTTCCGTGTATTTAATATTGCTCCCATATATGGTCTGTTACTTCAGCTATACATCCCTATGTACTCGTCAAAATCCAAAACTGGGTTTGTAATGTTACCTTTCCTGATTTTGTATCTGGATTTTTGCCATTTTCCCACCGTAGTCATGTGTCTTCCATCTGTCTTTTATGAAAATATTTTCAGTGCTATCGTTCTAATGAGCTTTCCTCCTTGTACATATGGTAATTTTTAGGACTACATAGAGACTTGTGGTATTATGGTGATTGTAGTAAGAATGGTAAGTGAAAATTTGTTGTTTTCTAGTAAGAAAGACTGTTTTATGTTTGGTTAAGCAATCATGGCTAGCTAAGTTTAAGATAAGACAGATTGAAGACAATCATTTCCATATCTCCCTTTCTTCGACTTGTACCACAGTTCTGAATTATTCAAAATAATTATCGCCTACTCTTTCATACGTCAAACGCATGAATTTAATCGTACTGCAAGATTGGCTAACAGTGGTTAAAGTGTTAGGAAAAGACAAATTAATAATGAGAGAGAAGAGAAAATTGTAATCAGGAGGTCAGTAGATAGCGATTTATATTGCATTTAAATATTTGACAAAAGTTGACATGAAAGCATGGAGCTGGAAGAGAGTTCCATACGCAAGAATTGTGAGAAAAGTATCTGTTGGCATAGAATTTACGGTTATATCTATTCAGCTAAAATTTAAATTTTACTTCTGATATGACTAAATATAATGGTAAATTCTAATATTTCTTTTTTTTTTACTGATTTTTATCACCTACTGAATTCTCTTCTAGTTTCCTGCTTTCGTGCAACCTATTATATTCAAAGATTTAAATGCACCGTCAATCAACATATTTTATCTTTTCTTTTAAATTCCTCGAAAGATTTGCATTGATGAATGTATTATTTTCCTTTGAAAACCTTTCCTTCGAATAAATTCTTTCATCATTTTTCTCATCTTCGCCCGGCAGTTGTACATCGGTGAAAATATTATGAACGTCTTTTTGTCTCGTCTTTCCTTTGCAGAGATTCATTTCATTTCCTTTTGAATAAATTCGATAGTTAATTCTCTTCTTTCGCGTTAATATTTATCTTCTCGATTTTGCGGACATCATTTTCCCTCATTACAAAAATATATAGCTTAAAAGAGGAAGAATAAAAAATAGTAACATATATTTTAAATTTTCGTAAAACGTCTACCAATGGTGTGTTTGCTAGAAAACCCCAGAGATTCTATGAAAGAGCATTTGCATGAATTAGGGAAATAAAATGTAACGAACTTCAGTTGCAAAGCCGTAGGATTATAAATCAAGAAGACGTATTTGATTTAGTCACGAAAATAATTCACTTACATTCGTCTGGTTATAAATTTATTATCGAATAGACTTTCCAGGTCTAGTTATCATTAATAATATCGATCATTCAGAACATAACAACAGTTTTTTTTTTGTTTTTTTTTTTTTTAACCGGTCTCACCTCTTGCAAGTCAGAAACACCACTAAGACACAAGGGGTTACAGTACTAGGAAAAGAACCATTAATAATGAGCGAGAAGAGAAAAGAGTAATCAGGATGATAGTAGATTGCGATTGACATTGCATTAAAATTATTACAGATTAAAGTTGACTGGAAAACATGGAGGCGGAAGAGAGTTCCAAAAGCAAGAAGTGCGGGAAATAACTGCTAGCATAGAATTTGCGGTTATATCTAGTTAGCTCAAGTTTAAATTAATGAGATTTCGACGCCAGTCAAGTACAGCGCCTAAATTTAAAACAAAAATGTTTAGTTATCATAGCAAAGAGTTTATCCGAAGAAATACCATGAAAGTATTTATTGAAAAGACACACAGAGGCAACCTTACGGCGGTGTGAAAGAAACTAAATCAAAGCAGCAAGATCAGGACCAATAACATTTCTATTTCTTCTTTGAATGTTATAGGAGAGTTTAAGATTTTTATCAAGTGCACCGGACTATATGTGACGACAATATCCTAAGTATGTACGAATGGTAGACTTCTAGATATATAAGATAGATTCTGGATAGTAAGATTATCACAGACAATAGAGTGAACAACATTTCTTAGCAGCTCTTCTAGCAATGAAGTCAAGGTATTCTTTTAAACCTCAATTTTATTTTTTGGCTTTTTGATCTAATATGAAATCTTGATATGACAACTACATTTGTTCGCAAAATCATTTTACACAAACATTATATATATATATATATATATATATATATATATATATATATATATATATATATATATAAATATATATATATATATATATATATATATATATATATATATATATATATTATAATAATATTTTTAGTTTAAAAATATGATTACTATATAATTTTATTAATTATTTGGATGATTTCGGCTCTCGTTTTTGAAACATGAGAACTCTTATGTAGCGAAGGAATCATATTTTTAAACAAAAAATATTATTATAATATAAGCTCTACTTCTGTATGGAGCACTGTCTTCTTAAAAATAAAAACAAAAATACTAAGGAACCACGGATTATGCACCCAACGTGTTCTTTTCTATTTTCTGCATACCTGCACAAGGATATATATATATATATATATATATATATATATATATATATATATATATATATATATATATATATATATCTTAAGCAGGATTCACGTATATTCTTTAATACGCTTGCGATATCTATACACATACTACAATATATAGAACCCACGTAAAGATATATATATATATATATATATATATATATATATATATATGTGTGTGTGTGTATGTGTGTGTGTTTATGTGTGTGTGTGCGTTCCTGTGTGTCTGTGTGCGTACGTGTGTGTGTTTTTGTATATGTGTCTCTTTCTCGATGATTGTGGCTTTGTTTGGAAAACTTCAGCTATAAATAATAAAGTTTTAAGGTGTGCTATATTTATGGGATAAATTGTTCAATATCAGAAATAGGGATCATGTAAATACGAATATAAAAGTGAACATTGAAGTCAACACTCAAAAGCGAATGCCGTTTCATGCTGGACGCAGGATATATATATATATATATATATATATATATATATATATATATATATATATATATATATATATATATATCCGATACAAGTGTACGTCATTTTTTTTGTATTTTCACTTGTTACTAATCATGATTTCACTTATTCCAAAATTGTGAAATCCAGTTGGATATCTTCAACATATTTTGACTATAGTAATCTAGGGGTAAAATTTATACATCTTTAAAAACTGCTGAAAGATTCCACAGCAAGCACATTGAAAAAATGTCTAAAATTTGCTAAGGTGATTTCTGCTGCACGGATTAAATATCAAAAAATTAGTTGAAAAATTCAGTTAATTAGCAACGAACAGCATTAACGTTCTCAATCACAACTTCACAATTTTTTATGCTTAGTTTTATTTTAAAGATTTTGACTTTTCCTCTTATTATATAGGTTTGTTAAATCTTCTATGGAAATCAATAAAGCAGATTATTTTTTTTACAAAAGTATTGGGCTAGTAATCCAAACAAAAGCAAAATAAATATAGAATAAATGAATTTGTTGTCATACTTCCAACGTGCAGGAATTTGTAGAGTACATTGCATTCCTTCATTAATTAGTTTTTACAAATTTATTACACTAAGAACAACATGATTAGCAAAGTACTATTAGGCTTCTCATTCGTTAATTTGGTTTTAAGATAATTAAACATGGCAGAATTTACATTGCCGACTAATGAACACCGTCTCATTGCTAAATTTACAAGAAGTCACGAATAATTTTAGCGAAGAATTCTTCTATTATCACTACACCAACTTTCTAACTTTTGTACGCAATTAACTTTTGAATATTTCCTAATCCATTCTAAATTCATGCCTGTAGACTCGTCAAATATATGTTGTTTCTCCTATTCTCTGATAGTCACTCCTTGTCGTAGTGGAGGGTCTTGCGGGGGCAAATGATTCTGTGAGCAATGCAGTCAGGATTGCTAAACTCCTGGTAGGGACAGCCTTGGCGCCACGTTCGAAGACAGGGACCTAGACTGAGCGCGAACGGCCCCAATGAACCTGACTTTGGAACAAGAGGATGCCCGATTATAACAGATCTCAACAATTGAACCAGGGGATGAAGAGGGCTACGCATGACGGATGTGATCCAGAAGACTCCACTCGAAATTAAAACAGATTAGCAGCAGTGCATTGCATTTCATAATTGTTTTATGGTCGTCTCATTGTATATATGCGGGTCAATTCCTGCTGAAATGAGATTCACGAATTCACGCCATCGGCACTTTCTACTACTCTGATTTTATTTCACCTACACTGAATTCTTGTAAATTCGGATGTCGTTAGGGAATAGGCGAAAGGGTCAAATTTGTTGAAATTGGATGCTTCTAATGCTGAACCTGTACGTTGGCGATGAATTTAGTCATCAATCACAATATCATAAAGAAAGAGACCAACAACGGAGAAATTAAATTATTGGATACATGATAAAGGCGACGACGATATTTATCCACTTTCCCTTAAATAGTTCTTTATTTTTGTGGACCATGTCCTTTCAGGACATAGGCAATCATGGCTCTCCATCTCCCTCTATCCCTTGAAGCCCTTAACAAGTTCCTTGCTTCTACTTCCTCACCCAGACCACACTCTACCATCTACCTGTTCAATCTCGTCAGTTATGTCACGCGGTGCTTTCCCTTGTCTCTCTTTCCCTCTATTTGACCTGTGAGTATCATATTCTTCAGGTCCTCTTTCCTCATTATGTGTCCCAGAAACTTCAGCTGCCTTTTTCTGATGTTAAGTATAAGCCTTCTCCTTGTTTGCAACCTCTCTAAGACCTCATCCTTGCTCACATGCTCGGTCCATGATATCCTTATCATCCTTCTGTAGAACCACATCTTCGTCGCTTCATCTTTGAGGAAATCGTCCAACATTCGCTGTCGTAAAGAAGAACAGATGTCACGTAACAGCTCAGTATTCTTTTCTTTGTTGACAAAGAAATCCTCCTATCTCACAATATTCTGTTCTACTTTTAGAATGTGTCCTTGGCCATCCCAATACGTATACAGATCTCAGTATCGCAATTACCGTCCTCTGTCAAGACGCATCCCAGATATTTAAACTGCTTGATTTTAGTGTTCACGACATACAAATCGCATTTCGGGTTCTTCCTCTTACTGATGACCATGCATTATGTTTTCTTGATACTTAGTCCTTTCTTCACACTCCCCGTCGCTACTCTCTGTAGGAGTTTTTCTAATTTCTTCTCCGTATCTAGTATCAGTACTGTGTCATCTGCATGTCTTATGTTGTTAAGGTTGTGGTCGTCAGTCCCGGTAAGGTTTCCAATACTCTCAGAATTTTCTCGCTGTATAATTTGAACAGGTCGGGTGAGAAGACGCATCCTTGCCTTATGCCCTTTTCTATTTTTGTATGTTCATTGAACTCGTTCCCTATGTGTATATATACTGTTTGCTGCCAGTATAGGTTCTTTATTATTCTGATATCCCACCCGAATATATCAAGGTTGCGGAACACTTCCATCAGATCCTTGTGGCGTACTTTGTCGAAGGACATTGTGTAGTCTATGAAACACAGGTAGACGTCCTTCTGCATCTGTATCGCTCTTTCTGATAACATTCTGAGCATAAATATCGCGTTTCTTGTCTTTCTGAATTGTGTTTCTTAACTAAGGCTCATGTAATCAAAGACCAAAAAAGCAATTCAAATTAGCCAGAAAAAGAAAGCTGAACGTAAGGGATTGAAGTAGGAATTGAAGTTTACGAGAATGTAAGAATTAAATATGGATTGGCCCTCGACACGATGAGCTAAGTATTGTATTGTTTTAAGAAGCATTAATGTCAATGTATCTTCCCCCAAAATAGTGGTTAACTGGAAGATGCTTTCCGCGTAGAACAGCTTTGTTAAAGGAATACGTAGAAATAGGGAATGGGCACGAGTCATCCCTATGTATATTAATTATAATGGATTCAACTGGTGCCACTAAAAATGGAGTAGTTTAAACTTTTGTAATGGAAGTAATCATTAGACCTGCAACGATGCGTCAGCGTAAAAGTGTTGATGATATGGAAAATAAGCAGCCCCGCTACATACATAAGGCCGCATAAACGATCTTAAATTCTATCTCGGCTAAAAAGTGAAGATTAGGAAGCTCCTCTCACAATATGTTTCTTTCTAACTATAACATATATTTTACTTGCTATTTTTCTTATAACTTCCTCGTTGATCACATATCCTGTCTAAAATAGCCAAAATAATTCGTCGGAATACCAGCATATCTCTGATTATCTTCTATATTTGTAAGGAGATAATACAAAACTCACGATATATCATAGGTTATAATTTCTATTCCAGTTCAGAAAATATTTCTTTCTTTCTAAGGACATTATATCCGGAATTCTGATGACTAGAGCGCCTAACAGAATCAAACTGAAAACAGGCAAAGAAGAGTGCTGGTTCGTTAGAGGCACTGGTACAAAAAATGCAATATTCACGCTCAGAATGACACCAGAAAGAGCGAAACACATGTAAAACGATGTATACCCATGTTTTATTGATTAGTCATAAGCGTTAGATAAAGTAAGTTATATTAATTGTAGGATCTGATAATTAACCATGGCCTATTTTGAAAATATATTAGAATAATCCATGACCTATACTGGCAGCAAACCACCTCCAATTCAGTAATATGCAAACACAGAAAGTGATGTAAGACAAGGATCTGTCTTCTCACTGAACTCATTCAATTCATACAGTGAGGCGATTCTAAGAGAATTAACTACTGACGGGTATAATTTTAAAAAAGATCTGCAGATGACATTCTGTTGATAGTTGACACAAAAATGACACTAAAAGGACTCCTACTGAAATTCGTAAAGAAAGCGTGTCTAGGTTAGTTTTTTATCATTTTTTTTATCCATTCTGTCAACGTTAAATATCAGATTGTATTTGATTAATATTTGGATAGTCCGGTATATTAATTTAGCGTCTTTGAAATTTCGTTTTTTATTATTTTTTTAGCGAGATGAGCAAGTGTCAAACTTTGCCGATGATGAAATAACATTATAAGATTTAACTTCTCTATTCTGACATCTACTTGCCATGTTTAATATACTAAAATCAACCTCTGCCTTTGTCTGTTGTTATTCTGAAAATGGTACAGAATTCTGAAGTGCTATCGCAATAGCAAATGATGCTTCCTAAAAGTAGAAGAAACTATTAAAGACAGGAATATTTCAGTATCTGTCTATATTTCTAAGATGAGTTATTATGAACATTATTTACATTATTCGGACTATTCCCTTCATTTTTGTCGCACATGGCGCAGTGGGTAAAGGCGTTGGTTAGATCCAGTGACAGGACCCAAAGTGTGTGAGTTCAATACCCGGTTAAGGCAGTGGAGAATTTTCAGAGAGAAAATTAGCAGGAGATAACTGATCACTGACATCCATGGCATGTGGAACTAGTCTACCCTAGTGAGCAAAATAAAGGGTTCAGTTCGACATTCCACTCACCTGAAGAAGGCTGGAGCGTACAATGTCCGAAACGTTGTAATAAATATGGCGACAAAGATGAGGATAATAGTCCGAATAATGTAAATAATGTAGGAATAATTCGTTAGAAACAAAGAAAAGTTTGCTGAAATGCTACGAAATCACAACTTTCCTATATGACATGAAATTCTAGACAATATTCTCACGCGGGATAAAAGAGATTTCGCGCAAGTGAGGTGTACTTCCATCGAAAGAAATTTAGTTACCTATGAAAAAGCGTGTTTGTAACGAGGTTTAAAAAAGATACATAAAAGCTAATTATTAGGTTGGTGCAAAAATAATTTCGTTTTCTCCCATATGTTAAAAAACGAAATTATTTTTGAACCAACCTAATACATACATTTGAGATTACTCGGCGATATAATGAGGAAGGAAGTCTTGGAGAACTTGAAAGACAAAGGATATATTTAAGTCAAGATGACGAGAGGGAAACAACGAGTAACCTTATTAACGATGTTTTATGGTATTTATCAATCCACCCACGGGGATCGAATATGGCACAAGGTCTTTTTAATGTGGGTATTTCCGAGCCCTTAGGCCCAGCCAAAAATGAATAACCATCCAAACCCGCCGTGGCGGGCCAGTTCCGTCAACCTCCCCCAACGAAAGCCTACCCTTGGGCGGAGCTTCGTCCGTGTTCCTTTCTGCAAGCAGAGAGTTCGACAGACACCCGACCCGGCAGCTCACAAAGCGCAGATACTACACTTTGATCCTAGCCACCGGGCCGAGCGGGTATGATCTTTTATAAATGCATGGAAAAACATGAACTGATTGGGATGGTAAAAAGACAAACCTTGCTTAATGTTACATGTGAGAGCATTTCCTGGAGATCCATCTCCTAAGGGGACTTAGGGCATAAATGAAGATGATCTATTCTTATGTTATAATATCAATTCCGATATGAACAATGAAAAAATCTATGTTAGACACAGTAATTTAAGTATTTTTTTTAAGGAAGAAAGTAATAGCAGCTTACTGCAGGGAAAAATCTGCCCCGACAGTCATGTATCGAAAGATACAAGATCGCCTAAGCGTGTATCACGCATAGCACAACTGACTGAATGCGAATATATATATATATATATATATATATATATATATATATATATATATATATATATATCGGGTGTAACAGCAAAATTGTTCATATCGTGTAACAGTAAAATTCCCAATTGTTAGACGAAGATCTGATCTGAACCGTTGTATCTTAGAAATTATTTAAGGTAACTTACAAGACTTCTTCGAGGTTTTTATAACTCTGTTGGAATCTACTAAGAGCAATAAGATTGTATAAGTACCCTCGAAGCTTAACAGAAGTTTCGTGATGAAATCGATCGTAAACGAAAATCACATGTTCAACATTAATTCATCGTAGCTAAGGATCGGAATCTTATGAAAGATTGAAATAAAATGCAAATATATATATATATATATATATATATATATATATATATATATATGTATGTATGTATGTATGTATGTATGCATTCGTCCCTTCAAAACGTGTGGATGGTCCTGCACGAAGCCATTACCATTATAATCAAATCTCATGTGCCGTTGTCAGGCTATCGGTTTCCTGGAAACTGATCTGCTTGACCCTCATACGTCGAATTCGACGGCAGAGTCGACTATATATATATATATATATATATATATATATATATATATAATTCCAGGATCATTTTCCAACTTCTTCAAGATGATCTTCGCCTTCTCTAACCTTCTAACTTTCTGTTCTGCCTCACAGGTTTCGCGCACGATTTCATTTTCAATTCTTTTTTCACTGCTCGTTGGACTATCATAACTGAAACTCCTGTCTCACACGCCAAACGTCTGATTGAGTTGGATCTTTTCTAATTGATCTCTTTAGCTCTAAGTTTAAATGATGATCCTGTTTCCTGATACAGTTTGTATCTCTACTTTTCCCACTTTTTAAAAATATATTCACCGTTCTCTCGATCGTTCCTGAATGGACTTTGAAGATGGAAACTAGAGTAAGAATGTTGGCACCATTATTGAAGGCCTTAATGATCAAAATCTTTCCCCGGCTCTTTAGGAATCGTTTTAATGCTCTGATATTGTTTAGTACGATAATCATCTTTATATTACTGAGGTGTTCCCTGTAAACATAATGTGATCCAACGTATTTGTATTTCCTTTATATCGGGAGAAAAAGAAAACACATTGTCACACTACAAGAAACATTCTCTAAATTATAAGTATTGCCTAATTAATGTAAATAAAATCAACGACAGAAAGTTAGTTTCGAGCGGAATTTCATTTGAACTCTCAGATAGAACTATTATTTTCTTTTATAAGATATTATTGAGGATAATATTAATTTGGCACTCGCAATTGCATTGCTGAGGATTTTCTGAACATACCAGTTTGGTGAATAGGAAAACCGGATTTAAAAGGCCAATGTATATAGTGCCCTTTAATAAGCTGACATCGGGATATTGTGTAAAACGAACGAATAAATACAGCAATAGATTCACTTTCTGCAAATCTGTCGCATTTCTCGTTCCTTTTGCCACTAAAATAACAAATAAGATGACGGAAGAGGATTCCAAAATGTCTGTATAAGAAGCAGGTTAATGCTTACTGCATTCAAAATGATACGATATGAATGTTTAATAGATCTATATTCCGTTTCGGGGCAAAGGAATCTGATTGTGCAGTGAGAACGTTTTTAGTGTTATTCAAGTAAAATGTATATTTTACACAGGAGGAGACATTGCTTTGTTTCAAAATGATATTTCAGAATAATATACTCAGACCTTCATAAATAATTTGAGACGCTAAACAAAACCTGGTATATAACAGACTGACAAAGAAATTGCAAGAGTTTTATTTTACTGTCAAGAGGATTGAGAAAATATTCCTTAAAAATCATATTTAAGTTGGATTTCTACTGCCAATGTCCAGATTTGACTGTCCCTTTATATATAAACAAATCTATTTTGATCAGTTTTCCTTGCCAACTCTTAAAAGACAGCGATCCTGCTTTGCTTTCCTTTCCGAAGCTAATGTACGAATGATTAAAGAGTTTATGCCGATCACATAAGGATTGGTATTTCGGATAAAAATGATCTTGAACAAAAAATAATGAAGATTATCTAAGTAGTATTCCAAGAAATAAAACTAAAGACGAACATTACCAAAACAGAATGATGTGAAATTGGAATAAAAACAGAAAATGCACCTACCCTGAACCCATCGTACAAAGTCAGAATGTAGAATTAGTAAATACAGGACACTTCAAATACATCACGGCCTAGAGTAGTTTTAGTGGCTGCTTTTAGCGGCATATTATTATTGGTCATTTAATACCGAAATTTAATTTTCTTGTGAGCATTAGTAATTTATTTTACAAATAGGCATTAGTGGTAATAACTTTTTTTCCTTACAGAAATGTATTGATGGTAGTTTTCATTTTCTTTTATTCTTTTATTTACAAAAATGCAATGCTGTTAATTTTTTACTATAAAAAGGTATTGCCTTTATTTTTACTATAAACATGTATGTAAAGACATTCATAATGGCTTGACACAAGTTTTTAAGTTAACTATTTTTCCATAGCTGGGACTCTAGCAGGTGGTACCATCACGGGTCAAGGTGTAGCCGATAACAGCAGTAATTTAGAAGGTTCAGCTCCACTCAAAACGTCAGGATGGACCTGATAACAGTAGCAATTTAGAAGGTTCAACTCTCCTCGAAACGTCAGGATGGACATGATGACAGCAGTAATTTAGAAGGTTCAACTCTCCTCAAAACGTCAGGATGGACCTAATAACAGCAGTAATTTAGAAGGTTCAACACTCCTCAAAAGGTCAGGATGGACCTGATAACAGCAGTAGTTTAGAAGGTTCAACTCTCCCCAAAACGTCAGGATGGACCTGATAGCTGCAGTAATTTAGAAGGTTCAACACTCCACAAAACGTCAGGATGGACCTGATAAAAGCAGTAATTTAGAAGGTTCAACTGTCCTCAAAACGTTAGGATGGACCTCGTGACAGCGGGAATTTAGAAGGTACAACTCTCCTCAAAACGTCAGGATGGACCTGATAACAGCAGCAATTTAGAAGGTTCAACTCTCCTCAAACGTCAGGACGGACCTGATAACATCAGTAATTTAGAATGTTCAACTCTCCTCAAAACGTCAGGATGGACCTGATGACAGCAGTAATTTAGAAGGGTCAACTCTCCTCAAAACATCAAGATGGACCTGATGACAGCAGTAATTTAAAAGGTTCAACTCTCCTCAAAACGTCAGGATGGACCTGATAACAGCAGCAATTTAGAAGGTTCAACTCTCCCCAAAACGTCAGGGTGGACCTGATAACAGCAGTAATTTAGAAGGTTCAACTCTCCTAAAAACGTCAGGATGGACCTGATAACAGCAGTAATTTAGAAGGTTCAACTCTCCTCAAAAAGTCAGGATGGACCTGATGACAGCAGCAATTTAGAAGGTACAACTTTCCTCAAAACGTTAGGATGGACCTGATGACAGCAGTAATTTAGAAGGTTCAACTCTCGTCCAAACGTCAGGAAGGACCTGATAACAGCAGTAATTTAGAAGGTTCAACTCTCCTCAAAACGTCAGGATGGACTTGATGACAGCAGTAATTTAGAAGGTTCAACTCTCCTCAAAACGTCAGGATCGAACTGATGACAGCAGTAATTTAGAAGCTTCAACACTCCTCAATACGTCAGGGTGGACCTGATGACAGCAGCAAATTAGAAGGTTCAACTCTCCTCAAAACGTCAGGATCGATTTGATGACAGCAGCAATTTAGAAGGTTCAACTCTCCCCAAAACGTCAGGATGGACCTGATAACAGCAGTAATTTAGAAGGTTCAACTCTCCTCAAAACGTCAGAATGGACCGGATAACAGCAGTAATTTAGAAGGTTCAACTCTCCCCAAAACATCAGGATGGACCTGATAACAGCAGTAATTTAGAAGGTTCAACTCTCCCCAAAAGGTCAGGATGGACCTGATAACATCAGTAATTTAGAAGGTTCAACTCTCCCCAAAATGTCAGGATGGACCTGATAACAACAGCAATTTAGAAGGTTCAACTCTCCCCAAAACATCAGGATGGACCTGATAACAACAGCAATTTAGAATGTTCAACTCTCCTCAAAACGTCAGTATGGACCTGATGACAGCAGCAATTTAGAAGGTACAACTTTCCCTAAAACGTCAGGATGGACCTGATGACAGCAGGAATTTAGAAGGTACAACTCTCCTCAAAACGTCAGGATGGACCTGATAACAGCAGCAATTTAGAAGGTTCAACTCTCCTCAAACGTCAGGATGGACCTGATAACATCAGTAATTTAGAAGGTTCAACTCTCCCCAAAACGTCCGGGTGGACCTGATAACTGCAATAATTTAGAAGTTTCACCTCTCCTCAAAACGTCAGGGTGGACCTGATAACAGCAGTAATTTAGAAGGTTCAACTCTCCTCAACACGTCAGGATGGACCTGATGACAACAGTAATTTAGAATGTTTAACTGTCCTAAAAACGTCAGGATGGATCTGATGACAGCAGCAATTTAGAAGGTTGAACTCTCCTCAAGATGTCAGGATAGAACTGATAACAGCAGTAATTTAGAAGCTTCAACTCTCTTCATAACGTCAGGATGGACCTGATAACAGCAGCAATTTAGAAGGTTCAACTCACCCCAAAAAGGTCAGGATGTACATGATAACAGCTGTAATTTAGAAGGTTCAACTCTTCTCAAAACGTCAGGATGGACCTGAGAACAGCAGTAATTTAGAAGGTTCAACTCTCCCCAAAACGTCAGGAGACAACTGATAACAGCAGTAATTTAGAAGGTTCAACTCACCTCAAAACGTCAGGATGGACCTGATAACAGCAGTAATTTAGAAGGTTCAACTCTCCCCAAAACGTCAGGATGGACCTGATAACAGCAGCAATTTAGATGGTTCAACTCTCTCAAAACGTCAGGATGGACCAGATAACATCAGTAATTTAGAAGGTTCAACTCTTCTCAAAAAGTCAGGATGGACCTGATGACCGCAGCAATTTAGAAGGTACAACTTTCCTCAAAACGTTAGGATGGACCTGAAGACAGCAGTAATTTAGAAGCTTCAACTATCGTCAAAACGTCAGGAAGGACCTGATAACAGCAGTAATTTAGAAGGTTCAACTCTCCTCAAAACGTCAGGATGGACCTTATGACAGCAGTAATTTAGAAGGTTCAACTCTCCTCAAAACGTCAGGATCGACCTGATGACAGCAGTAATTTAGAAGCTTCAACACTCCTCAATACGTCAGGGCGGACCTGATGACAGCAGTAATTTAGAAGGTTCAACTCTCCCCAAAACGTCAGGATTGAACTGATAACATCAGTAATTTAGAAGGTTCAACTCTCCCCAAAACGTCAGGATGGACCTGATAACATCAGTAATTTAGAAGGTTCAACTCTCCTCAAAACATCAGGATGGACCTGATGACAGCAGTAATTTAGAAAGTTCAACTCTCCTCAAAACATCAGGATGGACCTGATAACAGCAGTAATTTAGAAGTTTCAACTCTCCCCAAAATATCAGGATGGACCTGATAACAGCAGTAATTTAGAAAGTTCAACTCTCCTCAAAACGTCAGGGTGGTCCTGATGACAGCAGTAATTTAGAAGGTTCAACTCTCCCCAAAATATCAGGATGGACCTTATAACAGCAGTAATTTACAAGGTTCAACTCTCCTCAAAACGTCAGGATGGACCTGATAACAGCAGTAATTTAGAAGGTTCAACTCTCCTCAAAACATCAGGATGGACCTGATGACAGCAGCAATTTAGAAGAGTCAACTCTCCCCAAAACGTCAGTATGGACCTGGTAACAGCAGTAATTTAGAAGGTTCAACTCTCCCCAAAACGTCAGGATGGACCTGATAACAGCAGTAATTTAGAAGGTTCAACTCTCCTCAAAACGTAAGGGTGGACCTGATGACAGCAGTAATTTAGAAGGTTCAACTCTCCCCAAAACGTCAGGATGGACCTGATGACAGCAGCAATTTAGAAGGTTCAACTCTCCTCAAAACGTTTGGGTGGACCTGATGACAGCAGTAATTTAGAAGGTTCAACTCTCCTCAAAACGTCAGGATGGACCTGATGACAGCAGAAATTTAGAAGATTCAACTCTCCTCAAAACGTCAGGATGGACCTGATGACAGCAGTAATGTAGAAGGTTCAACTCTCGTCAAAACGTCAGAGTAGACCTGATGACAGCAGTAATTTAGAAGGTTCAACTCTCCTCAAAACGTCAGGATGGACCTGATAAGAGCAGTAATTTAGAAGGTTCAAATCTCCCCAAAACGTCCGGATGGACCTGATAACAGCAGTAATTTAGAAGGTTCAACTCTCCTCAAAACGTCAGGATGGACCTGATAACAGCAGTAATTTAGAAGGTTCAACTCTCCCCAAAACGTCAGGATGGACCTGATAACAGCAGTACTTTAGAAGGTTCAACTCTCCTCAAAACGTCATGATGGACCTGATAACAGCAGTAATTTAGAAGGTTCAACTATCCTCAAAACATCAGGATGGACCTGATGACAGCAGCAATTTAGAAGGTTCAACTCTCCTCAAAACGTAAGGGTGGACCTGATGACAGCAGTAATTTAGAAGGTTCAACTCTCCTCAAAACGTCAGGATGGTCCTGATGACAGCAGCAATTTAGAAGGTTCAACTCTGCTCAAAACGTCAGGATGGACCTGATAACAGCAGTAATTTAGAAGGTTCAACTCTCCTCAAAACGTAAGGGTGGACCTGATAACAGCAGTAATTTAGAAGGTTCAACTCTCCTCAAAACGTCAGGATGGTCCTGATGACAGCAGCAATTTAGAAGGTTCAACTCTCCTCAAAACGTCAGGATGGACCTGATGACAGCAGTAATTTAGAAGGTTCAACTCTCCTCAAAATGTCAGGATGGACCTGATGACAGCAGCAATTTAGAAGGTACAAATTTCCTCAAAACGTTAGGATGGACCTGATGACAGCAGTAATTTAGAAGGTTCAACTCTCCTCAAAACGTCAGGAAGGACCTGATGACAGCAGTAATTTAGAAGGTTCAACTCTCCTCGAAGCATCAGGATGGACCTGATGACAGCAGTAATTTAGAAGGTTCAAATCTCCTCAAAACTTCAGGATCGACCTGATGACAGCAGTAATTTAGAAGCTTCAACACTCCTCAATACGTCAGGGTGGACCTAATAACAGTAGTAATTTAGAAGGTTCAACTCTCCTCAAAACTTCAGGATGGACCTGATAACAGCAGTAATTTAGAAGGTTCAACTCTCCCCAAAATATCAGGATGGACCTGATAACAGCAGTAATTTACAAGGTTCAACTCTCCTCAAAACGTAATGGTGGACCTGATGACAGCAGTAAATTAGACGGTTCAACTCTCCCCGAAACGTCAGGATAGACCTGATGACAGCAGCAATTTAGAAGGTTTAACTCTCCTCAAAACGTTTGGGTGGACCTGATGACAGCAGTAATTTAGAAGGTTCAACTCTCCTCAAAACTTCAGGATGGACCTGATGACAGCAGCAATTTAGAAGATTCAACTCTCCTCAAAACGTCAGGATGGACCTGATAACAGCAGTAATTTAGAAGGTTCAACTCTCCTCAAATCATCAGGATGGACCTGATGACAGCAGCAATTTAGAAGATTCAACTCTCCCCAAAACGTCAGTATGGACCTGGTAACAGCAGTAATTTAGAAGGTTGAACTCTCCCGAAAACGTCAGGATGGACCTGATAACAGCAGTAATTTAGAAGGTTCAACTCTCCTCAAAACGTAATGGTGGACCTGATGACAGCAGTAATTTAGACGGTTCAACTCTCCCCGAAACGTCAGGATAGACCTGATGACAGCAGCAATTTACAAGGTTTAACTCTCCTCAAAACGTTTGGGTGGACCTGATGACAGCAGTAATTTAGAAGGTTCAACTCTCCTCAAAACTTCAGGATGGACCTGATGACAGCAGCAATTTAGAAGATTCAACTCTCCTCAAAACGTCAGGATGGACCTGATGACAGCAGTAATTTAGAAGGTTCAAATCTCCTCAAAACTTCAGGATGGACCTGATGACAGCAGTAATTTGGAAGGTACAACTCTCCTCAAAACGTCAGGATGGACCTGATAACAGCAGTAATTTAGAAGGTTCAAATCTCTCCAAAACGTCAGGATGGACCTGATGACAGCAGTAATTTAGAAGGTTCAACTATCCTCAAAACGTCAGGATTGACCTGATAACATCAGTAATTTTGAAAGTTCAACTCTCCTCAAAACATCAGGGTTGACATGATGACAGCAGTAATTTAGAAGGTTCAACTCTCCTCAAAACGTCAGGATGGTCCTGATAACAGCAGTAATTTAGAAGGTTTAACTCTCCTCAAAACGTCAGGATGGACCTGATGACAGCATTAATTTAAAAGGTTCAACTCTCCTCAAAACGTCAGGATGGACCTGATAACAGTAGTAATTTAGAAGGTTCAACTCGCCTCAAAACGTCAGCATGGACCTGATAACAGTAGTAATTTAGAAGGTTCAACTCACCTCAAAACGTCAGCATGGACCTGATAAAAGCAGTAATTTAGAAGGTTCAACTCTCCTCAAAACGTCCCAATTAAAGGCCTTGCTGCTGCGTGTAGTTTATCTTCAAACGGAGAGACGTATTGATCAGTTATAATAAATTTAGTATAGGAGAAAACGAAATTGAACAGAGAATTATCTGCCCTAGAATTTCTTTCGCCCAACATCCTAAAGTGCTACAAAACCGAAACATTAACCTGCAGACTCGTTTCACTTTTTCAAATACCCTCGTCATATCCAGAGTTCTAAATGGTAGTTATGCATGGCACCAACCTGTCGAGAAATATCTACACTCTCAATTGAATGCATCCTTTTTCTCATATCAATGGTTAGAATTGGCTTTGAGTGAGTAAAGCTTCCGAGTCTTTGTAGATACCATCCGTGTGGACTAGGGCTACAAAATCACATGCAAGGAACTATACCAATTAACAGACAGCACATCATTTAGGGACTTTCACCAAGAGTAACAATTCAACGTGTATCAAATATAACTCGAAGGAATCAACTATTAACGCCTTTACTTTCCAATTCCATAAATGCAACAATTTAATTTCAGGTTCTCTCTAATGGCTCATAACTTTTGTATTATTGCATTATGTTCACCATCACAAATCATGAAGGTCATTTTCTTTCATTGACCCGTCTCCATGGGAAGGCGACAAGATGACTACAAATATTAGGACTGAGAATAACTTGAATTATATTAAAATGTCTTAATAAAATGTCTTAATAAAATTTATTTTTTGTCCCAGGTAGCTGTTTTTCGTTTGATCTCTACGAAGAATGTAATACTTATTAGTCTATAGAATGAAACGTCAGTACCGCGTTCCAATTCTAGTAAAGGTTATTAGTATTTATTTCGATTTTATGACTTTCGGCTTTCCCTTGTTTAGTTACAGATGGAATAATAAAGAGACAGACCGTTTAGCATTGCTGGGGTTAGCAATTCTATGTATGTGAAATCTGAATTGAAAACCAACTTCGATGTACTGTTGATAAAGCCAGGCTATTTTACATGTACTCATTGATGTTGTTGTTTTTGTTGCTGATGTACGTGTGTTTGCCCAACGACCCTAAATGAGTTTCGATTTGTGCTTATCACTGCATATAGAGATCCATACTTTACAAAATCCCCTGCCGTATATGAGCTGGTAATTTTTATAATAACTATTTGTGCGCACCCTGAGGATGCGATGTAATTCAAAATCTCTATAATTACAGAATAATTAAGAACGGTGGAGTAATGGATAAGTGCTCGGACTGAGGAATCGGAGAGCCGTCTTCGAATTCCATTCGAATCCATTACATTCAATTACGTGCTAAAACCCTTGAGAAAGGTATGAATACTTTTCTTCTCTAACCAGCTATGGGTAAATAGCAGGATAGACCTTGAATGGCCACTGGTCTACCGCAGAAAGAAATAGCAACTGCAGGTTAAAAAAATAAATCTGCTGACTAAATGTAAATGAGTAGTGATATAACAGGGTCACACAAAACAATAACGCAGTAGAAATCTAATCCTAGATATATATATATAGAGAGAGAGAGATTAAATATTTAATACGGAGGTACAAACCTGAATTTATCCACAGTTTAGATAAATTATTATCACCCAAGGCACGTATAAGACGGCTAAAATTTCAGTGTGAGTTTCTTCAAGCGTGTATTGGCAAATATGGAGATCTGTTTGGGATTAGGAATTCGAGTCTACATTCTGGTTTAAAAATTGAGAAGACATTTATGGAGGATTCAATAAAAACCTTTTCTAAAAGAATTCTTTTCTCAATTGTATCTAAGAATTAATGGAGAAAGTGTATATTAACTCTGTCTTACTTTGATCAAATTCGTTCTTCCTCTTCAAATGAATGCGGTGTTAAAAAAATCTCTACATCTATGCCGAGAAAATTAAATTACTTAATTCGTAAAAGATTTGGATGCTGTGATGAACCTACTGGAGAAGGAATTATCTTTAATTAGTAGGATGGCCCGGCGTTGCCAGTGCTTGATTCAAAAATCGTACGACGCATACAGCAATCGCTCTCACTTGACTTAAAATATTTTTGCTCTTCCTTGCCTTTAAAGGAGTGCCCTTGCCGTGCTATTGTTGCGACATGCCTTACTTCTTGCTTATCTCACACTCTGAATTTTTTCTCAGCTCTATACTAAACATTAAATCTGTTACGAAAAAAGAACTAAACAAAATGAACACAAAACGATCAGCTTTAAAAAAAGGACTCGTAACTGGAAAAACCGAATGAAAAAAGAATGTTAACAACAAATACTTTTTCACACCGAACCCAGTTCTGCGGAATCAGAATCAACGTTGAGTTTAAGCAAGTGAATGAGCCAATTGGAGTAAAGTGCCATGCAGATTTAAATTTTTCACAGTTGTGACCAATGCAGCTATCGAATTTTTTTGCATACTAGCATGCTAGTTAACATTCGTGTCAGTCAGGTGTTGGCTCTCACGCTGGCCAATAGATTCTTCTTGCCTATTCGTTGCAGCCATCTATATGCCCTCACTCTGGCCCGTAGAAAATGGCCACAAACTACATGAAACTGCCGTAGAAGTATGAAAAAATCGATTATTTCCACTATCGATGGGAGTTGGGAAATGCAAAATCCGTCTTGGCCTTGTGGCTAACTTGCAGCATGTGCATGTAAATTTTGCGGCCGTGCATTCGTTACACACACACACACACACACACACACACACATCCTGACTTTTAAAGATAGAGATTTTTCATCTGATGAGCCTACCCAGTTGAAGTCTCGTACCTCGGCTCATGATTTGGATTTTTGTATTCCCTTTTCGATGCCTGGCCGTAAGAAAAAATTTTCAGCGTTTAAGGTTTTATATGCACAGGTTTGTAGACTTGTCCTTCGCTCTGTTGAATCTTGATAGTGATTTTAAGGCTAAACTCAATAGTTATGCCCATTCTTATGCTGGTTCTTCTGTTTCTTCATCAGAGTCAAAATGGGGAGAACAACACTGCCGGGTAATTAAAAATTTAAAAAATAATTGTAACCTGGTTATTATTAAACCTGATAAAGGTATTGGTGTTGTTCTACTGGACTATTTGGATTATGTTTCTAAGATGGACAATATACTTGGTGATATATTAAAGTTCTTAAAATTAAGTCCAGTTGAGACCCATGATCGTACTGCCTCTATTGAATCTAAATTTCAATATCTGATATTTGATATCTGTTCTTTGTTAACCTGTGTTCTCCTGTCTGAGACTATAGAGATGTCTTGCGTATGCAATATCGTACCACTTTGTCTCCTCCGGATTTTCCTGAGAGTGTGTTTGTGGATCCCATGATTTTTGCCACTGCGTTTAGTTTTGATAATATTGTGTATCGGCAGATCGACGGTGTAGATATGGATCCGCATTTGGGTCCAGCGTTAGCGAATATTTTTATCGTGTTATATGAGGCTTCCTTATTTTCTTGTATTGGCCATCCTCTTATGCATCATCTTTATGTGGATGATACCTTCTGCCTCTTTAATAACGAGGGGTAAGCCGACTTGTTTCTCACCAAATTAAACTCTTTCCATCCCGCTCTGAAGTTTACCGTAGAGTCCAATTCTTGTCTTTACTTTTTGGATGTTCTTGTTCATAGGATCAGTGACAAGATTCAGACTTCTGTATTTACGAAGGCTACTTGTTTGGGACTTTATACGTGTTGGAAATCTTTTTGACCCAAACAACTAAAGGTTAATTTAAAGCCTTAATTCATAGGGCACGTATATGTTCTGATAGAGAGTTTGAATGAGAAGAAGTATCTTATATCCGGTTTTCTCTTATATCCGGGTTTAGTCTATTTTGTTTAGGTAAGTATGGCTCTAATTTGGGACCAGAGAAAATCTATCTTAAATCCGGGTTTCTCTTATAGCCGGGTCTCTTATATCCGGGTTACACTGATTCAGTGTATTTAGCAAGTGTCGATGAAGCAAAATTTTTTTTATACCACTAAACAAAATCAGTCAACCAACTTTCTTGTCCAAGAAAGATTATTCGTAACTTCGATCATTAAAATAAATTGACACATATTGTCTGTCGTTTTCTCTATCTCTCGATATATATATATATATATATATATATATATATATATATATATATATATATATATATGTGTGTGTGTGTGTGTGTGTGTGTGTGTGTGTGTGTGTGTGTGTGTGTGCATGCTTGCACACGCCTTCACAAGGAAATGTGAAAATTACCCAGTGTGGCTACTATGATAATTTCCTTAAACGAAAGACGCATCTTTGTTCATTAGGTTAGATACGGTATGTCCGTCCATATATATATATATATATATATATATATATATATATATATATAGTGTAACCCGGATATAAGAGACACGGATATAAGAAAAACCCGGATATAAGAGAGATTTTCTCTGGTCCCAAATTAGAGCCATACTTACCTAAATAAAATAGACCGGACCCGGATATAAGAGAAATCCGGATATAAGAGACTTCATCTCCGGATCCTGTGACTCTCTTATATCCGGGTTACACTGTATATATATATATATATATATGCGTGTGTGCATGTGTCCTTGTGTGTTCGCGCTTGCACGTGTTTGTTTGTAATCATCCTTTAACTGATGCATAAATCTTAGAGCAAAATTGAATTTTGATTTTGAATATCGTGCGCCCATTTGAGCTCATTTTTAGAGTAAAAAAAACAGTCTATTCTTTAAGATCGAATTAATCTCAAGTGAAATAAACACATTAATAAATGCAAACATATTACGATAGAAACAATGTGCAAATTGTTTCGTCATGCTTTTTTTTCACTCTTCCTTCGCGCCATAATTGGATAAGGAAAATGAATCGGTTCTGATATTCAGCTTTTTTTCTGCATATTTTACTGTTGATCTTCCGTTAGTTCTTTAGTTAGATACTCTCAAGTTATTCAGCGACAAAGACTTTTGGACTTCTAAAGAGCATTAAATATGTAAACTGAACAGACAGCAATCTTTCGTGATGTGTAATAATGAATGCTTCAATTCTAAATGCATTAACTCCAGACAACAAGACAGAAAACATGGCGTCCTGAAACAAGTGAAAAAATATTATTAGGTTTATTTCTGTTTCATTACGTTCCCTGATTTTCTCTCGGCTAAAGGGAGATGCAGACTTGTTATTTCGAAATGAAATAAAACAGAAGATAAATTAGAATGAAAATAAAAGAAAATATTCAAAGGAATTTAAAATTCACTCTGATAAAGTGAGGAGAATTCAATTTTTGAAAACAAATATAATTTACGAGAAACTCTTTACGTTTTCGTAAAACAGATTATTTCTAATTCTACTGACCGCAATTTAAAAAAAATGTTTTCTGTTATTTTCAAAAGACTCAGTACTGAGCCTACTACATCGATTTTCTAGATTTCAGGATCTTTGCTTGCCATTGGCGACTCAAGATCGCGGAGAGGCGACGCCCACTGAAAATATGGCAAAGTTTTATTCAATATAGAAGAAAGAAATTCATTTTCTTAGTTTTTAGTGGAAGTTTATTTTTTATTTTTATTATTTTTTGTTTGTTTGTTTGTTTTGTTTTGTTTTTAGGTTTTATTGTAATTCCCCTTGGGACAATTATGGCTATCGTAAATTTTTCGATGTAATGAATATTCTTCAAAACACAAATATCTTTTAAAATATTTAAACTGTATTTTCAATATTTTTTGTCCCACCGCCGTAAGGTCGCCTCTCTTTTCTATAAATACTTTTATGGTAATTGTTCGGATGAGCGCTTCGTTGTGGTTACTAGCTCTTTTGAATTTAAGGGCAGTACTAGATTGGCGTCGAGATGTCATCAATTTAAAATGGAGCTGGCTAGGTATAGCCGTAAATTCTACGCTGCTTCTTTTCTCGCACTTCTCGATTGTGGAAATCACTTCTGGCTCCATCCTTTCTAGCTAGGATTAATCTTCAAAGGTTTAAATGCAAGTTCAGTCTCTATCTAATATCCTCCTGATTACTGTTGCCTCTTCCCCTCTCATTAATAATGTTTCTGTTTTATAAATCTTCCACACACTGTCACCCCTTGTGTCTTACGGGCTTTACTGCATGAGGATACCGATAAAAGGATATGAAAAAATACATGAAATATATTAATTGTCTCTATGGACTTTGTGCAGTATTTTTTTCAAATATATCTGTTATCAGTTACTTTATATCTTATTAAATAAAATCTATACTACGTGAAAATGTACTATTTTTCTTTCCAGCCGTATAATCTTTCAAATCGTAAATCTTCAAGTCTTCATATCTGTCATATCTTCCGTTTTAATAAAGTGAGGAAAACCGAAATCATATATCATAATTTACTGATATAATTATTTAAAATTCGAATATAATTTCATTTGTTCACGCGGTATTTTATTCTACTTGTTTTTGATTTTCTTCAAATTGTGTAAATGTTTACAAATAAATATGTTTTTACAAAAAGTGTTGCCCAAAAAATAATGATGCATATTAAATTGGTCAAATTTCATAAACATCAGTTTCTTGTGCTAGGTTTTAAGAAAAAACAAAAAATAATTCATCACCTATAATATGGCTAAATATAATGAACTTTGAAAGAAAATATAGGGAAATATATATTTGAAAAATATATTAAACCCCTATGAATATTTCGAAAATTAAAAATATATTATAAAGTGTGAACAACATATCGAATATAAAATATGCTAGTTGGAAGATCATTTTGAGAAATATATATGGAAGTCGATAAAATATTTTTTTTTTTAAATTATATGGGGCCCCATAATTTAACAGGTAGTTTTTCACTTATATTTTTTATTCTCTCAGACGAGTTTCCAACCAAGACTAGAAAACCCTGTTATTAACCCTTAGCTGACGAAAAAAAAATATATTCATGCTTTCCTGAAATTTGAATATCGAAAGAAGGCATAGAAAGAGATAATTCTATGTCAGAAATATATAGTTATATGAATGATTCTAAAGAAAGTTGGCGAAAATATATCCTAGATTTAATGCGCTAATTCCTAATAAAACAGATAACCAAATATTGGTATAACTACGACGAAAGAGTTATAAATGCAAGTTATATAATTCAAATGTTGTTTCACGAATATCCCGGAATG
>OZ010571.1:88295313-88332813 GCA_963932145.1 Acanthosepion lycidas | reverse complement strand
TGTTTTTCGGAAATATACCAGATGGATAGTGTCTTCCTCTCTTGAAAATCTCTATTCAATATATTGACACTGAAAAGTTGTATGTGAGTATACTGCATTGGTTGGGATGGACAATATACAAGAGTAAGCAGTCACATGACAGGCACCAGAAATTGTACTTACTGTAGAAAAAGGTTGTAAAACGTCTGGCGATTACAACTGTTGCATGAATAAAATTTTGTTTCGTCGATACAAATCCACACGTTTTCTCATGCCAAGACGCACATACCGAGTTTATTTCGAAGATCATTACACGCGAGTTCGATATACATTCGATTACTTACATTTCTAGATTTTCAAAATGTAATTTCTCAGTTGAAATAAAATGTGAGTTGGATCAACATTTACAGCACGGTAGTCATTAGACTTATTGAATCGGTAATTCCTGTACTGAAAACCTCAAGTTTTATGCTGATTACCATCGATGCATATATAAAATTCTGTGACTTCCGTTCCTCTTTCTGTCAAACCTTATAAAATAGCCATACAATGACTGATTGAAACTATATTTTGGAGGGAAGTGAAAACAGTTTATGGGGTACAAGGTAGAATTGACTTTACTAGTGTGTGCAGCTTAGTACAATAAATTTATTTATTTAAAAAAAAAACAATAAAAATTAAAAAATCGAATAGTTTGCGAAATTAACGAAACGTAGAGTTTATAAATCTCGACAAAAATGTCAGCTATAACTTCAACAATACTAAATACTGCGAGGATTTCAGCATCCGTCAGCTTGTTAAAAAATTCTAATATATACAATTTTGTGACTTCCGTTTGTCTGTCCGTCATTCCGACCCTCTAAAATAGTTATACATTCACCGATCGAAATCATATTTCGGGAAGAAACGCAAACAGGTGAAGTAGTACAAAGTACAATTGGTTTTACTAGGATGGATAAATTTTCAGTTCTCTTTCTGATTGGAAGTATACATTTCCATGGATGTTCCTTTTCCTTAAAACGTCCTATATGATCACATGTAAAACTTACATTATTCTGAAGATTATACCCAAGTCTCTTGTCTATTTGTAATAAAATTGCGCAGTGATCACTACTTCACATGTGTTTAGATATTACGTAGCTACTCAGTATACTTTCCTTGTTTCTACTGACAAATTCCTGTCTTTTAATATTTTATTTTGGAAAGCAGCTTTCATTCTTCATATACACCATCGTATTTCGCTGTCTTTTTTCCGTCGTTGGTTTCTCTGGAATTTTTTAATACACCAACGTAAAGAAAATAATTCTACAATTCTATAAATTGAACCAGTGAAAAGAATTGTTCGTTCAGTTAATTGTGACGATATTTTTTTTTCGTCGTTATTGTTTTAGCCGACATTACCATATCTCTTTAAGAACCCATTAGAATCTGGTGTAAGCATTGCAATTGTTTATCAAAACCATTTCTTAATCATTAAATTCTCATTTTCACAAAAACACCCAAATTTTCTTATAATCTCAATTAGTTCATGTAAAAGATAATATTATATAATTGTGTCGATTTAAAATATATTGTTATATGTCAATTACGAGTTGGCTTAAGTTGGTTGATTTTAAGACATATCCAAAATTGTAGGGTTATTTAATATAGATTTTTTTTTCATATTAGAATGTCTAAATAATTTCTTGGTTCGCAATTGATTGATTGATAGATTTGTTTTTGTTTCTTTTACGGCTTATCAACCCCATGTGGCTTACTTAAAACCGATATATATTTAGATCGTAAGAATAATTATTTTATTTACGATTGAGCTTTGCATAAAGAATATTTTTTGTGGGGGGGGGTCATGATTTTTCCACATACAGGTCCTAATATTCAACACAGTTGATTCAAGGTAGAAACGAGGAATTCATACCTTTCTAAAGAGAATTTGCACGTAAGTGAATGTAACGCTCTCGACTGAAATTTGAACTGGGCCCTCCGAATTCTCATTTCGAGCCACTATCGATTACAACACCCGTGAATTTGCTTCACTCGGGAATGTGAATATCTAATTATATTCTTGGCTTTCTTAATCTATGTAATACTTAGAATAAGTAATAAGTGAATCGAGTATGAAAGAAATATTAGGTTGGTGCAAAAATAATGCCGTTTTCTCACATGTGAGAAAACGACATTATTTTTGCACCAACCTATTAGGTTGGTTCAAAAATAATGTCGTTTTCTCACATAAAGTTGAACGTCAAAAAACGACATTATTTTGCACCAACCTAATAATATCATTGGAGTTAATATAATGATAGCCAACATGAACAAAAACGCAACGTTATCATTATTCTTACAGATGTATCAAGAATACAAACATAGCAACGTTTTATATGGTAGAGGAAAGGAAATAATTCATCATATTATCCACAGTAGCTCAGACGATTTCTTGATATTATCTAATTGTACAGCAACAAAAACAGGTTATTCTTTAGGGGCAGTGTTGAGATAGCAACGATATAAAAACGCCAAGTCTACATCTCCCATAGTTCATAATGTATTGAGGCACGAGAGCCATGTCATTCTACTTGCCACGTATACAAGGATGAATCATCTTTATTTATCTCGTATTCGATTTATAAGGTTCACTCAAATCAAGAACTAAAAGTCTGTGGAACAGGCTCTGGGCAGGATATCTAACGTATCACTACAATCTTGATTTCTTCAAATCTAGGATTAACTCTTATATTTCCCAAATAAATTTATGTCTTGTACTTACTGCCTTTACTTAAACTCATACAAAGCCATAGAGCACCTCTCTACCTTGAAAGAATCTTGGGTCTTATACTGGGTAAAACTCAGTAAAATACTAAAAAAGAATAACAATATCAATCTGTGCAACTCTATCAATATACACATATCTATATGTGTGTGCCCAATTTTCCTTGTTTGTAAACTATCTTACCGCAATATGGTATCATTGTTATTGTGAAATATAACAAAAATACTATTAAATGTTCCTCGAAACGCCAATACGCAATGCCAAATTCAAATAATCATCACGAAACAAAAAAGAATACATTTCAATTATTTAGTGAAAATATTTTATTTATTTCCCTAAAAATAAAAATCTGACACCTGCAAAATTATGCAAACGCCATCTTTGTATTGATGAATACAGGTAGGTAATAAATTCAGCTGAAACAGATTTGGGTGCTTAATTATTCAACTTAAGCTGACAAATAAACGGAGCATCCTAAGTAAATTGATTGAGCAACAGAGATTAAAAGAGGGAATAAAACGAATTAGGCGACTGTAATACCAAGGAATAAACTCAGAGATCAACAATGCCGAGGGAAAAGTTAATATCTGATGATATCAGATAGAAGGTACTTAATTTTCACCAGTCTGCGAAAAACCAGAAACAATATGCAAAAGATAGCAGCTCTATCCCTACACGTTTAGACAAATAATTTAATAATGGAAAATATTCAAAATGATCACAATTCTACCAAGCATTGAGCACTCTTCTAAACTATGTCTAAGAAGCTTTCTAAAATAGTAAATCAGGTAAGGCCCACCCACACATCACCTCCAGAGCAAACCTCCCTTGCAGCGTCTAGAGTAAACGTACATGTGTCTAAAATCAGACGAAAATTGAATGATCTTGGGGACATTGGAAGGTTGCTAGAAGGAAGTTTCCACGCTGAATGAAGAATAAATTGCCCATTTAAACTATGCCTGAGTACTCATGGACAAACGAAAATCCTTATGGAAGGCCATTATCTGCACAGTTGAGTCAAGGATAGAATTATTTGATTACAATCATAGTTTCTACTATAATTACTAAACTGAACTCAAATAATATACGAGAAGAAAAATCAAACACTACTTAGTAATCAACGAATCTCATTTTAATCATGAAGATCTGGGGCTGTTTTTTCGGCCTCCGAACCGTGACGATTAAATAATATTACCCGAGGAAACAAGAATTCTCAGTCCTATCAAAAATTCACGATCATAATCTCTTGCAATCAAGCGGGTTAATGAAGCTTGACAGAAAATGGGTTCCTCGACAACACACTAAAACTTCTAAGGAATGTAACTTGTCTGGACTTTTACCATGCAAATAGTGATAGATTAGGGATAGGCTTACGACAATTCATCTGTTGGAAAAGAGCCAAAGGGTTGAGAATAATTCATCGCCGACATTGCTAAATGATCGCTTTTGAACTGCTAAGGCTTGAAAGTGAGGCCTAGAAAGCTCCGTCCCAGATATATTCTTCTTTTTGTCTAATTCTTGTAATGATAAAGCATGACACGAGGACTCAGATACTTTTCCGAGCGAATTCGCATGTTAAATGTTCAGACGAACCACACTCCTGAGTTCCACCAGTTCCGTAGGATCCGCCATACAAGAAAGACATTGTCGAACTCTCCTTATTCCCTACTTATACCATTAGTAAATGTGAACTTCCATTTCAACGGCTTCTCCCCAAGAACCGCAAATTTGTGGAACAGACTCCTAAGAAGGAACTTCCCCGATTACTGTAATCTAAAATATTAATATATTGATTCATCCTGCATAATATCATAATCTGTACTTTCTTCTTCAACTTACAACCACATAACCATATTCAATGACCTTCTTACTTAAATAGACGTTGGGCTTTGTAAAGGTTGGATATCTAATTAAAATCCTACGAATGCTTCCCCAAAAGAAAGGCAAACATAAATGAATCCGTTGTCCGATAAGGCAGTTTCTAGAAATGTGTAAAATTCCAGACGAGACACAGTAAAGTCTAACTTGATAAATCTATGTCAATTTTTCCAGGTATGGCAATCACAAAATACCCATAATTTTTGTGTATTCATTTTATCAAGTAGTGTATGTTTATATGTTCAAATATAAAATAGGAAATAATTATATATCAATGTCAAAACAAATACAATTAATGAAAAATTAAAAATAAGAGCGTGATTTGTGGCAACAATTGGGCAATGCTTGCAATTGGCAACTTAACAGGTGTGAACTCATTACAAGGGGACATACTTTTTAAAAGACTCCATCTAAATCAAATATCGGAGAAACAAAAACACAATTTTTAAACTTTTATTGAGAATTATACAACTGACGTTTATCTTTGTATAAATTTTGTCATCTATGCTTTTGTACCTTTTCGAAAATAGCAGGTGAAAGTAAAATGATATATGTGGTTCACACCTGCCTGATCAGCCGCTGTAAGCCAGGGGAATAACTTTTTTTCGGGTGGCACCAACGTGATAAATCTAATCACAACGGACGCCTCTTTGTATCAGTACTTGAGAACTGAAATTCTTTGTTCGCTGGCAAAATTTAGCCTCTAAAAATTTTCGTTCTATACATTCTGGTATAATGTGTTAAATAAGGGTAAATATCCGATCTCATTTCTCATCATGTGAATGCTTTGGTCATAACTTCTCTTCAGATTCTACTCTTCGTACATAGGGATTATCTTTGCCTTACTTCGAACTATATCTGTACAGCGTGTTTATATATATATATATATATATATATATATATATATATATATATATATATATATATATATATATATATATATATGTGTGTGTGTAAAAATATATATACATATATATATATATATATATATATATATATATATATATATATATATATATATATATATATATATATATATATATACCCCCATCCATGGATTCTGTTATAAACTGTATTCCTATAAAGCGGTCTTGATTTTATCCTTGCAAGTCTTAACGAAATGTACACTTAAAATGGCTCCTGTTCTATTTAAACGCTTCATAAATTCCCCGCTCCATGCTTCTTGGAAAGCCTCTCCAGTATTTTCTACTTTTAAGAATTGATCTTTATAAAACGCAACCTATTTGTCTTCTACCTCTTTTTGACAAATCATAGAGGTTCTAATCATCTCCGAAATAATTAAGAATCTCATTCAATTGTCTTCTTTCAGACCAACAATATGGCTTTCTCTAGTTTAACTACTGATGTCTTAACTGTCATTGCTGAAAGAGTCTGTCCCGCTTAAGATAAGATTAGTGAAGCCCATGCTTTTACTAAGGACATCAGGGATGCATGTGATAAGGTTTGACATGTTGGTCTTCTGCACAAGTTAAAATGTTATGCATTTCCTTGACGCATCATACATTTGATTCAATCTTTCTTATATATTCGTGTAATGGAAGTGATATTAAACGGCTACTAACCTAGAAACTTTTTCACATTTATGCGGGTCTTGTCTAGAGGTTCTATCTTTGAACCTACTCTGTTTCTAATACGTTTCCATGCCGTCAATTCTGGACTCTTTATCGATGTCAATCTCACCACTATTTCCCCACGTCTTCATTGTAAGACTGATATGTTCAATAATGTCAAAGTAGGAGCTGATCTCAGAAATTGACTTTCAACATTGTTAACTAGGGCAAGAAATGGTCTGTTAATTTTAAAGGCCTCAAAATGAAACTGCATACTTCTAATCGCCATAGATAACTAATTTTTGCCTTCCATCAGCATAGTTACTGCTACACTTCGGTACTAACTTCATTGCACTTCATGAGCTAACGTTTTCTCTTGAAGAAATATTGAATCAATTCCTAAGAAACATGGTTCAGTGTCGTGTTAGACACTTTTTTTTCGCTAGACACTGTCTTACATGTTTATCAATCTACCATTCTTCCGTGCTTTGAACGTAACTGTCACATATGGTCTGGTCCTTCTGCTACGTATTTAGAGATTTTTGGCAAAATCCAAATAAGAATCTGTAAAGAAATCTGCCCTGACATCAACTTCAATCGCTTTCCAACCGCTGTAACGTAGTCGTCCTGTGCATTTTCTGTAAATATTTTTTCATAGCATTTATTCATCAGAAAATATTTATAGTAAATGCATTTCATTGACTGCACAACTTTGGTACCTAGACTTTACAAATGTAAGCGCAGTTCTAGATTGGTTGCTATGCCTCATCATTTTAGAGTAGAAACCATATTCTCTCCTATTAGCCTCTCCTTCATCACTACTCGCTTGCGGAACTGTCTTCATGCTACTTGCTTTCCAGTCAACTTTGATCTTCAAAAAATTAAGTCGTCATCTGTCATTTTTTTTTTCTCTGTTATTAATAATGTTATTTTTCCGCATATCTTTTTACATTTAGTAACCCCTTTGCATTTTTAATTGTTTTATCGCCTTGCTTAGGATTAAATATTTAAAAAAATATTTGCAAAATATCAATTTATTTTAAATGTTTTGTGCATTAACGTTTCGTTCTAAACAACAACAACTGATTAAAGAAATAAATTGCAAACGTTTATCAATTGGAATTTCAGAGTAAAAGTTCATGTTTGAAAAGAAACATGTCAATGCTGACAAAGAAAATGGATTTAAAATATTCCTTAAAAAATGTGACAACATTAAAAGCATATTTTTGGTTAAATGTCATTTGAAAGAGTTGAAATTACTTTCTTCGACTTTTCTTTATCGGAACGGTTATTTGCAATGATGTCTTTTGTTATCGAAGTAACATCTTTTGAAAAGTTCGATCTGGATTTCCCATCTAAATACAAATATTTTATATATGTGAATACGTGCTCGAGCAGAGTAATATATAATTATATTACACTGCATTATCGTCAATCATTCAGGATCATGTTCATCTAGGCGTGCCGATTTTTCCAGTATTTGCAATTCACTACACACAGTATGTTGGAATTTAGAATCTCCACATATTTGCTGCATGAAGAGTAAAACGTGCTACGGATTGAATATGTGAAAGTCAAGCAAGTACGAAAGTGGAAATATATGGGAAATGTTTTAACAGAATATTGGAACTATGACAATAAGTATGAAATATGAAACTAAGTATTAAGAAACAGGAACATCCTGTTTAAAGCCAAACAAAAATGTCCTCAACTGATATGTAATAGAATTCTTCTGATATGAATGGCTGACAATTTCGTTACAGCTGAACAAGAATATTGAAGTAAGAGAGATAAGGTTCTACAGAAGGATAGTGGGCATATCATTGACAGATAATGTGGGTAATGATGATATTTTAAGGACAATGAAATCAGAAAAGATGTTAATATTTAGATTAATAAAAAAATTAACAAATGAAATATAGATCTAATGAAGACATTTCGAAAACTTAACATTTATAGGACATATTGCAGACACGAGAAACAGAAGGAAACATATAGACACCTACAGATCAAACATGTGTAAATCAATGGCAGAAGATGGATTGGGGCGTAGATTAAAATGAAAAGCATTGCTAAGAGTTAGGAAGTTGTGACGAGTTATGAACGCCCACTTTTGAAAGTTCACGGCACATGAAGAAGATAAATTTCTCAAGTATATGGGTGCGCACATGGATTTAATTTTGTTCATGCAAATACTGCTAATGTTTGCGGAGTAAATTCGCTTTCAACTTGAAGATCGTTTACACCAGGTGGAATGACGTCCTGCCGAATAAGAATGCTGCTGTTAAAACGATTAAATCAAACGTTAAAAAGGATTATTTATATCGGCATTTTTTTTTCAGTCGAAAAAGAAATGATGCGAAAAAGGGACTTTCAGCTATAAATTTTCGAAATTAGCTTTCTGGTGACAGCTTCTGTCGATTTTATTAGGGAGAAGAGATTGAATTTCACAGAAACATAAAATGGAAATAGTTTTTTTTTTTCTTTTCTTAAGATAACACTAATAATGAAAGACTTTGAAGTGACACATTTCGGTGACATATTTTTCATAAAAAATATAGCGCTTTAATCGGGCAATGAATGAGAATCTTTCATAAAATCTCACATGCAAGAATATATGAGATAGATAGATATGAAAAGATTGCGACAGATAGATAGTTAGATAGAAATGCTTTAAAGAATATAGATAGAAATACATTCAAATACATACAGTTATGAACATATATATATATATATATATATATATATATATATATATATATATATATATATAGAGAGAGAGAGAGAGAGAGAGAGAGAGAGAGAACGAGAGATGAAAATTCTGCGACAGATAGATAGAAATGCTTTAAATCATATAGGGAGAAATACATTCAAATGTATACAGTTATGATCATAGATAGATAGGTAGATGTAGAAAATGGCGGAAGGAATTTATTTTATACACTTCGGTTATCTGTTAAAATAGCAAAAGGTCCAAATCGCTTACTGGCTGCATCATGCGAAATGTTGAAAATATAAACATACATATTTATATTTAAGCCAATGAAAAATAAATTAACTCCCTCAAATTTGACTGGGCATCATACAGTTGTAATCGTAATGGTAATATTAGCCGTTTCTCTACAAGGAAATATTTGGCTTCATTGAAAGAGAAGCCATTAATGCTTTCGTATAAAATTATAAAACCTTTCTCTTAAAACAATTTTTCAGGTAACGCAAGATTTCAAGTTCAGTTGATGTTATCAATCATTCCATTATTAATGGGGTTTTCCTTCCTAACATTTTACTTGAAGTGGAGTGGAATATTATCCTCGTTAGAATGCGATTATTTTCCCTGCTAATTGCAACAACTATCAATTTAGTTGTTGCTTCTGTTAGTAGTCCTCAATAGAGTGGTTTCTGTTATTTAGTATCTGTTATTTGGTACAGTTCTTTGTGATTCTGTAGCGCCAATCTGCAAAGATCAGGGAAGGCTGATTTTGTCAAGGCCCTTCATGTTTCACTTGCTCGAAACCTTTTTTGCACAGTTGATCTTAAGAGTCACTTGTATACAGCTAACAGTTTAGACATTTCTGAACGGGTTTGTCGCCGTTCATGATATCCATATGAAAATCTCGATCTGGCAAAGCTATTGATGAATATAACTTTTGATTTCATGTTGATTTTGTTTCAAGGACAATTGCAGTGTTGTACGAGACTGCATCTGACACAGCCTATACTAATGTTTATTTATTATAGATTCTGAAATTTTATGAAGGATTCAGGTAAGTGTTATCACTGATTTCATTCCAATACTAGACCATGGTTTCTGATTTGGATATATTTAACTTGAGTACCATTTCTTAGAACATTGGATTTTCTTTTCAAGGTCATACTTATCCGAATTTTGAATAACTCTATCATGAGCATAGGCCTCATCATCATCGTTATATTGATCTCGTGATGGAAAGGAGCTAGGTTATTCTTATCCGAACTATGAGTAACTATGACATTAGAATAGCACACATCATCATCATTAGATTTATTTCATGATGGAAAGAAAGATGTATGTCGTTCTAATCCCAAATATGAATAACTATGTCGTTAGCATAGCCCTCATCAGCATCGTTACATTGATCTCGTGATGGAAAGAAGGAGCTAGGTCATTCTTTTCCGAAGTATGAAAAACTATGTCGTTATCATAGCCCTCATCATCATCGTTACATTGATCTTGATATGGAAAGTAGCATCTAGGTCATTCTTATCCCAACTATGAATAAATATTTCATTAACATAGCCCTCTTCATCTTCGTTACATTGATCTCGTGATGGAAGGATCTTGTCATCAACTGTTAAACCCGTTTCGCATACTGTATGAACTACTTATTATGTGTATATTAGAAACACGAAAATGAGAATTGTGGAAAAAGAAGTACCACGGGCTAACGTTTTCCATTAACGTGAATTGGAAAAATTTTATTGAAGTAATTGCCATGTCTATTCTTGGGAAGTCTGGTTCAAAAATTTATTTTGCAATTTGATTTAGCCGAAATCTAATATTTCTTCAAATATTTAAACACACTGACTAAAATAAGTTTTTAAATAGATTACATTTTGTTTTCAAATATTGACACAGTCTTTACAGTAAATAGACGATTGTGTACACACAAGAATGAAGCAATATATTTTACGAAACATTCTTATCCTCAGAGAAAATACATTATAATCTTACAAATAAACAAGCAGTTATTTATCTGTATTGGCGCAAAACAAAAGTAGTCACTACTACATTCGCACAGCTGCCTCCGTTCAATCAGAGTCAAGCGCTGTTTATAGCAAACCAAAATCTCCGTGAAGGCCTGATTCTTTTGTTTATTCTGAACATATCTAAGATATCGTTTTACACAACTGCAGAAAAAATTCAAGGCAATCTTTTTTGCAGAGGAATACGGAAATCGGCCATCATTTCGTCGCTTTATATATCATGATGTTTATCTTTCATTCCGACCGTAGTGAAGCAGATTAACATGACATTAATAATAATACGTATATGTAAAACAAAACAAGATGGTTAGAGATGTAAACTCTTACTTGTATATTAGTTTAAATTGAAATTATGTTTTACTTTATCAAAAATACAGCAACAGCTTTGATTAGATAATAGTTAATATATACTCATACTTATTTACTTATGTATAATACGCATTTTTTACGTATATAACATGTATTTCAAATGATTTTATTTATCATACATTATTCCTTATAACATTAAACGTTACATTTAGGGATACATCTATTTGAGTAGACATGCCTTTTATAAATATTTTAAATTTACGTTGACTGACCAGTGCATTCGAGTGTTTTAACAAAGAAAAATGACCTTCTATTAGAGTTGAAACATGCGTCCTCATATATGGGAAACCGCCATCTTAACCTGTGTACTTTAGTCTATTCAACAACGGAAATATTTAGGTGGAACACAGGTTCGAAATCTACTAGAGATCTCTATACATTTATTAAGACATTCGAATTTATAAGACGGTAGATGCAAGTTCGTATTGTTTAAAGGGTGTCTACTCAAACACGTGAATTCCCTAAATATATAATATAAATATAAAATGATATGTCATATAATAGGTGTATAATATATTAACTTCTCTGTCGATTACGTATAATAAGCAGCGTTGGTATTTAGGTTATATGTTGTAACCTAGAAAAGTTTACTGAATACGGAATAACCAAAACAGAGGTTAGACATGAAATGGTAATTTTTATAACATCAGCATAATACAATACTCACCAGCAGCGTGAAGTAGGTAAACCGCTGCTAGAGGTGGACTACGTAGCCAGCATAATACACCAACTTACCATAGTGTCCAACGTATTTATGAGGATTGATACATAACTATTAGTGTTCATATTTACGGTAAATAACATTATTTGGGCAAAAGTTCGTATTTTATAAGGATAAATAAAGTATTATTAAAATATGAATATGTAAATTATGTAAAAATAAAATCGCCCAGATAAACGATAAAAACAACGGCAATGAGAGTGTCGTTTTAAAATTACTTAAAGTAACAAATGATAGAGAGTTGTGGAAAGATATTCCAAACCTTGAAGGGCTACTTAATTATGCCCTGAGTTTTATGAGTATGCCATTGTGACCCTCTGAATTTCCTATACTTTGTAGCCCTAATATTGACTTATCCTTTGCAGTCCCCTTTCTGTCATAAAATTATACATGCTCGTTACGCTGTTTCTCTGTCCCTTTTTGCTTGCAATATATCATGTGCGTTTAAAATTCTCTATCTTTTCTAATTTTCTCATTATATACTCATAATATTCAATTGCTACAGTCTTATTATAAGTATTAGGTTGGTGCAAAAATAATTTCGTTTTCTCACATAGTAACATATGTTAGAAAACGAAACTATTTTTGCACCAACCTAATATAAACATCCTTTTTGTTGGTATTGTCCTTAAAACGTCCTCATTGAACACATGCTCCTCCCATTGCTGTCTCAGAATTATTCTGTAGAGCCATATCTCTTTTGTATCAAGACTCGTCTTCCTCTGCGAGAAAATTGACGCGCATTACCTGCCATATAAAATTGACAATATTAGGTTGGTGCAAAAATAATGACGTAATAATGTCGTTTTTTGACGTATTTTTAACGTCAAAAAACGACATTATTACGTCATTATTTTTGCACCAACCTAATACATGTCTTTTTCTCTAACTAAATTGTCCTGTTTCTTAATATTTTGTTTAGTTTTTCGAAAGCATCTTTCTTTATTTCAATGCACCTTCGGATTTGTCAGATGTTCCGTATTCTATTATCATAATTCCTAGAATGTTAAATTCATGCATTTGCATAATTCTAGTCTCGTCAATTTTTGGTCAAATCTATTGACAACGAGCATAAATTATCTTTCTTATAATAATCTCACTTTTCTATTCTTATTATTTTGGATCTTTATGAAGAGGGCGTATTCTGCATATGTCTGCATACGTCTTGTATTAGGTTGGTGCAAAAAATGATGTAATAATGTCGTTGCTTGACGTATTTTTAACGTCAAAAAACGACATTATTACGTCATTATTTTTGCACCAACCTAATAAATCTCTTAAGGGTATTTCGCTGTATAGGTTACATTAATCCAGACAAGGGACACGTCCTTGTTTTATGCCCTGTTCTCTTTTGGCGTGTTGTTCCATTCATTTGGTATATGCATGCAACAAATAAATATTCTCTATTATATTATTAGCATTCAGAAATAAATCATGTTTTCCTCGCTGTTCAAATAGATCATTGTGTAGTCAGAGAAATATAGATATTCCTTTATCTGCATTTTATTGCACGCTCTGACAATGATTTTATCATAAGGATCATATTTCCTTTTCCGGTGGATTTAATGAAACCATGCATATCTTGCATTGTTTCCAGACAAATTCTGTTACGAAATCTACTCATCAAAATTCAGTTTATAAATTTAGCTAACTGGCTCATTAAGCTGATTTACAGATGGAGCTCGGATATGTTTTCAACTCGCTTCCAAGAAAGCCATATCAAAATGAATCAATCATTCATGATCTTCAATAATGGTAGGATTATTCTATATTTCATTTATCTCCGTAATCATGTCGATCGCAAACTCGCAATCGGTATATAACAGAAGGCGTTGGTGAAAAAGGGTTTATTCATGATTTCAACATTGCTGCTTTAACAAATGTTTCCATTATTTCAGACCTACCAAATAATTCTTCTGCTAATCAGGTTTTTAAGGATTTTCATTTTTTTCATATTCCTCTATTCATTTTGCGGTGTCTTTGACGACATTACAGGTATTTCAGTGATTTATAATAAAGTCGACAGGTTAATCTACAATTATTTCTATTTCCCTTGCGAGATCTTAATATGCGTCAAGATTACTATTCTCGTTTTATTTTCGCTTTCTTTGGAGGCAGTTATTATTATTATTATTATTATTATTATTATTATTATTATTATTATCTACCTTATATTGTTCCAATTGCAATTCGAAGTTCTTAGATATTAAAAATCTGTATAAACTTTAACGAATTCTTTAAGTTATAACATAGTTTCTTTACTTGAATTTCGTCTATAAATATATATTAGGTAGGTGCAAAAATAATGTCGTTTTCTCACATAGTAACATATGTGAGAAAATTACATTATTTTTGCACCAACCTAATATATATATATATATATATATATATATATATATATATATTCACAATTTTGAATCGTGCCGCATTGTTACTGTGTCTCACTGAACATTTTCAACGTTTATTTTTAGTGTAAATAAATTTTCGTTATTTAAAAGTTATTAAATGTTTAGTATTATTTAAAATAGGAGGTTGAAACTTGATATTTTTATTTTTACTAACTTTAAAACTGTTTTTTTTTTCCTTTATGTTTATGTCCGTTATGAAGATATCACGTTTTGCAAGAAAACATTTCCGAAAGCAAAAATAGAGGAAATATCACACGATGTAAAAAGGATTTTGATGTGTTAGAGTGATAAAATGTAAAACCCTCGGTAGTGTTAACTAAAAACTCTGAAAATGGCGTTTTGCATTCGAGCTCTTCATTTGATAACTTGATATATTATATTATATACGTTCGTTTTTGTGTTTCGACATGAGACATTTTATAATTTAATGCTTTTTTCTAGCTTTGATATAGTTTAATCTAATATAGCTTCTAGGCTACTAAGCGATGATCTACTTTCAAGTGTTCAATGACTACAAAAAATAATCATTTCGAAAGCTAATAATTCAGAGAAAAGAAAATGCTACAAATTAATTGAGTCCAATATTTCAAATGCGTATTGAAAACTTTCCGTTCAAACCACTTTACAAACTATATCCGAATGACAAACATTTTTTTTGAAGAGATGGTTTACGTAAAAGTCTTTCATACTAATTTGTATATTGGTAAGTATTTCTTTTTTTTTGTAATTATTTCTCATTCCCTCTCACCTTTCGCTGTCTCACCTCACTCTATCTATATCCTTCACTCGATAGATGTCTCTTTGCCTCCGCCCGTAACGAGTGTAAGCGTGTCCTCAACGATGCTAAGTCACTATTTTCGACTTGGATAAAGGAGCGTATTGCATGTGGCAAATTTGGCTCCAAAGATTACTGGCGTCTCTGCAAGAGCGTATTGTACAATTGTTAACCCTCTATGCCTCCTTTGTTCAACCAGTTCGAAGTCCTGACCTCCTCTGCCGACAAGGCTGAATGCTTTGCTCGGAAATTATCATTCTACTCGACTCTCGACTCTTTCAGTGTACCCATACCCGACTTCCCTCTTAGAGCTGAGGCTCTATTGAGTGGGCTACATATGACCCCGTCTCTGGTATTATGCGTTATCTCCAATTTAGACCCCAACAAGGCTAGTGGTGGAGATGGGATACCAGCCATTGTCTTGAAGAAATGCGCGCCTGAACTAGCGCCCGTCCTTTCTAAACTATACAACTACTGCCTCAATGAATCTTGTTTTCCGGACTGCTTGAAGTCCTCTTCGATTGTTCATGTCTTCAAGAACTCTGGCGACCCCTCTGACCCTTCTAACTACCGTCCTATCAGTCTCCTACCCCTCATCGGCAAAGTCTTCGAAGTCCTAATCAATACCGAGGTGGTTAACCACCTCACATCCCATGATCTGCTCTCAGACAAGCAATATGGCTTCTGCTTTGCCCGATCTACAGCTGATGTGCTTATGGCCATCACTGAAACTGCAAACCGAGCGCTTCAAAATAACGGGGAAGCTCGTGCCGTGGCACTAGATATCTCCAAAGCATTTGATAGGGATTGGCATACCGGCCTTCTTCGCAAGCTCCAGGGTCATGGCATTACGGGTCGATTGTTTAACCTAATACAATCATTCCTGTCAAACCGTGAATCGAAGGTCGTTCTCAACGGATTCTCCTCCAGTTCCTATCCCACGAACGCAGGTGTTCCTCAAGGCTCCATCCTAGGCCCCACTCTATTCCTTATCTACATAAACGACATTCATGACGCCATAAATTCCCAAGTTGGCATCTAAGTGGATGACACCACAATTTATTCCTGCCTCAAAAACAAATCTAGTGTCACTGACAAAACTAACCTGGCCGTGCGTCTCGAAAAGGACCTCCAGTCGGTTGTGAACTGGAGCAAGTGTTGGCTGGTCAACTTTAACGCTTCAAAAACAAAACTGCTCTCTATTAATCACCACAGAGATCCTTCCCTGCCCTCCATTAGAATGTCTGACGCTCAACTTCTCGAGAGCACCTCTCTTCGGCTGATCGGGCTCACGCTGACTGCTGACCTGAAAGGGAAAAATACATTGAGTCAATTGCTTCGTCCATCGCAAGGAAAGTTAGCTCCCTGTGCTACGCCAGGATATTTTTCTCCCCGGAATCGATCCTCCAGATCTACAAATCAACAATTCGCCCTTGCATGGAGTATTGCATGTCACGCACCTCTCACCTGTGAAACTCCCTTCCGTATTTCAGTTTCCATGAGAGCTATAATCTCCAGCTATTCAAGTGTAATGTCAATCGACATCTCCAGTTAACTTGATCTATCCACTACCCTTCTCCTCATACTCTCTTTTATCACTCCTATCTGATCTCGCTCTATATTTTCTGTAACCCTAGTGGCTTCCCGCCTTGCTTGGGGTGAAATGCTTAAAAAAAATAAGAGAAATAACCACGATATTCTACACTTATGCCAAAACAATGAAAGAAGAAAATATGAGAATTTAAAGAAATACGAGAAAATAGTCAGTATATTGCTGATATCCCCTGAAGAATGTACGGTGTAATTGCTGGAAGGTCTGCCTACGAAATATAAGGATGCTGAAGATAACATCAAATAATAATAACATCAATCAATTAAGTGGCATATTCTATATTTGTATTAATCGTATGCACACACACACACACACACACACATATATATATATATATATATATATATATATATATATATATATATATTATAAATTAACCGATTTAAAATATGTTTTTCGCTACACAGTTCTAACCATGTTTCAAAAATAGATGCTAAAACTTTGAATTTAATTTTGTAATTAAATTAAAGACATTAGTTCCATTTCATACACAAGCGAATTTTGGAGTAATTATTTTTAAATTTAGTGGGTTTTAAAGACACGGCAAAAATCATAATTTACAGTTTCCAAGAATACAGAGAAATCCATTCATCGAGACAAGGGATGGTTACGTGTTCATTTTATTAAATTTGTTGTATCAGTTATTAGTTACGTTTGAAAAAGGGGTTAAGTTTACGTAGGGATAGGGATGTATTTTTCAACGTATTCTGACATCCGTTAAATGCATATATATATATATATATATATATATATATATATATATATATATATATATATATATATATATATATAATTCTGTAAGTGCTCGCAAGACCTCTGACGAGAATGCTTCTTAATCTTTTTGCTTGTATTATATGCCATCCTTATAGACTTCTAAAACGATCTATAATCGCTCGATTGTTCTATTATCTGGGGTCTGGTGACTCTATCATAGTAAATATTCCACAGATCAATATTCAAACCAATTCCTGGTTACGTTTCATTATCTGCCTTTTCCTGCTGATATGCCTTATCCATTGAACACGAAAGAATAAGATATATGGTCCAGCCGTTCAATGAAGTGTTTAGGCGGACAAAATTATCAAATATATTCCAGGTGAACATCAACACCCCATGAAGAAACCATCACATCATGAGTTACGCACAAAACCTTGAACCTCCGCTTAGCCTGAAATAATTAAAATCGTGACTCATGAAACAACACGATACCAGTTCTCAAGGGTCTAATTAGCGACGTCATCAAACGTAAAGTGAAGCGATGTTTCCCTTTTCCTGGTAACCTCATTTTCCATATTTTATAAAAGGTAAATAATACTGCACCGACCTGCCAGGTATACGTGTGGTACCACCTGCATTGAATGTGGTTTTATTGATTTCCGCTTGCGTGTTACCGCAGAAAAAGTCTAGCTAGATTTGATGAAAACCATAAATGATACGTGGTCGGGTCATGAGACGTCCACACTAATTCTTTTGATCCTAATTTCTCAGTACACGTGAAACCATATATTGATACCTGACACATAGCCCTGAAATTTCGAAATCACCCACTCTCATACGCCGATAAACAGAAGCGAGCCCATCTATCAATGAATGTTTGAAGATGACAAGACACGTGCGATAACAGCTTAAAGACAATCCCTTTTAATCCTATCACCAGCAATGTATCATATGACCGAAGTTAACTCGGCCCTGACAATCGTCGTCATATCCAGGTAACATATCGGGATTGTTAATTAAAATAAAGACGTCCCCGATGACCCCCTTCAAAGATCCAAATATCTGGTAATTTTACCATTCTTCGTCACCTTCTGATGCCATTCCAAATTATTCTACTCCTACTTCTTTTTCTTCTTATTATTATAATTATTATTTGTGTATGTTATATTTTATGTTTTTTTTTTATCCTGCAGAGCCAGGTACAACCGATGGTCCTTAGGCCCTAAAGGAGAATTATAATTCAATTGATAGCAGTTTACTTAGTACATTGGATGTTTCTTCTAGGGCGATCTTCTGGGCAACTTGTATGTTAATGTCACCTGGGCCATTATTAGTAAAACTGCCCATTCATTTTTCTCATTATGACCAGAATACCAATTACCATTGGTACAGTCTCAGTCTTCATTCCCCACATCCTGTAAATCTCGATATCTACGTCCTTGTATTAGGTTGGTGCAAAAATAATGACGTAATAATGTCGTTTTTTGACGCATTTTGTAACGTCAAAAACGACATTATTACGTCATAATTTTTGCACCAACCTAATATTTCGACAATTTCTCAGTAATATTCATGGAGGAGTTTCTTTCAGATGATACTGATATGTCAATTAACCATACATTTCCTGAATTTCTAGTCATTTATGATAATATCAGTTATGTTGGCTTTCCCTATCAGTTTAAAATTGCGAGGCTTTGATTCTGAGCTGCGATAATTAAGCTTACTGTCTCAGCTTTCAACTCGGTGCTCCTCAGCCACTGGTGTGTTTTCTGTTTGTCCACATCTGCCCCTTTCGTTCTTTTTTTTTTCTTAGCTATTTGCAATGCAACGCCTTGTCCTCCTAATCTGTTTTTTTTTTTTTTTTTTTTTTTTGTAATTTCATTTGGCCATATTGTTTTGCTTTCTTTTTTACTCGTTTGACCTTGATGACGCTCGCTTCGTTTTTTGTTGGAAAGTTTTCAGGTATATTAAGCAGTTTGCTGATGTGTGCAGCTTCTGTGTTGGTGAAATGAATTTTGTGTTTTACTATTTGTATGAAAGGGTCATTAGTTTTTGTGAGGTATGCTTACAAACCGATTTCTGTAGTATTTAAAGTTAGTTCAAGTTGGATTAGACCTCGGCCTCCTAAAGCTCCTGGTACGTACAGCCTATCAACATTTGATTTTGGGTTGTGCATCCTCATTTGAGTAAACATTTTTCTAGCTTTTCTGGCGCCCATATTTTAATGCCATTCAACTTCCATTTAATAATGGTGAAGAATGTTGCTATAGGTGTAGCTATGGTGTTGATAGCCTTCCTTTTACTGGCCCTTTTTACTTCGTTCTCTAGTAACAATTGTTGTTGTTGTTATTATTATTGTTATTATGATTATTCCCACCTTTCTTCTTCTTCTTCGTCGGCGTCGTTTTGAAAATTCTGCAGTACAATTTTTACGTTTTTAACAAAATTTTCCAGTTTCTTAAAACTTTATCTTAGATTTTAGGTCACAATTATTGTTCCAATGCGACTTCGTATGCTCTTTTAACTTTTAACTATTTTCCCAGATATTTAAATTGTTGCATTTGCTTGATTTTGACATCTCCAATCCGTAGCTGGCATTTCGTGGTTGTTTGTGTTGATAAATTCAAGGAATAATTATCTTACTCGAATTACCAATATTGTATTCTTCACTAATAGGGTGCAGATATGTTGCAGTCAGAAGGATCTTTTCTCCCGCCTGCTTCATCTATACGTCTAGACCTTGTGAATGTGCGAGTAAAATTCATATATTTGATCTTAATTAGTGCTGATCCTTCAATAAAAACATTCAATAATGTTAGGCATTAAGCAGATTTCTCATGCTATTTTATTTTTAAAAAATATTTATGTAATTTGCTTGTAATTTGAGTGCATCAAAATTCTGATTCCAATGCATTTCTTCGAAAATTAAATGTCTAAAAGTGTGGACATTGATCAAAATAGTTTCACACTTGATAAATCAATAAAGAGCCGTTTACTTATATTGAGCGAAGATTGATCGATGAAACCTGATTATAATCCCTGAAAAATATGTGTTAATTAGCAGGAAAAATTTGTCATCATGAGTTAATTGTTAACATTTTCAGCGTATATAATTTTCGTAAGTGTCAATGAGTAATTACTGAATCCGGTGCTGATGACACTATTAGCGGTGGTGTGTGTGCTGATTATTCTTAAAAGTGGAAATATATTGTTAGAATCACATTAATGAATAAACACAACAATCAGATTAATGGCAGTCCCAAAATGAAAAACACATAAAGGTAATACATCTGTAAATACACACACATATATACACGCAAACACACACACATATATATATATATATATATATATATATATATAGAGAGAGAGAGAGAGAGAGAGACAAAGAGAGAGAGACAGAGTGTGTGTGTGTGTGTGTGTGTGTGTGTGTGTGTGTAAGAGAGGGAGATAAAAAAAATTATTGAATATACCTGTTTGAGTAAACCCTCTGTTTTTTGGTAAACATTGTGAATGATATCTCCTAGCCTGCGCCTGCGACAAATTTAAAGAAAGATGCGTTCTCTGTCAGGGTTGGAAGCTGCGACACGTTCGCTGGGGAAAAACGCATGTTTGATTCCTGCTGCCGATGACATTTCCGTTTATTAATACCCCCCTCAACCAGTGCGTAGGGCGGTACGCATAATTCCCTGATTATAAAAACCTGATGTCTACTCAAGCATAAGTACTCACTAAACTTACGTCTAGCCTAATAAAAAATAATCTCCGATTAAAATAATATATATTAACTCCTTACATAAAGACAGAGAATATTCATAAAATAAACGCGCTGTATTCATCCTCCAGAAACAAGCTTAGAGGCTAATATATATTTAACCACAAAGGATATTTGGGCCTTAAGTGTTACACATGAAGAAAATGATAAAAACATTAATAAACGTTCTCCTGTTCGAAGACAAATCCAAACGAATTTATATATTCACAACCAGATTTTAAAAATGGTAAATGGCTCAATTTCTTTACACTATTTATATTCGAACAACTGCCCCCATCTTTGTTGTTATCACAACGTTTCGGCTGTTGCGCTTTTCGGTCTTTATCAAGTCTCAATCTTAATTTCTGGGTCGGGTAGTGTGTTCTGCACTCAGTGTAAACGAGTAAGCAATACTAAATAAGTGAGTACTAACTGAGCAGTACTAAATAAAACAAAGACCTAGACAATATCTCTCTACCGCCGTATATTAAATAAGGGTTTCAGTTCATAATTCACTGTAGTTTACACGGATCGATATACTTGAATAATAGTAGAAGCGATTATTCTGAGCTTCCCCTGTCAAACGAGGCTAGAATCCCTGTGAGCGTCATTCTACGTTTTAAAAAAACATTCGACACATATTTCCCACTGTTAAATAACGTGAAGTTGATAGTGAATCCGAGATGGTTTATATATAGAGCCTAACTCACAGCGGGATATTTCCAGTAATGTGATTAATATAGAAGCTTAACATTTTCCACCAGAATTTTCCACAAGAATTCTTAAAAATTTGGGTCGCCATTTTATTATAGCAGATTTATCTTATACGTAACAGGTGAGGCGTCTACTGAAGTATTTGTTAAAATGCCGAATATAGGTAATGGATTTATAACAAGAAAACCCTCTCTTGTGTCGTGCGGAGAAATTGATACATTTTATTGGTTATCGCTAGTTTAGATATGACAGGGTTATTTTGATTAGTGAGAACGTGTCTTACAGTTTGCCATTGTTTGTATTATGTTATAAATTTTACATGCTTTTCGGGATATATGGCTGAAAAATGGTGTTTAGTGATTTTTCGTTCAGTGAATTCCTCGTGCTTAATAATCATTGTTCATCTGGTTTAATTATTGTTCATCTGGTTTAATTATTGTTCATCTGGTTTAATCATTGTTCATCTGGTTGCAGTAAAATAGTTTGAAGTTTTATTTTTTTTGTGTCATTTTTATTACTGATATCATGTATTTTTCCGAGAATATTTTATCGGTTTTAACAATGATGCAGTTGGGAAAATTATTGTTGACAAATGTTCTCTAGGAAAAAAGAATTTAGGTGTGTTCTATTAAAGAAGTGTATTTGTCACAGCTATTTGATTTGTTTGTTTGTCTGTTTGGGTTTTATGGCATATCAACCACTGTGGGTTATTTAATGCCAAATCCAGTTTATATGAATTTTAAATGCCTATTTTGTATGGAATAAAAAACGTATAGCTGACAACACTATTGTTTCAAAAACGCATAGCTGGCAACATTATTTTTCCGAAAACATTATCTGAGGCCTTGCTGTTGGATATAGTTTATCGTCATACCTAGGACGCGGATGTAGTTTACCGTCATACCCAGGACGTACTGATATTTGATATCTTTCCGGGCATTTTATATATCGAAATGGTAAGCTGAATATCAGAGAGTGGTTAATTCCCTGTCTACTTCTGTCGATGCGGTTTGCGATTTGAAAGCCCAGCTAAATAATTCCGCACACACTTTTTCTAGTTCCTCTGTTGCTACTGCTGAATCGAAATAGAAAACTGAATATCAGCGAGTGGTTAATTCCTTGAGGAATAATTATGATCTAATAATTTCCAGACCAGATAAAGGGACTAGAGTGGTTATTTTAGATCGAGCAGATTATGTAGCCAAGATTTCTTCGATCATAGAAGATACTTCGAAATTTACCAAGCTAGGATCTGCAGATACTTGTGGCGGGACTACTTCAGATAAAGCAAAATTTTACCTGAAGTGGGTAAAATCTGGGCTTCTTCCACAAGAAATTGCCAATGAAAATCCGTCTTTCCGGTTCGATTCGTCCCCATCTGTATGGCTTCCAAAAATCCATAAATAATTACGACCAATTTTATCAATGATCGGTTCAGCCCAACACAATAAAGCCCAATGGCTCTCAATGCTTTTGGAACCTGTTTTGCAGTGCTTGGGTGAATTTTGCATAAAGGATTCATTTTCATTTGTCGACCGTATTCAAAATTTCTCTTCTTCTGGCAAGTTCATGTGCTCTTTTGATGTCTGTTCTCGATATACCTGTGTCCCTCTTATGGAAACTATCAATATTTGCTGTGATTTTCTTTGTCGCAGTTCATTGTCTCCACCGAGTATTCCGGAATCAGTATTTTTTGAATTGATTAAATATGCCACGTCCTCTGTCGAATTTAGTTTTAACAACACCATATTTCGACAGATTGACAGGGTTGCTATGGGTTCCCATTTGGCTCCGGCAATGGCTAATATATTTGTTGGCTTTCCCGAAGAAAAATACAGAAGAATGCACTGTGTCTTCAAGTGTATTCTCGGTATATTGATGATACATTTTGTTTATTCAACAGGGAAGTTGAGGTTGATCAGTTTCTTTCTTTTCTAAATGGTATCCATCCAACACTGAGGTTAATTGTTGAGAAGGAATCCAATCTTGAACTGTCCTTTTTGCGGGGTTTGTATATGCACTGGGATTTTTTTTTCGCCTGAATTACATGGTCTTAGTTCTTCTTTTATTCCTTATTTTTCCTTGGGTATTGGTTTGTTCATTTACAAGCCAAAACACCTAATGTTTTTTTTTTTTTTTTTTATCCGGAAGAGTATCCTTACTTACATTTAAAGATTATTATTATTAGTATTATTATTATTATTATTATTATTATTATATATATATATATATATATATATATATATATATATATATATATATATATATATATATATATATATAAAGAAAAAAACACTAAGATACTAAGATATATAATCCGGTGTTCTTATAGATATTTTTATTTTTACAATATAGTGCTCAATGTAATTTTACAGAGCACTAATATTATAAATTAATTGATTTAGAATATGTTTTTTTTTTCGCTACAGAGTTTTAACCATGTGTCAAAAATGGAAGCGGAAAGCTTCGAATTTAATTTTGTAATTAAATTAAAGACATTAGTTCCATTTCATCCTCGAGCGAATTTTGGAGTAACTTTTAAAATTACTGGGTTTTAAAGACACTGCAAAAATCATAATTCACGTTTCCAAGGATACAGAGAAATCCAATTTAACCAGACAAGGGGTGTTTCCGTGTTCATTATGTCTGTATTTTGATGTATCAGTTATTAATTACGTTTTGGTATGGGTAGGAATGTATTTTTCAAAAAAATCTGATATCCGTTAAATGCATGTCTTCTGGACTTTTTTTAAATTTTATTGTTAACGGCAGAAATTATTACGGCATTTTTTCTATTTGTATATTTAAAGATTTTTGGTGGCTGTTTAGGTTAGAATACGTTTAATTTAACTACGATTTGAAAGATATTTTCACTTTTAATTTTTAATATGCTATATTTATTTTAAGAACAAGTAAATATATATATATGTATATATATATATATATATATAGGAAGCATATATTCATTCAAGCTTATCACATTAGATAATAGACATATTATGGCTATTTTTATAATAATCCTTCCTAGTTTACTAAGTATCTTTGATATTCATTTCGAATAGATCAAGTAAGGCGCCGTGTTTTTTGTTAACGCAAGTACTTTCGAGCTCCTTCGGAAAGTACTTGGGCTATCAAAAGTACGGCAATTCATCCCTGAGGGTGGTCTGTGATGGAGATTGAAAGTACTTTATATATATATATATATATATATATATATATATATATATATATATATATATATATATATATATATATATAGCATCACGAAAATATACAAAATTCACTTCTATCCCATATTATATATATATATATATATATATATATATATATATATATATATATATTGCAACACAAAATTATATAAAAATAAAACAATATTTCTTCTTATATTTGAGGAGGAAACAGTGCTTCTCGTTGTGACAAAATAGAAAAGCATGACTTCTTCACTCAAATGGGAAAAATGAAGAAGTATTAAAATAAAAGATTGAATCCCTGGCCATAAAATGGCAGCTGGCGAATGGCGCGCAATTTTTACTTGCAAAACAATAAATCGCCATTTAATTAATTCAAGAATACTTCTACACAATACCGTCTACAGGAAACAAGAGAACATTTTGTGAAATGCTTTATAATTCTCAGACAACTCAATCGGTAAATAATGGATAGTTAATAAACATATCCCTTGTTATTTGCAAAATTCTTAGTTGAAACGCCTCACTATATTTTCATATCTTTCTGTAATTATCTAAGAGATAAATGTCTAGCATTTACTGCCATATAGGAGATCAGGTATTAACTACCTCTCACGCCGATTTTCTTATACTTTCATTCTTTGTTCCATTTCTGAAAGGCAGCTTTAAATATTTATATTTACTATTTGTTGCTTATTTTAAAAATTCAGATACTTACATATCCGCTCTTGTTTGATTCCGACGTTTCCAATATGTATATCTCAACTTGTGTTGCCTCTTTTTCTATCATTCATAAATGTTATCTTCTTATTTTTAATGATCAATCTTTCTCATGTCTATGAGTTCTGTCAATTTTATTTGATAAACTGCCAACTCCCCAATTGTCGACTGCTGATTGAGGTGACGTCAGTCAGTAATATATGCTTGTAGTCCGTTTCTTCTGATTTTTCTGAGAAGGAAATAACTTTATATTTATACTGTATTAGGTTGGTGCAAAAATAATGACGTAATAATATCGTTTATTTTATGTATTTTTAACGTCAAAAAACGACATTATTACGTCATTATTTTTGCACCAACCTAATAAAATAAAATATTTTTGGCGAGTGAATATTGCATTTTCCTTTTGAAGAATAACCATAAGTTTACCAGAAACAAGTGCTACTATTTAATACATAACCGAGATGGATTCATACGTTTCCCAAGGTTATTTGCTCATGGGTAAATGTAACGACCTCGACTGGTGTCCGAACGCGTTTCTCCGATTTCTCATTCCGAGCCGCTTTCCGTTACATCACCCGTATTTGAAAACTAGTAATACTAAGACTATATTCCAAAAACTAAATATTTAAAGTAACTAACTGTTATATAGGAATAAAGTGTCGCTGCCTACACTTGAGTTTGAACATATAACGTCACTGAGTAAACAGAGGCGACTCCATTATTGAATTAAGTTACTATAGTTGTATCTGCAATTACAAAGTCTCTACTACAACGAGCATTTACGAAAGTGACAACGAGTATTTGTTAGCATTACAAAAGTGGCAACGGGTGTTTGTTTACATCCCAAAGCTAAAAACAACGGAGGGAAACGTCCATAATATTTTTAAAATATTGTTTACTTTTCACTTTGGAGAGTTTCGCATTTTTGACGGCAAATGTATGTTTCAATTGTTTCGATCAAAAATTATTCCGTTGCAATCAGGAATACTTGAGTGCAGTTAATTTTATGATATATAATCCGGGAGATATTATCCCTTCATAAAAAATCACAACCTTCTTTGCTGACTTATTATGAACCTACAGTAACCTTTAAACTTTATAATTCATTAATAGTGTTTACGCATGATACTAACTACAATAATCATCGCCTAGAAAGACATAAGAAAGGGTGACTGTGAGTAGGAATGTAGCGACAGAAAATCAGAAAGTAATCGAGTACCTACCTGTAGTGAAACCCATGGTAAATATGAAAGTAACGCAGTCACTTGGAGGGCACTCTCAGAGTAATTGGATTTCAGGCCATTTAGTTAAAAATAAACATTACTGGAAAATTTCGTATGACTTCAATTCAAAAACGAAATGTAATAAATCCTCCTCGAAGATGTCTTCCAAAATGTTCGAATGTAGAGGAACCAAAGAAAAAAAAAAAGGATTTTTTTTATTTATCTAAAGTCTTTTTGACGAAAACTCCACGCATTACAAAATCATCACACCAATGATAACGTCAGACGAATATTAGCCTTGAAGCTATTATGGAATGATATGTGTCGTTAAGGAATCTAATCAGCCAATATCCATATTAACGTTGGATTCAAGTAACTCTTGTCTGATCGTTAGTCAAGGATTAGCGGGTGTTTTATTGGGTATCCTTACAAGGTATCCTTTTTATTGGCGTTAATCGAAGTTCTTCCAGCTTGGAATGAAAAGAACATTTCAAGAAGTACAAGAAAATATTGAATCGAGAAAAAACATATATGTTGAAAAATCGTAAATAATTTAAAATATTATCGAACATGACACGCAAGGAGAAAATTTAAATAGTATATATATATATTCAATGAGATAATATATATATATATATATATATATATATATATATATATATATATATGAAGAAATATAGTCTTAACATGTGCTATATTTATGGTATAAAGTGCTCAATATCAGAGATAGTGCGTGTGTAAATATAAAAGGGAACACTTAGAGGCGACAGTCAGTTTCATGTATGTATATATATATATATATATATATATATATATATATATATATATATATATATATATATATATAGATAGATAGATAGATAGATAGATAGATGTAGCAGGGACGAAGTGTCTATTTATACAACGCATGCACTTAATGCTTTACATTTTTCCAGGATAAATAATTTGTGTAATACAGAATTAATTTTTGATATTCTTCACTATCCGCTTTGTACTTGGATTTTTTTATTTTTTTCATTACTTAGGATAACTGTTACAAGTGATATTATTTAGAGAGTGTAAATAGAGAAAACTTTTGTTGTATAACGAGAAAAGATGCAAGTAAATTCAATGAATTTACTCACTCTTTTAGTAGGGAGAGTGATAAAAAGAACATAATAGTGAATGAGAGTCTATCTCCGAAAAGCAGAAATTATTTTGCTTGCGTTTTAAAGGCTATGAACTTAGCATTCTCTGTTTTATTATTCCTTTCAAGCTGATTGCATGGAAAACAGAGAGAGAGAATAATATAGTGGGTGCTTACAGAGAGAAAGCCACCGAAAAGCAGAAGTTGTTTTGCTTTGTTTCCAGATATATTAATCCTACAGGAACTCTCTGATGATGTTTTTTATTGCGTGCGACTGAAATCAAAGACTTGCGTATTCAACGGACTTATACTAGGATAGATTTAGACAAAAAAGTTGTATTATTCGATTCTGACGATTATATAGGGAACGTCTGAAGTATTAGTGCCACATCAAATGTTCTTTGTTTTACTAACATTTAAAATCTTTGAACACATGGAGATTATTATTAAACCGTTCTTAAGACACGGAATCAGTAATATGACCATTAAACAGAAAGGTTTTGGCAAAGACATACGTAGAGCAAATAGGAGCAAGGGGTGAAATCTATTTTTGTGATTAAAAGATAAGTTCTCGTCCGTTTCAATGCCTTAGAATTTAATTTTAAATGTTCAAAATTATTTTTTAGAGTTATGTAAAAAAAAAATTCAATTTAGAATTGTATTTCATTAAAAATATTAAATTTTGTTAAAGGATATGTTTTTTTAAATTCACTGCTATACCTAATTTTAAAATAAAATTAAAATTAATTAAATTCAACTTCATGTCTTAAAGAATGAAATTAAAGTAAAGAAGAAAGGTTGGACTTTAACTTAAGAGAACATTTGAATAATTAAAACAATTTGAAGTAAATCAATATTAATTTAGTTTCCGTCAAAATTACGATTTTTTACTTTTAGAGTTATCAATCAACGTCATTTCTTCACACCTGCAGTCGAGCGATAAGAAATTTATTGAAATCTTTTTTAATAATTATTATAAAAATGTAAACGTATTGTTAAAAGATTAACTGTTAAATTGATGAATTGTGAACACGATGAAGCAAAAATTACTGGGTTTTTTTTCTGGAAAAGCAGTGAAAACAATTTTTATGCAAGGGGGTCTCATTTTTTTACACAGTGGCTGAACTATCAATTAGATTCTACATTTCCCTCTTCATCTTGGTGATTAGCCTGCATAATAGACTGCATTCTCTTGTTACCAAGTCACCTTCACCACTGATCTATATATATATATATATATATATATATATATATATATATATATATATATGTGTGTGTGTGTGTGTGTGTGTGTGTTTGTGTGTCAGTGTATCACTGTGTCACACATATTCAACTTTAATCCGAGAGACCGTAGTCCAACATATACCATATTGGCATCAGGCCGACGCCGTGAGCAAATTTAAAACATTCTAGGCCGAATCTGGACAAGCAATACTGAAAGTTTGAACTCTCAAAGTTTCATCACTGCGAGTATTTTCAGTGATTTTTATACATGATTTCTTGGCGACGAATTTTTTAATACGAGAACAGTCTTTATAACGTGGAAATAAATTGGGAAATAATCGAAACTAACTGCGAAATCCATCGAAAGTCAGCCATTAAATAAAAATAATTATTTGTATCGAAAGTAATAGACTACGTATATCAATTTGTCTTTAAATTAAGTGGAAGAATTATCGTTGAACTTTTACAAGTTAAGCTTTGATATTAGCGCAATACGTAAATTCTGAGTTCTTCTGTAGTTTATTGTTGTCTATCACATCTGCTCCTCCGTACCTTTTGTGATGAAGTTTGAATTAAGATCCCTCCGCAGAAGGTAGGTTAAATGCCGGCCGAAATTAAATGAAAAGGTCAAACGTAGGTCGTCTTTAAGGAAATATGTATAAAAAAGAGATTGCTGCCTATATACAGAACACACACACACATATCTATGTGTGTGTGCGTGTGTATGTGTGTGTGTATGTGTGTGCATAACTTAGAAAGTTTAAACTGATTATGATCTATATATATGCACGAAAACCGCGATACTTAGAATCTTTCTTTCCGTTTTCTTATGACGGAGATTTAGATTTGTACATAATATATTCCATATATAAGTATATAACATATACATACACATATATCGATCTATCTAACTCTCTCTCTCTCTCTCTCTTTCTATATATATATATGTGTATATATATATATATATATATATACATATATATATATATATTAGGTTGGTGCAAAAATAATGACGTAATAATGTCGTTTTTTGACGTATTTTTTAACGTCAAAAAACGAGATTATTACAACATTATTTTTGCACCAACCTAATACATACGTACGTACATTCGAAATTTAGAACGTTTGTTTGAATAGTTTTGTGTGTGGGTGCCTCTGTGGAAATGGGCGGTGTCTGAAGTAATTGTTTTTTTAAGGAATGAACGTGATGTACTTCGAAAGATTACTTCATATAGAAACAACGTCTAGACAGATTATTGTTAAATTTTCTCCTGTTTGTTTAATTGATATACTTTTATTCCCCCATGCTAACATGATATTTTGCCAAAAACACAATTGTATAACGTTTTGAATTGTTGATTGTTCTTTGTGTGTGTGTGGTCGATTTTATTTTAAAATTAATGTTATTAGCAAGTCCCTGGGGAGATTACACGAGACACTTTTTTATAAGCATTAATTTCTTCGTAAACCTGGGAGTATTTCATACAAACAAATACGTATATTAAAAAATATAATCAGTATATAATAATAATAATAATAATAATAATAATAATAATAATAATAATAATAATAATAATAATAATAATTGGGAAGCGCCACAAGAATTATTGTAAAAATAGAGAATCCTTTACAAATAACACTGAAATAATTCATTAATGACATAAAGCAAAAATAACATCGAAATAATTTACATCCAACAAAAACAGTCAAACATTAAAGAAAAATTTAATCTCCAATTCCTCATTCTCTAATACATATTAAAAAAATAGCACCGCATATGACTAATACTAAGTTTCTTGGACATCCTGTCTTCCTGCGTATAGATATATCCAATTTAATTTTAAAATATAACGATACTATAAAATGTAATTCTTAAAGGACATTTCATTTCATAATCTTCTCTTCCCTGTACACGCGCCTGACGATGTCGTATGTGCGTCGAACACTTCAAAACGGCCTTGTATTTGTATATTTTTGTATATGCAGCAGTCGTGGTTGTGTCAGCTAGATCGCAATATATAAATGAATAGATTGAATTCAATATACATACAATGTCTACACATTTCAATGAATCGTGTGTGAAAGAACAACTGCTGCGTAATTGCTACGTTTAGCCGATGTGACAAGGTAATTTCATTTATTGAGCCTTTTCATCCCCCAAAATCACAACTGATTCTTCTTACAGGCCGTTTCTTCTTTCATTCCAATTTTAAGAATCCGAAAATTACACATTTCTCGTCGGTGAATCGTGTTGTTAAAAATGTTTGACTCATATATATATATATATATATATATATATATTGAAAAAATGTAGTTTCAATGTATGCTATATTTATCGTCTAAAGTGCTTATTATCAAGGATAGTGTATATGTAAGTATGAGAGTGTACATTGAGGTCGACAGTCTGTTTCATGCTGAAAGATATCATCAGACTATATATATATATATATATATATATATATATATATATATATATATATATATATATAATATATATATATATATATATATATAAATATATATATATATATTTATATATATTTATATATATATATATTTATATATATTTATATATATATATATATCGTTTTCCAATAACTTACACCGATTTTCAATGTCAATTAAATTTAAGTGTCTAATGATTTTTTTTCTTTTTCTTTCAGATTTAACAAATTAAGTGTTTGGTAATTTCACCCATTGAAAGATTAACAATCAATGTGTTAAAGTTATCGAAGCCTGTTACGAAAATGAACGTTCAAATAGCAAATTTTCCAATGTCACATCATCTCTCGAAAGAACGAGGTCATTTGGCCACCACGATCGTGCTACTTGACTCCTTCAGATTTCTTCCTATGGGGTCATCTCAAAATAAGGTCTGTGGAAACAAGCCAACAACAACAACAGCTGAAGGATGAAATCAAGGCATATTCGTACAATCGAGGAGCAACTATGCTGAGACGTCATCAAAAATTTTGACCATCGAGTGTGCCGCGGAAGCCTTGGTGGATATTTGGGCGATATTATTTTTCACACATAATTGCTATGACTTAAATAACATGATCCAATAGAGAAATAAATAACTTTTCACCAATAACACTGTTTTATTTACCGCTGACTTTGATCCGACTTAATGAAACACACTTTTGTGTGTGTGTGTGTGTGTGTGTTTGTGTGTGTGTTTTAGTCCATGGTGGGGCTCGCTTGAGAACATCTGATACTGTAAATAAATCCCTACACTAAAAGACGAAATATATTCCCGGTTAAAATAGCAATAAATGTTGATAAACCGTAAAAAAACAAATCTATATATCATTTTTAGTTCGTAGATACTGGAGATATAACCCACGAAAAAATATTTTCATACTATTTAGTTTTTCACATATCCACACTCACACATAAACCATAATCCTGTGCGTATGTTTATGTATGTGCTTTAATATATCTGACAGCGTTTTATACCCTAGGGCTACTCATGGCGCAACTAAGAGACAGAAATAAACTATTTAAAACATTAATTGTTCCACTGATATCGACAATGTAGTCGGCTTAAGAAATTCAATGATTTTGTTTGTTGCATTTTCACTTTATCTTATGTAATTGACGTGAGTACAAGAATTATAACTTTACTTCGTAATTTCTATATTTTTTTATATTTATTATAACATATTTTAATGAAATATAATTCCTGAGTCTTGCTCTTGTTAATTTAATTTTACATACTTTTTTGTATTAAAGTTAATTTGATGCTTTATTATATTTTTATTCATAATAACAAATAATTGCGTGAAGTGTTTCTGTTTTCGTTTTTGTTTTTTTAAATGTATGTTGAAATTTTATCATATTTCTTATCTTATATTGTGATTTTTATAACGATAAAAACGAAAGACAAAAGATCTAGACAAGAGAGTATTCTCGAACAGAAAAAAAAATGCGTAATACGGCAAATTTTAAAGAAATAATTTATAATTCAGTGTTTCAATTGCTTCTTAAAAATTTCAAATATAATCTCTCAAGAACGGTAATTCTAATAATGTTTTCATGTTTAAATTTTTTCAAGAACACTTTTTTCCAAAATATTTGTCTTCGATTCTGTTTTTACTCTACAAACTTTATTTAAAAAGTAGCCGAATTAACCGCGCTTTGCTGCCTGTCAAACATGTTTTTGCAAGAAAATGATGATTGATTTTAATTCATTGTTATAATTTGTGGAGAAAAATCATGCATTTCAGTCTTACTCATTAATCGTGACGATGTCACTTTCATTCTCTACCTTTCTTCTATATTTCGAATAGTATTAATTCCCTTATTCAAATATATATGAAATCAAAGAGAAAAATTTAAGTGGGTGTCCAAAACAACTTGATCTAACCCCTTTGATATTTATTTGATGCAATAGTTGATTGAATTAATTGACGAGCAGATTTTAACATTGATATGACAGTTGAATTGTCCCTACAAATATCTATTGTAATGCACTCGCCACTGATAAGTGATTTCTTGCTCAACTTGACGTCCATATTGTCTCAATTTGGTCTTTTCCATCTTATTTAGAATAGGAATCATCCTCACGTTCAAGTTTAAATTTAATTTAAATCAAAGGGAATAAAAAAAGCAGGAAGGTTTGTGCCCCCGGATACACAATTAGATCAAAATGAAATATACTTATCCAACTACCCTAGGAGTCATTTCCTTGTTCAAATTTAAATTTAATTAAAATAAAAGGGTAAAAATTTCAGTGGGAGAGTGGGATGCCCCCCTCCAGGACACACTTTAATGAAAATTAAATATAATTATCCAAGTACCCTGGTTAATTTACTTTCAGAATATATATGGTTAAGTGTTCTATCTCCAAAATTCCAGGAGTTCGATAGAAAGCAATCAGACAGACAGAGGCTACAATTTTATATATAGAAATGTCATTCATTATAACAAAGTTAAGTTAATATTTTTTCTCCATGATATTACTCCTAACAGTACCTATATATATATATATATATATATATATATATATATATATATATATATATATATATATATATATATATATATATATATATATATAAATAAATTTCTTTTTGCAGTAAGTTTTAATTTGTGGGTACAGGAGTTGGAGATAACTGTTAATCAGAGACATGGACAGGTTAAGATTGTTGGGAAAACATGCTGTTGAAAAATCGCTTCTACAGGGCAGACATTCTTTCAGCCGTGAAGGTTTGACTTGGCGGGACCAGATAATGCAGTTAATCCGAGCACTTTCTCTGGCAGTATCAGCAGAGCAGCGAGAGACCTAACGCATCCAGCCAGTGGCAGAGCGATTGAAGGGTGGAGTATAATTCTTCACACATAAGAGCTCGGAGACGTTTCTGGTTTCTATCAAGGCTGTAGAGTTATGTATGAGAAGCTACCGCCCAAATATGACAAAAGTACTGAATTTTTGCCTGATCAAATACTTGTTAGATAGAAGGAAGCATCAGGAAAAAATGTAGGTGGAATTTTCATTTATTTTAATTTAAATTAGTTTATTATTTATTTAAAACAAAAAATAGAAGCGTATGTAATATTTTATGGTAAATAATTCATAAAATTTGATTTACCTTGAATGTTTTTAAATTTACTATTTTTTTGGAAACTTTCGAATATTATACTATTTTTTAAAATGTTGGCGGCCACCCATGGTATACGGTTACGTTAAAAGGTTGTTTATACGGATATGAGAGGGAGATAACGGTTAAACATAGACGCGAACAGGTAAGGATTTATCATCCAAAAGGACGAGGAGACGATTTTGAACTCTATCAAAACTGGAAAGTGAGGAATAGACAGATCCTGCCTAAATATAACAATACACCATTTCGACAGGATCTGCCTCTTGTAAATGTAGAAGGTGGCATGAGAGATTAGTTACTTACTGGAGAGGTAGCGTGAGCCGATCATTTTTCCTAGACCTTTGGCAATGGATTGTATGTAAGAGTTCAGTTTGAGTCACAATAGACTCTCAAATCACGGAGCCGCTCTGAAGTGATATCCGTTCATCGTAAAGGGTGGCAGTTGCACCATAAGTAGATCTGTAGGAGAAAACGCCAAGGTATTTGAATATTAAAGTCTTCTTCTGTATGCATTTGAAAGTAAAAAATCTGTTATTTACTGTGAAATAGACAACGTGGAGATATCTTGCGAACTGAATAGTTGCAAAATATATATGAAATCGTTGCAGCTCATATCAATTTTCTCAAGATTTTGACGCTTCTATTCTCATCATTCATATCTGTTACATCTATGATACACTACACAGCCATATATATATATATATATATATATATATATATAGATAGATAGATAGATAGATAGATAGATAGATAGATAGATAGATAGATATATATAGAGAGAGAGATTTCGTGTAAATGTGGCCGATGTGGGTTGTCAGAATTTAAATACATTTTAAATTGCGTTTTCTCGATTTTTAATGTCCTTTGAAGAATTTGTACCTATATTTCAATAGTAGATGTTAGATCCTTATAATTTTTAAATGCATTCGTGTTGCTTTGACGTGATGTGATTTTTTTAATTGAAAAGTTTTGGGATGTTACGTGAATTTAGCATTCTATGGCTTTAGAGATGTTACAAACAGATTCAGTTGCGTGATTCTAAATATAATCCCACACATTCAACGGATACATGAAAAAAAGTACATTTAAATTGAAAAATACCTCCACTTTCGCATGACTTCAAATAGATTTTATATATAGATGCATATCTCAAAGAATGAAATATATCTGCATACATAATTGTGTGCATATATATATATATATATATATATATATATATATATATATATATATGTGTGTGTGTGTGTGTATGTATGTATGTATGCCTGTGAGTGTGTATATTACATATTGAAAGTAAGAAAACACTATATATATATATATATATATATATATATATATATATATATATGTATGTATGTATGTATGCCTGTGAGGGTGTATGTTAGATATTGAAAGTAAGAAAACACTATATATATATATATATATATATATAGAGAGAGAGAGAGAGAGGGAGATAGAGAGAGAGAGAAAGAAAGAAATAGAGAGAGATAATGATGCTTCTAAACATAAACTGGTGATATTAAATAAAGACAGCGCTTTTGTAAAAAGGTTTCAATAACTCTCACTATGTCCCTTTTTTCCTGCTCCGACCAATTATTTACATCTCTCCTCCAAGCTATAGGGTAAATAGCATTATTTACAATTGGAAAATAGTTCCAAAATTATTTTTCAAATATTGTTAATGCAATACTCACTCGCAAAATGAAAGAATTAATGTAGGATCATGCTTTAAATAGCACAAGGTATTGATAAGCCATAAAAACATATTGAGCGATCAATCGCTCTTTTTTGTTAGAGCTGACTCGGAAATTGTTTTAAATGTGAGAGAATGGGTAATGCTTATTATTTTACCAATTCAACTAGATTTACAATTCAAATAACTACTTCACAGCTACGTTCAGCCATGACATGTACACTAAGTCAACTCATACTCAAGCTCAGTCAGTAAGTTATGTGCCATGAGTGATACACGCGTAGGCGATCATGTATCTTTCGATACATGGCTGAGGAGGCAGATTTTTTTCCTGCAGTAGATTGCCATTTCTTTCTTCAGTAAAGCCTATAGAATCCGGTCTGTCCTCCTATTTCCTCATAGTTGTTGGGAGAAGAAAAAGTTTCAGACCTTTCCCAAGGGTAATAGAACGTAAGCGGATTCGACTGGAATTCGAACTCAGATCTCTGATTTCTCAATCTGAGCTGCTTTCCATTATTCCACCGTCACGTTATCATTAATATTAGTAATAATAGGAATTAGCAGCAACAGTGGTAGTATTAGTATTTCCAGTCTTGATGTTCTGTTTCAGATGATCATTTAAAAATCTTATCTTTGATTTAAGGTAAGTGAATGATTTTCCCAGAAAATGGAGCATATTAGAGTAGGAATATTATTTGAGACGTAT
>OZ010571.1:88265313-88290313 GCA_963932145.1 Acanthosepion lycidas | reverse complement strand
ATAGGCATTGGAGGAGAATGTGTTGAGAACGACATTCAATACAAGGTCTGATAGGAATGCTTGTATTAAGTCAAACAATCGCCCTGTAATTCCATGTCCCTGAAACTTGCGAAGAAGGCCGGCATTCTAAACTCTATCGAACGTTTGGAGATATCTAGCGCCACGGCACGAGCTTCTCCGTTATTATGAAGTGCTTGTTAGATAATTTCAGTTATGGCCGTAAGCATATCAGCGGTAGAACAGGCAAAGTGGAAAGCATATTGCGTGACGGAGAGCAGATCATGGGATGTAAGGTGCTTAACCAACTTCGGTGTTGATTAATTTTTCAAAGACTTCGCCGAAGAATGGTAGTAGACTGATAGGATTGTATTTGGAAGGGCCAGAAGGGTTCCCAAATTGCTTAAAGACAGGAACAATGGATATGGACTTACAACAGGCTAGAAAACACGATTCATTGAGGCAGTAGTTACTTAATTTGGAGAGGACAGGGGTTAGTTCAGGCGCACATTTCTTCAGGACAATGGCTGGTATCCTGTCATCACTAGCCTTGTGCGGGTCTAATTTAGAGCTAATGTCCGATACGGATGATGGGGTTATGTGCAATTCGCTCAATTTAGCCTCAGTTCTAAGGGGGAAATCGGTTGTGGGTACACCGGAGGAGCCGAGCGTTGAATTGAATGAGAATTTCTGAGCAAAGCATTCAGCCTTGTCGGCAGAAGAGGTTAGAACCACAAACTGGTTTGAAAAGGAGGTATAGAGCTTTTACTATTGTTAAGTACGCTCTTGCAGAGACGCCAATAAACCTTGGAGCGGAATTTTCGAAATGCAATACGTTCTTTCATTCGAGCAGCAAATAGTGACGTTGCTTCATTGAGGACACGCTTACACTCGTTACGGACAGAGATAGAGACGTCTATGGCAATCAGACATATCACAACGATATATGTGGAAAAAGTGATTCCTATGGGCAATGGCAGCTGAGAAAGCAGCAGAGAATCAAGGGGAGAAGCGCGACTTGACCTTATATTTCCATCAGGGGATGAAAGACTCGATTCCAGCTTTAACCCAGGAGGAGGCCACGGAAGCACATTCTTGAACGTCGAGCGTAAAGACAATATCCCAGCGGACATCGCGAAGGAAATCCCGGAACGAGTCCCAGTCTGCTCGTTGAAAGCAGAACGAGTTTTTAGTGGTAGGAGGTTCTTTGCAGGGGATGGAGTTGAAGGATATGTTGACAGACACTACAGCATGATCGGAGTTGCCAAGAGAGTCGAGCTGCGTGGCGCTACATGACTCGGGGATGGAGACAAAACATAGATCGGGAAGAGAAGCATTACCGTCCAGGTTGTAGGGAAAACCTGTGGGGAAGTTAACTATTTGTGCGAGGGATGGAGAAATTGGAAGAATAAGGGTGTGTATGCCTGCAAGGTCAGCAGTAGCGTTTTTATGCCACTTGGTTTGATAGGCGTTAAAATCCCCAAACACTAATATTTGATGGAGAGAGAGAGCATGGTCAATGCTGTCAGAAATGCATTTGATTACACCAACCCATGAGAGGATGGAGAGCGATAAAGGAAGAAGATGTAGCTTACAGCATTGAGAAGAGATGGCCGGAGAAACTTGCTTGAATGGTCTGGAGATTCAAGAGACAGCTCTATAGCCTTGAGTTAAACCCCAAGGCCATACATGTGGGTTTGAGAGTCTTTTCTAAGGAGAGGAATGTAGGCGAGGATCGAGATATCAGAGGAGGGGTTAGACGAGTCAAAGTTGGTCTCACAGAGAACCAGTATATCCGGCCAGTTCGTAACGAGGAAAGATTTCACGCTGCATAATTTGGTTCTAATGTCACAGATGTTAGAATAGTAACTGTTAAATGGTTATCGAGAGTGACGTGGGCAGAGAGAAGTTGGCGTAGCCAGCAACATAATTTGGCCTCAGGGTTACCCACCGGAGCTGAATGTAGGGACACCTTTCCATGCGTGACATGGCACTACACACACCCCGGTATTATACAACTGTTGATCAGAGCAGCCGCTCAAGACGCAACGCAAGAGTTAGGGCTCTTAACTACCAGTCGAAAACAGCAACCAGAAAACTGTGAACCTTGTACACTCAGAAGGAAGAGGCATTGCTATAGACTTCACACACCACGGGAGGAACACGTCAGCACTAATACAGAGGTCAGAGAGAAAGAGAAGGAGAGTTTTGGGAACCCCTTCCTAAACAAGAAACAAGGTTTCTACGTTGATAGTAGGCTGATAAAGGAAAGTTCTACAGACAATTTTTTTTAAATTTTTAGAAATTTTGTATCTCTTACCTTTTAATTTATATATATATATATATAAATATATATGTGTGTGTGTGTGTGTGTTTGTTTGTGTGTGTGTGTGTGTACAAGCGTATATGTATATATGTACGTGTAAATATAAATACGTTCTTGTGTATGTGCGTATATACGTATGTGTTTTGGGGCATAAAATTAGTTGGTCCTTGCTAGATTAAATAATCGTTATTTTTTATGTTTATATTAAATTCGTAACTTTAGTTGATAGTACTTTTGTCAAATTTTCTTGATTGCACAGCGGCTCTTTTATAAATGCGCTTCGGTTTTAGTGCATCCCCCATCTTCCCCCTTTTTACTTTTGTTTCTCTCTCTCACACACACACACACTCTCTCTGTCTCTCTCTCTCTCTCTCATCTTCTGATTTTTAAGTTTAGATTATATCGTCTTTTATTGTGCGTAGTGTCACCATAAATGTGTAAACCCATTTCCGGTGTCGGTTTTTAATTTAATTTTGGTCAGCGATTCAGTAATGAACAATGCACCGGAAAACAACTCATAATTATGTTTCTCACTCATTTAAAAAGTTTTTTAATCCCTCTTTTTAAAACGTCTCTCTGTTAAATTTTAATCCCTCCCTTCACTTTTAAGCTTTCTTGCTCTTATCGCGTCTGTTACCCCTATCTAGAGTTTTCATTTACCTCTCACATTCGTCCCCCACTCTCATTCATACATAAACTCTCACTAAGTTTTATTTTTTATTCCCGCAGTTGTTTTTTCTTATTTCTTTTTGAATTTGTAGGTCTGATAAATAGGATCGTAATTACGATTCTACTGTAATAAATTATAACCACAGAATATTAGTGTTTAAGCCTTTTTATTATATATATATATATATATATATATATATATATATATATATATATATATATATATATATATACATGTATACATGTTTACTTGATTTCGCGCATGAGCACTTCCTTATATGTAAGATAGAAGTGTAACTCAGGGTGTAGAGTAGTAAACACTTATACGTTTGTAATTGAGGTGACCATTTGCAGCTTTAATCGAGGGTTTTTACTTCTCAATTGTACTTCTCTTAAAATGGTTCAAAGCAAGGAAAAATAGCCCAATCGGCCCTAATCCAGTACGATGTTTGTTCCAAAGCGAATGTAACGATCACGAATTGAATTGGAACTCACTAGACGGTTCCCTTTTCCCAAGTGTTATACATTGCGCCCCCTGCATACAAACACATACCCACACGTACTCTCTCTCACACACACACACACACCCACATACACACAGATATATATATATATATATATATATATATATATATATATATATATATATATCCACATACGACAATATCATTTTTTTTCTTTTTTTTTTTTTTACTAAAGAAGACCGTGTCTTCAACGTTCAACTGAGAGGACATGGGCCATCTGATGGCTTTGCAAACTAGCCTCACGCCCCCGATTACATATTTAACGCATGAAAATCTTTTGGAAAGATTTGTAAAAGACTTTCTACCAATGAACACTCACGTGCATTTTCAGACTGATATAAGTACCATGCAGGTCCTTCAGGCATTAGAGCATCGATTTTTTCTTCGATGGCAAGCATATCTAACAACCTTACTGCCGATGATATATAAAATCTCAGAATGATTATCTACTTCGATTGATTCTACATCACCTTTCGTAAAAGGCTTTTTCAACTTCATTTTGACATTTAAATGATTGCAGCCATCAAAAACTGACTTTCACCAACTAATGCTAATCTCTGCCTATTTTTCCCGGGTTTTTGACATTGATTTCAAGATTTTTAAGGTTGTCTTTAACAAAAAAAAATTCTTGGGTTCGTGTATCAGATTCTTACAATTTACATACACAGACATATATGCAAATGCCTGCAAAAGTAGATATACACTAAATATTATACCAGTATTCGTACTTGCCTATCCACGAATTTATTTTCTTCTTTGTTGATCGCTTCCCTAATGATCATGATGTTGATAACGGTATTTACCGCTAACATGCATGTTCCAGACGAGGAGATTTCAGTTTGATAAACACCTACTCCCTTCATCCATTCATTATCACTGCAAGTGTTGGTTGAATGTGAACGAAAACCAGAGTAGAAGAAAATGTTTAGATTGACATCAACTTGCCAAGAAGAGACACAATCTTGATTTCCTGATATTCTTCTGCAGCAAATATGCATATTTCAGTTATGAAACTGCAATGGACTGCCGCTAACTCTGTTATATTTTAGAGTGGCGCCTTCTGTAGTATGTCTGAAATGCGTAGCCCTCTTCATCCGCTGTTTCAACCGTTGAGATCCGATAACATTATCTGTATCATTATAGTGGTACTACGATTCATTTAATAATAGAATTAATTTACTTCATGAAAAATATTTTTTTGTTTTTATTTTCATAATATTTATATATATAAATATATAAATATTATAATGCATTTATTATTTTTTAATTTATTTTATAAATAATAATAAATGTTTAGCTCATACAGAGGAATTTGTGAATAACTGGGTCAAAATGATTGAAAATTTTAGGGATGTATATATTTATTATTGATATTTTTTATTATTAATGTTATTATCGATATGTTTATACAACCAATACATAACGTTTTGTGCACTCATTTGGTTTTGCATTACTATATAACGACTTTTGAATTTCCATGTATATATATTACATGGGTCATTATTGATTGATTTGTTTTTTATGTCATATCAACATTTTGCAAGTTATTTAAAGCCAGGAAATATTTTTAGATTGTAAGAACTTTTTGTGAGATAGTAATGATTTACTGATACAAGTTTAATAATTAACCCAGAAATGGGGGTCACAGACTGATTCAACGATTAGCAATTCCGAGTTATTATCCATTAAACTACCTGCACATCCGAGCTTACAGCACATGCTATTGTGGGATCTTCCACAACAAACCAGCCTTACCTCTTTTTAGGAAATGCACTCTTCCTATCCGGTAAGTAACATCCTACGTTCATACAATTATAACAAGTATTCATTGGTCAATCACCTCCAATCTTGCTTGCTGATTGGTCAGTTCCGACCAATCAAACAGCCTGCACGCGACCAATCTGTTTTTCCCGCGTTCTCCGTTTGAGCCTCCCACGTGGTACACGACCATTATATAAACCTAACACGTGTAAACTCCCTTGAGTAGTTTTTCTTTCTATTCATCTCTCTCGCACCTCTTATTCCTTGCTACCATGTGCCAAGATGTAACCTTCAGGAAGTCCCGTCTTTGACCAGACGTTAAAGACAATTACCAACATTCACGAACTCTGAAATCACTCCTGAACTTTTACCAACTTTACAACTCACAATTCCAAACTTTCTTAATATGAACTCCGGTACAACTAATACCTAATCAAAGGGAGACGACTCTGTCCTACCTTTTCAGTTCGCATGAATGTACATCAAACATTAATAAATCTAATTGTGATATTTTTAAATCATTCCGTTCAGTTTTGTATTTTATTCTATGTGCTATTTACGTCAAGTATGAATTGCATTGCGTTCACGCTTTCTCCTTAATCTCATCTTTCTTAGCCAAAGTTAAATATTGGTAACTCAATCACTACAATAATGATGAGCGCGACGTTCGTCGTTCAACGTTCAAAACAACAATGGTAATGCAACCGCTACATATTTGGTGATTCCGTCGGGAATAAACAATAATGGTACCCTATCGCTACACTATTACCAACCGGTCACCCATCTTGCTACTGACCAGGCTCAGTGTTAGTTAACTTCGGTGCATCGTACGGGAATTGAGGTTTCAAGGAGATATAGTCGTAAGACACATTACTGACGAAACAAAAAGTTATATTCATAAAAAGCACAAAAACAGAACATTGTCGAAGAAGAATCAATTACAAACGAAGTGTCATATTCGAAAGTGTAAAAACGCATGCAAATTGAATTAAAATCATTTTGCTATAATAATGATACGGAATATTAATAGTCTATTATTTCTACTGTGCACCTACGAACTCATTAAATTGTCAATTTCGTCAGACGATTTTTTTCCAAATTCCCCGAGCAATTAATGCCACAAAATAATGACTTTATCTGTTTTTTTTCCTTGACATTGACGCCAGATTTGCAACAAAACTCGACCCTTGGGAGGAGCATATCATAATCTTTTCCCTTTTATTCTATAACTTTTTTAGTAGTATGACGGGAGTTCAAATCTTAGAACCAAGACGCATGAGCACATCCACATGGTGTAATCGTTAGAAAGCTTGTCTTGGGAGATCAATTAAGACTGAGTAGGGAGTCCAATTCTCACTGGGTGCTCTATTGTTAATGGATGGTAGCCTTGATGTAGGGTATAGACATCCAGAAGCGGACCTAGTTGTTGGTGATTGGGGATGCGGTCCTCCCAACTGATGACCCAACTCAATTACAAATCAAGTGTCATATTAAAAAATGTAAAAACGCATTCAAATTGAATTAAAATCATTATTACCTAAATATTGATACGGATTCGGAGCATCGTTTGCTGACATAATAGGCATTACGTTTACCACGAAATCGAATGAGAGAGCCAGAATCGACGCTAATAATATACACTACAACAATACGATATGATTTCTGAATTTCAAAGTTTTTATCAAATATTTAGCGAGTTATCTTTTGATTATACGCTTCCTAGAATAAATTCTTTCTTCAGACCCCATAAAATAAACCTCAGTTTCATCGGATTTCAATTGTGTAGATAATGTGATGTTTGAAAAGGCAAGTACATCTTTTTCCTCCGTCTTTCTTTATAATAATTTGTTATGGAGAGAACGTATATGTACCATTCATGTATCAGACGGCATTGTCTGTTATGATTCTTCAGGCTAAATAATTCAGTAACCTGACGCACAATGCTGCTATGCTTTCAAAAACATTCAACCATGGAAAGTCTTTGAATTATCCGATTCTACTGAAGTATCAATTGTAAAATGAGTCTTAATTTTTTTTTAATTTCTTTTTTTTGTTGAGCTAGTGGATCCAATATTGTTATAAACATTTAATAATCAAGATATTACACAATCAGATGTTAGATCCTAATTTAATCTGAGTAGACACCTTGATATTTTATTTTACGTTTTTTTTTCTTTTTGTAAACAGTGTAAATTACGTCTACCGGCCTAAGAATTCGAGATACAATAACGATGATGTACTATCTGACAGAGTACGAACCTGCGTTGCAACTAACAGGAGAAACAAACACCTGATTGGGTTCACTCTGTGTCCAGAAAAGAAAACGCTTGTTAGAACAAAAGAAAAATTAAATGAAAAATATAATCGTAGTACCTTGTCTGTGATTTTTAATGAAACATGTACCAATGAAGGATTGCTGCCTAAATTACTATATATATATATATATATATATATATATATATATATATATATAATTGTATATTTTACCATGGAAGGGATAATTTCAAGGAGGATATAACTCTCAATGTAGACTAGAGAGAATTATAATGACCAGACGGAGATTTTAATTACCAAGTATATATATATATATATATATATATATGGGAAATGGATTATTAAAGTCTCCGACTTCTTATCAATACACACACACAAACAAACACACACACACACACACACACACATATATATATATATATATATATATATATATATATGTATGTATTTATGTTTAGAATATAGATATTCTTTAATGTTATATATAGAGAGATAGAGAATATATATATATATATATCCTTTGATATAGATATATATATATATAAATATATATATATATATATATATATATATATATATATATATATATATGTGTATATATATTAGGTTAGTTAAAAAAAATGACGTAATAATGTCGTTTTTTGGCGTATTTTTTAACGTCAAAAAACCACATTATTACGTCATTATGTTTGCACCAAACTAATATACATAGAATATGTATATATATTCTTACATATATATAGAGAGAGAATATATATAATCTGAAAATATATATAGAATATATATATGATATATATATAATATATATATTGTTAAATATATATATATATATATATATATATATATATATATATATATATATATATATATATATTCTAGGATATATATATATATATATATATATATATATATATATATACATATATATATAGATTTATAGTATTTGATAATGATATATGTATATATATATATATATATATATATATATATATATATATATATATATATATTATTTAATATAGATATATAGAGAAAGTATATTTTCGTATATATATATATTGTATATATAATATATATATTATTTGATATAACGATATATATATATATATATATATATATATATATATATATATATATATATATATATATATACAAAGAAATAATCACACATAGAATCAGTCAGAAATATTAATGCCATTAATGGTGACATCCGTCACTAGAGACATAATATATGCATTAAAATACTGTTAATCCATAGAGTGAAGTGATCCTCGTCGAAACCATAGATGTCGTTAGTTTTCAGTTTATTTGATGTTAAAATGCTAGTACTGACGAATAGTCTTCTATTCATCATCAGGCATGTGTTTTTTTTCCTTATCAAATCAAAAACTTGAAGACGAAATACTTGTTTGTCGACCGAAAGATGTTTTTTGAATGTCTGCTATTAATGACGGTAAGGAACAATTTTCGGAACGTGCAAAAACGCAACACCAATTTTTTCAAAATTTTAAGTGAGAATTTTATTTAAATATTTTTTGTGATGCGTTTAATCCACGAATTCTATTTTACAAGTGTATTCAGTTTATATGGCATGAACTAAGCATATAGTCTTAGTAGTAGTTCTTTTTATAGGATTTTTTCTGTACTGCGGATCAATATATATATATATATATATATATATATATATATGTAATGAAAAGCAAACCACTTTAAGGTACAATTACGATAATTTATTTCACCTAAATCCTTTTTTAAGGATTCAGGATCATCAGGTAAAACTTCCAACAACGAATTGAGAGGAAAAATGGGATTAGAAATTGGTGGGTAGTGCAATTTTTCTGTCCTCACATTGAGCTCTCAGGATTTCATCCTCTTTGGATTTACCAATTCGATTTACCAATTTCCTTATAACGTAACTATATATATATTTATATATATATATATATATATATATATATATATATATATATGTGTGTGTGTGTGTGTGTGTGTGTGTGTGTGTGTTCTTTCCACAGACCGTTTGAAAACGTTACAGAATTTTAGAAATTACTCCTTAATATTAACACATTTTTCTAATTTTATAGGATGCCCTGTTTACGATAAAAATTTTGTTCTTTAAATTTCTTTAGTCTTTGTTCTCTTTTGCAAAATTATCAGAGTTTACCACAAGGTTTTAAGAATACTGCAATTCTATTCCCTATCGAATTTGATAATCAGAATTATTTTTTTTTCAGATTTTCTTCTCTCTATTCTGAACAGATATAATGCTAAATTACTATTGCGTCCATAATATAAAAAAAGAATGCTGGGAATTGTTTTTTCTCCACGGAAGGTAAGACTATTCTACAGAAGGATGCAGATAATACTATGCATAGGGAATGGGATTATTGAAGACATTATAGGAACAGTATGTAAATTAGATACTTATATTTAGATTCATATATATTTGAATTTTCTGGGTCACATACTAAGGAAAGAAAGGATGAAGAATATAAATTACTAAATGTATTAAAGGCACCAGTGAAAACCTTGTAAAGTATACGAAGCCTTGGTTGTTGTGGGGAGTTGTTATCTACGACCTGAGGGGAAAAATCAGAGTGAAAAGAATACATCATACATAAAAGATGTGCAGATATAGATATGCAACAAACATCACATAATAATTGTGACTACCCTTAGTTTTCACATCCGTTACGTCCTGCTAATAACTCATAAATAATAGACTATTCCTTTTTCGCAGCATGGAAAGTCAAAATACATATCAGATATGCTCCTTGGTTTCAATGAAAAAAAGATAGATAGATAGATAGATAGATAGATAGATAGATAGATAGATAGATAGAAATAAATTGATAGAAGTGTCTAATGTTTCCTGGTAACACCTCATAAATAATGGTCTATTCACTTTTCCTCGCATGGTAAGTCAAAATACATATCAGATATTCTACTTGGTTTCAATGAAAAAAGATAGATAGATAGATAGATAGATAGATAGATAGATAGATAGAAATGGATAGAAATGGATAGAAATGTCTAACGTTTCCTGGTAGCACCTCATAAATACTGAACTATTCCGTTCTCGTCGCATGGTAAGTCAAAATATATATCAGATATTCTACTTGGTTTCAATGAAAAAAATTAGATAGATAGATAGATAGAAAGAAGTGTCTAACGTTTCCTGGTAACACTTCATAAATAATGGACTACACCGTTTACCATCGCGTGAGAAAAGAAAAGACATATCAATATAAAAATAAGGGAAGATAGAAGAGTTTAACGTCTATTTTAGTGAAATGAAAAATGGACAATATCAAATATTTTAATTTTTACCTCCATATTTCTGAAAGTAATACCGAGCCAGCATATTCATGATTGCTTTTGCAATATTTTGTTAAAGTTGTTAAACTAAAATATTTAACCATGCGATAGTTTAATATATACGGATATTTTATTGTCGTTAAATTTGCAATGAGCTTATTCAATCATTAACTGAAGAATTAAGTTTCATCAGAAATTTTAAATAGGAAAAACGTGAATTTTCACGGGTTAAAACTAGAAAGAATCGAGGTAAGCACGAATCTCAGGATTCTGTATAGAGATAGTGGAGATTTTAAAAAAAATAAGTTATTTTTGAAGAGGTCCTTTACAATTTCTATATCTTTAACACTCGTAAGAATTTGATGAATCAATGATAGTTTATAAGAACATTTACGAAGGTTAAGCAATTCAGCTGATAGAAAATTCCGTCAATACTGCGACAAAATTTCACTTGTACATACTATTGAGAGTAAAAAAAAATAGCGTAATTTCTATCCAACACTCAATTACATATGCTTACATACGAAGGTTTATACGTGTTTACGTGCGTGTGGTCACCGGTATTTTCTGCAAATCTACAGACGTTCTTCTAATGAAGCCCGATTGTTTAAATAAATATTTTACGCTTGATCTCACATCCCGTTGATTGGACAAAGCGGTTTATTTTGATTCGACCGCTTTCTGCTTTGGCAGACCTTAGCAAACTGCGACGGTCCTGCAAATTCGTAACTGCATATCAATAACCATTATTTACTCGGGAATGAAGTCTAAAATTTAGACTTTATATGGTGTAGACGTGGGCTGCATTTCTTGCTGATTGGGAACAATACGTATTTCCTTTTGCAAGACGGTCTTATTGGAGTTAAATAATAGCTTAGAAGAATCTTGTCATAATTTTTAAACAAATTCGTTGTGCAAATATGTATAGGGATATATGAAAGTACATATGGGAAGCAATATACGTATAAACACCAACACATGCATATATACACATTTGAACATGATGAAGGTCTCGGTCAGACCAAGAAGCATTCAAAATCATTAGATTTCATTACTTTCACGACGCTCGCTCTCTCTCTCGCTCTCTCTCTCGCTCTCTCTCTCTCTCACTCTCTCTCACTATCTATCTATCTATCTATCTATCGATCTATCTCTCTTTCCACAGATACAGCGCGTATATAAATTCTTTGACACAAGGTTAGGGGTAGGTTCCTCACACCAACATAAACGGAAGGACGTGTGCTGATACCGGGATCGTCTTCTACAGCCTGTAAAATGTGTTCTTTGTTGTCAGGCGTACGAGCTGAACTCGGTCTTCCTTGACCCATACTTTGTGGTACCACAGATCATGTGTCAGTAGCGCGATAATGGACAGCAGAAAAAGTTAGATGACTTGGCTGCGTTCGGTCTGGAAACGCAATCTAATACAGCCGCGCAGCCTCACGTCCATTACCATTCGCACAGCCTTATATAAAAATCATATCTGCCCACTCCCTGTATGAATATCCTGCCATCGTTAAACGGAACGCTTCTCAGATAATTTGCTACTAAACACGTTAACTATTGAAGACAGATTAACCACCCTGTTTACATGGCAACACAGCGCCATCTACCGTAAAATTTCTTTAAACTTAATCGCTCAAAACCGAAGAATTTGCGGACATATGTTTATATGGGTTTTTTCCTTGTTTTGTGTGGCGATCCCGCCCACAGATTTTGTAAAAAATATTTTTGAAACCCCTTGTATATATGATATAGCAGAAAGAGTTTACTTGTGGCACATTTTGAAAAATTTTTCATATCATTCCTCCAGTACTGTTCTTGATATATAAATCATATGTATCGTTATCCTATTTATATGCTCTGGGAAATATCACGTTGAAGTACTGGTTCCCGTGCGATCACCGATGTTAAACAATGTTGAGTCTATTCAGTACGGAGCGGAGTGACAGCTTGAGAATACCAGCTGCTGTAAAATTTCATTTTTGGATGGTGTAATGACTCGGAATTGTCAATCGGCGAGCTGTGTTCTAATTCCACTTCGGTATATTATAATCACTTACTCGCATATACCCTTGAATCAACCTCTTCTCCTCCACCTATTGGTAAATTATTAAGTATTGTATCACGAAATCATTATTATCCCCTACAAACAAAAATAGATATGTGTACAATAGATTTCTGAATTGAAAATAACCCATAAATAACCCAGAAAATCCAGAAAAGATCATCACGGATCAGAGATACCAAAGATGGAGAACTATGGTCGGAAGTTGAATAAGACCCCCTATCAAACCCAAAATGCTTGCCAATATCTGCAATGGCATCGGACGAAACAAAAGACACTCAAATACAGAAATAGAGAGATAAGACAGAATACAATAATCCATCATCCAAACAATAAAGAGTTTAGCATAAAGATAAATAAATGACAGAAGATGTTGTAAAAACTAAAATAAATGAGATATTAAATAAGAATCTTGCAGGAAATAAAACTGAAGAATCTACCTGTGACATAAGCTGTAACATTATTTCACCGAAGATGAGTTGAAATATATTCGGATAGAATTCCTTGCAAACAACAGACGTGAAATCACCGATGTAGAAAACATCATCCAAGTACTCTGCAGAGTAATCTCCCACAAATGTCAGACAAAAACCAGCTCCCAAAGAATCATATGAAAAAGTCCAATAAGCACACTGTGCAAATATCGACCAATGCACTGGCAACATTGCTAACAGAGAAACCACTGGGAAAAATAACAGAAGTCAAAAATGTCATATACGCAACAGTTTTATCAGCTGCTGGCAGGTTTGTGGTTAAGACAATGAAAAGATCAGGCAAAAGACAAAGAAAGTCAGTTAAGAAAGGGAAAACTGATGCGAGAAATAAAAGAAATCAGATTTAAGATATCAATATTAGATCTTATAAGAAACACAAATATCACAACACGTAAATGCAAGAAGATCAAGCAGAAATATAAAAGTAAATCACTAAATGAAATTCCATCAATCAAGGAAATTCTAAAACAGAAACTGAAGTTAAAGGCACAGAGAACAAGACGATACAAAAGAGAACCCGTAAAGAGAAAATATGCCTTTTTTATTGAGATGGCAGTCCCGGCAAACTATAATGAATCTTTGAAGATCTTCAATAAGTATCAACATACAAGAACCTTGAAATCGAATCTCAAAATGCAGCACATGAAGTAAACAACAGCTCCATTTGTAGTTGAAGCCCTGGGGTTGATTGGAAAAGATTCCAAGAGACTCGTAGAATGGTTCCTTTTAGACAATGCCTCAAAGAAATGTATAAAGTTGTACTCAGAAGTAAAGTTCGCACCTTACGAAGGACTTTATGTAAAATATATGATTTTCTTTTTGAAACTGCTCAATAGATATGTCATGATGCCATTTCCGACTACGTCTGTGGGCTGGAGATGGAAGAATAATCCCAATGATAACACTGAGAATTCTCCAACTAGATCCACAACCATTCATTTTAAGTAAATAAAGGTAGGCTATTCCTGTGATTACAAACCCCATTATGACTGTATTCTATGGATTGTTGCACAACGTCAGAAAAAAACATCACTCCCCATACATATGATATTTGTCGAGGAAAGGTTGGACAAGCAATTACAAAGTAGATTGACGAAAATTAACTAGCCAATATATGGAGGTACATCATGAGAAATATCTGATTTACAGAAGCTTACAATAAAACGACTCGAAAACACATTAAATTGAATTATTTTACAGAAATAGTTTACAAAAATCCAAGGAAGAAATCTTGAGGCATGTAAATCACACAGAGAATATTGAAATGGAAAAACGAGAACAACTCCCAAAATTACAACCAACAAAGCCTAACTTTAATCTATTAAACACTGGGATGTAGTAAGTCATCCATGTAAAAGAGATGGCTTATTTTCTTTTGAAATATTTTATAGGCGTATTCTGTCCTGTTAAGTTCGCTGGTTAATGCTATTAATGATAAACGAAATAGTAAAGAAGACAAATAGACACCTTGAAATATTCGTCTGCTGATGTTTATTTCATCAGACTTAGAAATTCCATTTATATGATTGAAGTGAAGTGTGGTTTTCCATATCGAAATATTTTCTTTGATGAAATTGATGATGACTTTTATATATTTAAATACTTTAAGATCCAGTTTCAAATGCCTTATCGTAATCTATCTTGGCAGAACTCTGAGTTTTTTTTTTGTGCTGGAGCAGTTTTCCAAGATAATTTTATTAATCAATATGATCTTTACATCCGTAATAACAACGTTTGCACCATTTGTTCAAGAGCTATTATGTTGTTTTTTTTTTCTAATAAAGAATTATGTCTTTTTTTTTCGATATCAATGCCAACAATTTGTAACTAGTTCTAAGACATGTAATTGGTCTGTAGTATTTTAGTATTTTTGTGTCAAAATTCTTGATTAGAAGAAAGGTCATTTCTTAGCTTACCTATGCGGGATTTTAGTAGCATCATTGACTATTTATTGAAGGCCTTTGGCTAGTTTTTTGTGCTATATTTAGGTAATAGTTCAAAGATTCAGGAATGTTATCTATCCCTGTAGATTTCCAGTCGCGTGCTTTTTTTCAGTGAAGATTCACCATCCTCTTCTTGATTCGTGCCTATCATTTTTTCTGGTTTACATTTTATGTGTTCTCAATGTGTTTACGTAATCCAATCTTTGTTTTATTCTTTAGCCCATGTTTTTCTCAGAAACTGTATAACCTATTTTTTTGTTGTTTGTTTCGTGGGCATTGTCTATCCAGAAAGTTATAATAAATCCGATGTTGATAAAGTTAACACTCATCGATGGTATGAGCATCTGGATTAGAAGCTGAAAAGGAAGAGTTTATTCTCGCAGTACGAGACCAGGATGAACTTTCAGGTAAATATGATACATAATAGTGTGGATCCAAAATGCAGGTTCTGTGATAAATATCAGGAAAGCATAGACCATATAATCTCAGGATTTTCTGTACTTAAGCCAAATGAATATAAAAAGTTTCTCGATAGTGGTAGTATTTACACTGATAAATTTGGAAAAACTTTTGAAAACATGTTAACAATTACTGGTATGAACATTACCAAGCACCTGTTAGAGAAATAAAAGACATCACAATTGTATGGGATTACATCATCTTTACAGACAGAAAAATTAAAGCAAATAAGCAGGACATAATTCTGAAATACCACAAAAAAAAAAAAAAAAAAAAAAGAACTTGCCTACGAAGTGATATTCCTTGTCCAGCACACTGTAACATAGGATACAAGAAATGGGAAAACTATGGAAGTATAATGAACTGGAAATCAAAATAGAAAAAATGTAGACATTTTTCGATGGCTGACTAAAAATGACAGCAACCAGTTCTTTTCATCCATACTTTAACTAATCAGCTCATATCTTCTATTAAGGAGGTGTTCTTATCCAGGGAAATTGTTTTTGTCTACACCTAAACCGAAATAAGCAGTAATTTTTCCTCATTTCACCTTTCTTAACAAAGTTACTGCTCTCACAATCAAATGTACACAACAAACTCATAAAATCAAAATAAAATGTTTGAATCCATCAACACAGACACAATGACAATATTCTCCACACGTGACAAATACTGACGTTATTGTCAGTTAACAATATGAAAATAGCGTTTCTCTACATTCCAGTTGCTAGAAACATTTTGTTATATATATATTTTTTTTTATTAGTTAACTTTTTCAATTAAATTCATTTCGTATTTTGCTTTGATAAAGTCCACATTGGACGAAACGCGGCAGCAAATATCAGTTTTCCTATTGTCATTTTTATTCATAAATATTGTCTTCTATAATGGTTCAAACTGAGAAATGTTCACACACACACACACACACACACACACACACATACATATATATATATATATATATATATATATATATATATATATATATATATATAGAGAGAGAGAGAGAGAGATACAGAAGGAGTGAAAAATATTAGTTTGATTACACTATATACTCGTGTATCATGCATGTTTTAAGAATTAATTTGGAAGCTGATTTCACTAGAGTAAATAGATATTTAGTTTGGGTAATGGCGTAGCCAGGTCCAGTAGTACATACGCTAATTTTATCTCTCGTGTCTGATACGATCCCCTTCAATTTAAAAATTATATATGGTAATTTTTTTTACTAAAAACCTGTACATATTTGAAAACCTTTTCAGGTGTAATGTACGCGGTTATTCAGTAATGTAATGCAAGTTGTCATATTCAGTTGGAAATGTAGTCATTAATATATGAGTTAAAATAAAGCAGGGAAACATCACGAAGTAATTGAAATCCTTAAGTTTAATAATAACGTGGGTTAAGGTGACTGTGCTAATTTCTGCTGGTTTAAGGATCAAACATATATGACATAAAAAGTGGAGTTTTCATATTGTTTTAGTATATTTGATAATTTTTCCATTTTAACTGAGAAATATGACTCAAAATACTTTGTCGAATATTTATAACATTTAATAAAAATGATGCACCTTTATACTCTGAGTTGTAGTCTCAGTTCTTTTACTCGTCAATTCACGCACGCACACTCACACGCGCACACACACATACACACATATATATATTTCAATAAAGGTGCAATTAATTTACAAATTCATGAATTATTCATACATAAAACAAATACAAAGGTTAATGATTAAATGGCGAGAAATCCATCTTCGCGAACAATTCAATAATATACAAAATTATATTATGTATGAATAATTCATGAATTTGTAAATTAATTGCACCTTTTTGAAATTAAAATAACTGATCCAAGTGCAACTTTCGGATAATAAGTGCGACATTACTGTAATTATTGAACAATATAATTCATGCCACTTTGACGGAAAATTTACCAGTAAAAAAGAATTCTCTTATCACTACATTTGTACATAAACGCAGAACTTTAACCTTAAAATTTAAATTCAAACTCAGCGTTGCGACTGCACGTTCCAAAACAATAACACACATTTCTCATAGCATTTTTCGGATTACAACCTTGTTTTCGTTTGTTCACTTATTACTGAGAGTAAAAACAAGAACGCAATCTATTTCATACCTGAGGATGTCTGTAGGAACAGACGAGAGCTTGTAAAATAAAAGATCTAATGCAACGGAAATTTATAAAACAGGATCTTTTCATTCATAAACAGATTCGGGTTTTTGTATATTATTGAATTGTTCGCGAAGATGGATTTCTCGCCATTTAATCATTAACCTTTGTATTTGTTTTATGTATGAATAATTCATGAATATATATATATATATATATATATATATATATATGGAATATTTGGTGTAATTATGTTTGATATTGCGCAACACCGTCAAACAGATGTTCGGAGTTATTTTTGCTGGCCTATCCACAATGCTTTAAGTAATAGCATAGGTAATCTGAATGAGATCGGAGGTCATTTGATATCACTTGCAAACAACATGTCAGTTCTGAAGAAATTTCTATCAAAATGAATTCCGCGTAATGACTTTAATATTAAGAACAAAAATATCTTCTAATAAATTGTATGATGACTAAAAGCAAAATAGGCCTCTGTGGGTTAATGAATCTAGAATCAGCCGATGGCTAATTTCAACGATGAAAGTTAAACAAAATAGATAACGATCTAAAAGCATCTCAAGTGAACAGTAGACACCAGTCTTTGTTTTATGTTTTGTCTATGAAAACATGTGCACAAGTGAAATAGATTCTTCACTTTTAAGTTTTGCATAAATGCAATCAATTTTACGCGTTTCAAGATATAACATTCCCAGTGGTTCTTTAATTAAAGATTTCTTGCATTTCTGATGCAAGTCGGGACAGAATCTACGACCTGTTTAAAAGATTTCTAAAGTTTTAGTTGTTCAGGAAATGTTGAAGTGTGTTTCAAATTCAAGGAATTTTTCAACTGTCATCTCCTATCCAATTTTCTTTTCCTCAAATTTAAACTAAAGTTTAGCTGACTCATTTATATTCGCAGAAATGTCTAACCTCGTGAACTGTGTAATAGGATTCTCGAACACTCAGAATACATACTTAGCAAATATCAACTGGATAAGCAAAATAGGGAAGACGCTCATTAGCAGGATACCTATAATCCCAAAAGTCTTGTATTCAACCGACATTATTTCCCGGAGTGGCCAAACAAAGCCGAAGGTCAATTTCTCGATTGTTAGCCTCAAGTAGACTTGCCCATTATTATTCCACAGCTAGAAATCTATTGGCTACCATTCAAAAGCAACATGTACAAATTAGTAAGCAATAAAATGGTGTAACAAGCGCTTTTAACCTACAGGAATACAATATTCGATGCAGTGGGAGGGTGTTTTACCTCCACCGGAATAATTTCCATCTGGGCAAACGGTTTAAATAATAATTTCTCATTTCGTGATGTGAAGAATATGAATTGTATTTAAACACATTATTTATGTTTTGTTTTATCTGAAGTTATTTTTCTATATATCAAATTCTATCTATCTATCTATCTATCTATCTATCTATCTATCTATCTCATTGTGCCGTATCTATCTCTCTATCTCATTCAATCGCATCTATCCATATGTCTAATCGAGGGTTTGAAATTTAATTCCAGGAATGTCCACAGTGGGTAGCAGATAGGACAGATAAAAGATTGTCCAAAATTCAGATAAAAAAAATGTACTCGTGTCCATCCAGACATCGTTCAACTTTCGCTTTCATGAGACACAAATCATATAACTCATTCATTTTCGGGCAATACTAGAAGTTGTACGTATTGATCTTATGAGTAATGAGTAAAGAGAATATGAAGTAGCCGATTAATATTAGGTTGGTGAAAAAATATTGACGTAATAATGTCGTTTTTTGATGTATTTTTAACGCCAAAAAACGACATTATTACGTCATTATTTTTGCACCAACCTAATAGCAAGTTTTGTGTGAACATTGGTAAAAGTACTAATGTTAGTCTAATAGGAGTGATATTTTGTGCCATGTACCAAGGATAGTTGTTATAGGCTACTGCGGCGGAAACGCCGTGAATATGTCAATAAAGATGAAGACAACAATACAAAAAATAATTAATGTAAACAATCCGTCATTTCTTAATAACTTTTATGGGTCATTGGAAATAGCCAAGATTATTTTTCTATATTTACAAACAACTCCTTAAGGCTATAAAACAACCAATGCTTGGTTATTTCGTACCATTTATGAAAGTGATTTGAAACGACAAAATTTCAGAAGTGTTGTAAGAGGTATGCTCGCATAAATGTATGTTTTTTTTTCTGTCCATATCCACTCAATATAATCATAATTTTTGTATTTTCTGTGTTGTTCTTTTATGATTTAGCTTTTGCAAAATCAGATTTTTTCGGGTTGCTTCATGCTTTGTTAAAAATTAAATTACTGCGACAGATCTTGTTACAGCATGAATTTGCTTCGTCCTATTTGTAGCCAATTACCAAGGACGCTATTTTATTGATTTGATTCAAAATGTAATACGAGGCTTAATTTTGTACCGTGAACTCATTGAGTCATTTCATGGTGTTAAACACATGTCATCCAGTCTTAATCTCATCGTAAGAGCAGACACACTTCAGACTATTTCTCCACCTAATAAATATAATGACATTAGATTAACTTTAAACGCAACAAATTTTACAATCCATTCAGAGTTTTGATATTAACTCAAAATTCCTTAACATATCTGAATATTTCACTTGCATTTTGAGTTTGTCTTTAAGAGTTAGTCAATAAGTACTACAAAGTTTCTAGCCCTGTAATTCTTAATTAATATATTTTAATCTAGCATTTTAGACATTTAACCTTAATTGTCTCATATTTATATACATTATCTTTGAAAGTAACTTATATTCACGACTCGAATAACGCTAAAATATAAATTAGCTCCCTGCAATCTAAGCATATAAATTTAATTTTTTAAAGAAAAACTTGATTACAAAATTTCCTTTTATTGAATGAAATACAACCCTTCTATAAAATTATGAAATTGATAGTTTTAGAGAATGACACTGATTTATTTTACTCAGCAGTAAAGAAAGTGTTATGAGATAAAGTGCAAAACAGTTGATTTCCCAAAAATATACCATAAACAAAAGAAAGTAAATTATTGTAGTATCTGCACTATTTGCATATGAACTATTATCCTAATCTTTGTTGGTGGGAGCGTGACGTCTGTGTTGGCAAGATAGGTAGGCCCTAACCCGAATAACATAGTTCAGCAGATACATTTTAATTTTGTGGAGCAGTATGCAACTAATCCGCAAAAACTATGAAGTTCATTTTTATTATTATGCATAAAATGCGCAATATATATATATATATATATATATATATATATATATATATATATATATATATATATATATATATATATATTTGTAGATTTACTACCTAAAATTCACAAGTCTCTTACTCTGAATAATTATTGACGGTATATATATATATATATATATATATATATATATATATATATATATATATATGGCTAATGTAAACCCGAAAGAGCCAGGAAAACCTACCTAGGTTTCACCTAAACGGATATTCAGAATAACCTGTCTAAAAAGGAAGTCAGGAAACCCTATTTATTAATAAAACCATTAAAATCAAATAAGCATAAAAACCGCATGACAGTAGACGACAAAACAAAGCCCAAAATCTCTATTCCAGTAACCAGGATTTCATATGTCAATATCTATTAGGTTGGTGCAAAAATAATGACATAATAATGTCGTTTTTGATGTATTTTTTAACGTCAAAAAACGACATTATTACGTCATTATTTTTGCACCAACGTAATATTTAGAATCTCAGATCTTTGAATTAATAAATTATTACGTTCGTTGTAGGTAGCGATTGCTAATTTTTGCTCCATACATAACGAACAAAATGTCTCCTGCTTTATATTGATGGAAGTTTTTAAACATTTCCTATTTTAAAAAGAGATCACTATCATCTTCTTGTTTTATATTTCATATGTATGTAAACAGGCTAGTATTATGTCTGTAATTTTCGTGATTAAAGCTACTTAAATGATTGTAGTAAGGTTTTTTGAAGTTACCTTGGGTGGATACTATGTAAAATTTAGTGTTCTTATGAATATTATTCGGTTTATTTCTGTGTATTTCGACTTTGTAAACCACACACTCATGTTGGCACATGTCCTTACGTGGACAGATGTCCTTATTTCTACAGTTACATTTTTGGAGTTGGGGTGTGGTTTTTCTGATTTTTTTCTGTTATATTTATTAATTAAGGTAGTCATATTTGGCATAAAACTATAACTTAATTTAACATAGATTTTATTGAATTTTTTTTCCTATTTTAGTTTTAATTGCTAGATTATATAAGGTTAAACCATAATATATTACCGGCTCTATTTTTGCGTTTGCCTTACGTGTTATGGGAATTATGTCAACATATATTAATTTGCTTCTGTGTCGCCTATATTTAATGCCTTTTCATAATCTTGTTTATTTTTATTAAAGATATTTTCTCTATATGAATTAGTGGACAATCTATAACTAATTCCGTTAGGCATATGTTTTAAAACATGTGTAGTAGGGTGGTTGGAACCTACGTCAATATAAGCACTCTACGTTTTAGGCTTACTACTCGCTTGTTTTTTTTCTTCTTTGGACTAAAGACTTAAGTCATTGGACGAATTGTTTGGCCCTGTTCTGATGATTTTAGTTCTTTTTTTTTCAATTTTTTCTTGGGTACAGATTGTTTTGAATATCTATAAGTTGTGCAATACGAGGTTTTTTTCTCCAAGCGAGTATTACTATATATATATATATATATATATATATATATATATATATATATATATATATATATATATATGTGTGTGTGTGTGTGTGTGTGTGTGTCTCTCTCTCTCTCTCTGTATGTGTGTCTCTGTGTGTGTGTGTGTGTGTGTGTGACATGGAAACCAGACTTAACGACTACCTCGTTAGATGCAGTAGATGGCTATGAGGGTGCCTAGAAGTTTGAGTAGTGCTGTGTAACATGGTCATTCAAATGCGTTACAATTCCCCTTTAAACGTTTGATGGAGGAATTTGTTGTATCTCTCGGACAAGAAAATTCCTACAGTCTAAAGGCTCTAATGGCCTAAAGGTGGCGGCAAAAAACATCGTGATCCTCACTGGAAGGAAATTTAGTGCACGTAATGAACTATGTAAAGAGAAAGAGATTTTAGGCGAAATACTCTCGTAGGAACGGTGTCAACAGGTCATTCTGGCCTGGGTTTCTTTCGTAGCAATCGAATCGAAAAATCCAGGTGTAAGCTGAGGCAGCAACTAATTCAGGAGGAAATCCCAGCCAACGTACCAGCATCGAGGCGTAAAACGTCAGCTTGCATGCTCTCTTCCGCCGGAGAGTGAAAGTTGCGGGTAAACATCGGTAGTCAGTAGAAATTCCCAGAGCAGATATCAACATCTTACTTGCACCAGGATTGAATATAGTCAGTTGTCTTCAGGCAGGTTGTAATCATCGAATTACGGTACCTTGGGGAGAGAATTTGGATGAGACTTTTGAAAAAAGCTCGAAAAATACCAGGAGTTTTTGCTTTGAAGCGCTGATGATTGAATATTCCACCACTTGTACGAAACTGAAATTTTACTCCAGTAACAACATCTGAAAATGCGTGTTTCAACATAACAGACAAGAATAGAGCAAACAGAACCGGAGCCATAACACATCCTTGTTTGGTGCCATTGGTTACCTTGAACTGTTCCGAAGAGTCCCCATTCGACACGACTGATGCTTTCATACCCTCATGAAAAGATATAACTTTTATCATGTTGTCTGGGATGCCAATTTTCTTCAATATCTTACAAAAAGCTGTACGGTTCACAGTATCAAATGCCTTGGTAAGGTCAATAAACACCATGTAAAACTCCTGGTTTTTCTCGCGAGCTTTCTCAGATACTTGACGCAAAGAAAATATCATATCAATGGTTCCCCGAAGAGCGCGAAAACCACACTGCGATTCAGGATAGATTTCATCAACAACATGCTTAATCTGTTGAGTATAAGTCTGGCTAGAATTTTACCAGCAATTGAAAGAAGAGATATGCCGCGATGATTATCACAGACATTTCGAAGACCTTTGTTTTTGTAAAGGTGAAGGATGGAGGCATCCTTGAAGTCTTGGGGAACATTCCCAGTTATCCAAATGGAAACAAAAAGAGCATGCAACTTTTTAGCCAACTTTTGGCCACCATTCTTAAACACTTCCGGTGGTATAGCATTGTTGACAGGTGCCTTACCCATGGCTATCTGTTTTATAGCGTCAAAGGCGTTTGTAGAGTCGGTAGCTCAGACAATTCTGTTTTTTCAGGAAACTGATGAATTGACCCAATAACATCGTCATCCGTAACAGAGGAAGTGTTTAATACTGTCGCAAAATGTTATTTCCAGCTGTTTAAAATATCACTTCTATCAGTCAATAAGGTTCCATCTTCCGCGGAAATAGGCGAAGCTCCAGATTGTTGAGGACCAAAAATGTTCTTGATTCTCTCATAAAAGGCCTTTGTGTCTTTCCTATTGAATGCGGCTTGAATAGATTCTGCATGATCAGCCCACCATTTCTCTTTCATCTGTCGCAGTACTTTTTGCACTTGTGCTTTACAGGTCTTGTAAGCCTTCTTTTTCATTGCACAATTTTTGTCATCAATCCATGCCTTGTGGGCCCGGTGCATTTTCTTGATTTGATCTTGCGCTTCAACATCGTCGAACAAATCTTGATGCTTACGTATTGGCAAGCCTAACACTTCCATGGCAGTGGCGTGTGTGGCATCGCGTAGGGCTTTCCAGGATTTTTCAATGTCATCATTCACTTCCACGTTCTCTAGGCTTTCATCCAGCTTGTCGGATAATGCTATCTGTACTTCAGAATTTTTCAATGGCTTAACGTTAATACGTCTAGGGACAGTTGATTTCTGAATTCGCCGGCGATGAAGACAAAGAGAAGTTTTGCTGCGCAGCAGGGCATGATCAGATAGGTAACAACTGCTATGAAATGCGCGCATTATCATGAAGTCGCGAATATCGCGTTTCTTTGTGATAACATAATCAATCATATGC